>CAJPEX010000092.1:16875-173684 GCA_905338405.1 Notodromas monacha | reverse complement strand
TCGAAGACGATCAAACGATTCTTGAATGTTCTCTGGATCAACGTCAACGGTTCACAAGGTGGTGGTGGACAGCTTCTGATCAGAGCGACATCTGACCAGCGTGATCGTGAAACTACTTGTGCAAGTTCCCTCATGCCACAGCAGAGCATTGAAGTTGTTTGTGGCATGATCTGTGGACCATTTAGACTTTGTTGAGCTGCGATTATTTTAAACGCAGCTAGATGTCGCTCTATTTCTATGAAACCGTCCAACGTAGTCCATACAAAGTGTACAGTACTTGGCAGGTGTTCTCTGGAAATTTCCAAATTGGTAACGTATGGTACCGTACCAGCAAAGCAGAGGTAAGGCAGTTTATCCCAGAATTTGATTTTCATTCACATTTGATCATTAAATTTATTTATACACTAAGTATAATGAAATTCATACATTCATAAAAAAAAGAAAGCTTTGAGGTATTTTACTGTTTTTGAAAAGTAATGTCTGCTGCATTCCTCTCATGGCAATCTGAAACCTTCATGATGGACAATCACTATTTTTCTTGCATTAACAACAGCCATGTCATCTATTTTTTGGGGAGAACAATTATTGCATCCATCCATTCAGTCATGAATCTAGCTGATGAAGTGTAAAAGTTTTTTTTTGTTTCAATATTCTTAAAGCATCTGATTTTTGTTAAATGTGACCATTCCTTGCACCAACTTTTAAGACAATTTTTATAAAAACACTTACACTTTATTTGCAATTTCTTCTTGCCAGCACCTTTTTTAAAACTTGACTTGGTTCAAAAATTTTCGAAAGAAATACAGTAAAATAACCCACATAATGTTTAGGTAGTTACTGTAAGGCATGAAAAACTGCATTTACACATAAAATCTCTTCATTAATTTTTTCATGTTGGTCTTGGTTTATTTTGAGCTACTGTTGGATAAGTACAGAAAATATTATGTGCAAAGTTTAAATCAGTAATCTCTTTCCTAATCCAATTGGCCTCTCAAAGATTATGTGGTGCAAGAAAAAGTTTATAATTTTCTGTTTTCTGGGAATTTGAAGGAAAATGGGCTTTTTCTGCAGATAAAAACACTTTTTAGTAAGGAAAAACAATTGACTCTCAACTTCTTTCAGGAAGAGAGCAGCTCATTTTTACGTTTCAGCTTTTTCCTGTACAAAAGGAATTAACATGATGCTGACTTCCTTGTTTTCTCTTTTCCATTCCAAATTCTTCCCTATGACATCAGCAGAAAAATAGCTAACGAATAACTAGACCTCATCATTACAAAAGAAGGAATTCGCAGTGCTTTGAATTGTTTATTAAACCTTGGAAGTTGTTCACTGTGAAGGGCAATTAGAAGCTGGCCAAAATGGCATGCATGTGATTTTTGTAGTCAGCAAATATTCGGGCAAAATTCATCTGAAAATGTGGGTCTATGTGTAGAATCTAAAATTTCCCCACCCTAAAAAAATTTGACCTCTATTGCCTCAGAAGGAATTTCAAAGTGGTCCCTATTTTACCCTCTGTGAATTTTGAGAAGTGCAGTATTGCATTGATATGGCTAATTTTATAAGCTTAACTGGAGTTAATTTAAAACTTACATACCTGCATGCTAATGAAAATTGAAGTCTAGATAAAGGTTTGAAAGGATCCCATAATGAACAAGGAATTTCAGCTTAGGCCCTTATATTACTGTAATTCATTTGATGATTTAGTTACATTGCTGAATGCTGGCCACAGTAAATACATCCTTCATGTCATTGGGTGGCATTCTTTGTATGTTGTCCACATTATTATAGAGCATCTCCATACCTAAACTGGTTTATTTAAAAAATCTAATCATAATTTTTCAACACAACGTTTTCTTGGAATTGTGCCTTCATTACTGATGAAAACAAAGATGTTCAAGATTAAGCTCTATTCTTTTGCTGCACACATTTTGTGGAAAAATTCAATTGTTTTTTTTTCATTTATGTTAATTGGACCTAAATGTTCAAAACACTGAACTGTCAAGGTACTTTCAATGTCTTTATTTTGCTTAAAATAGAATCATGCACCTACCAATGATGTGAATCACATAATTTTCACTATTTGGTAACATCCCTTGGGCAACTCTTCCTCTCATGCAATGCACTCAGTTAAGTGTTCTTGTTATGTTTTCATATCTGATAATTTTATCAGGTATTTTCTGTCTTTTTAGGTATTTTTAAGTTTTTGTTTTCTATGAAACAGAATCAGGCACCTAACATGAACATGAATTACATACAGCCTATGGTAGCAACCCTCAATTAAACCTTCTTATGCAATACCCTTAGTCATAATAACTTCATCATGGCTATTTTTACCTCTTCTTTTCACCTTTCCTTATTTCTACTATTTTTCCATTTTGGTGTATTTATACATGTGTAATTTCTCTGGCTAAAAATAGATTTTCTGTGGCTAATTAACAGCTGCAGTGAGGACATACTGTACAGTATTTGGAAATGTCTGGATTTTGATTGAATCAGTTTAAATTGGGAGACAATTTTTATTTTCATGGAATTATGTTGAGTATTTTGTACATGAAACACCAATTGAAAATTATATAATGTAAGTCTAAGGGAAAAATGAGACTCAGCTTGGGGACATTTCAATTTAGGGGGACACTCTTGATGCACCAATTACGTCCGCATCTCGGGGTCTCGCTATATATACATCATATATATATGTTTTGTTTAATTTGCAGGTACATTGAGAAAAACTGCTGTTTATCTCACCGGACACTCTGCAGCCACAACCGGCAAAAGTCGTAGCAAGGCTCGTGCAATCCAGGGAGCTGTTGTGATGAAAGGCGAAAAACTAGGGACACGCTCTGGTGGGAAGGACAAATCTCAACGCCTGGCATTCCCCATGGCTTTTTAACGTGTCGCTAAAAAAAAAAGAAAAAAAAAGGAAGAGAGAAAGAAAGAAAAATCGACCTTATTTTATCGTCCAAAACTCCCTCCATCCCCGTCTCCTGTGTGCTGTTTTTTTTAATTATTATTATTATTATTATTATTATAAATAAGAAAAGAATAAGATATTTACAGGGCGCTTGCATCAGGAGTGTGTGTATTGTTTTGTCCACACGTTTCGTCTTCTCTCTCAAACCCCCGAAATTGTTCTGCTTTTTTTTTTTTTTCTATATACAGTATACTCTACAAACCCCCCAGTTATATATTTTATTTTTATTTTATTTTTTTCTGATGGAATCAGGCCGAGCGGAGGTGGAACGATGTGCCATTTTTGTGGGTTCCTTGGTCCGATTTTTATCCTTGAGAAACTGAAAAGAAAAAAAATTTTCAGCACTGTTGAAAGAAGTTGTTTTTTTTTTTGGTCTTTCGGCGCGCCAACTTGCTCGGGAAAAAGTTTGTGCTGAATGGAGTCTTTCACACGAAAGTATCGCTCGGGAAGTGTTTTTTTTTTCTGTGTTTGGTGTGACGAGACGGAGGCGGTTTAATAGTTGAGTTGAAGCCATTGAAAAATGACGAGGGTTTTTTTTTTTTTTTTTCAAAAATTTGTGCGAGGATGATGATGATGATGATGCGAACGACGCGGGGAATCAGTGACTGTGTCACCATTGTTCTTTTTTTTCATTTTGTGTGAGATCGACAGGGTGTTTTTTTTTTTTTTGGCTGCTGATGGTGTGACGTGAGCCTCAAGGAATGGGTTGTCATTTGTGAGGAGAAAATAGAAACGAGATTCTTCAAAAAAAATGCTAGACACTGTATAAGGTTTCTTGGAATAGTGGGAATTGATAATTAATTTTTCTATTTGCTCTGATAGGAAAGAAAACTCGACTGACGCTGACGAAGATGATCGAAGACGATCAAACGATTCTTGAATGTTCTCTGGATCAACGTCAACGGTTCACAAGGTGGTGGTGGACAGCTTCTGATCAGAGCGACATCTGACCAGCGTGATCGTGAAACTACTTGTGCAAGTTCCCTCATGCCACAGCAGAGCATTGAAGTTGTTTGTGGCATGATCTGTGGACCATTTAGACTTTGTAGAGCTGCGATTATTTTAAACGCAGCTAGATGTCGCTCTATTTCTATGAAACCGTCCAACGTAGTCCATACAAAGTGTACAGTACTTGGCAGGTGTTCTCTGGAAATTTCCAAATTGGTACCGTACCAGCAAAGCAGAGGTAAGGCAGTTTATCCCAGAATTTGATTTTCATTCACATTTGATCATAAAATGTATTAATACAGTAAATATAATTAAATTCATACATTCATAAAAAAAGAAAGCTTTGAGGTATTTTACTGCTTTTGAAAGTAATGTCTGCTGCATTCCTCTCATGGCAATCTGTAACCTTCATGATGGACAATCACTATTTTTCTTGCATTAACAACAGCCTTGTCATCTATTTTTTGGCGAGAACAATTATTGCATCCATCCATTCAGTCATGAATGTAGCTGATGAAGTGTAAAAGTTTTTTTGTTTGTTTCAATATTCTTAAAGCATCTGATTTTTGTAAAATGTGACCATTCCTTGCACCAACTTTTAAGACAATTTTTATAAAAACACTTACACTTTATTTGCAATTTCTTCTTGCCAGCACCTTTTTTAAAACTTGACTTAGATACAATTTTTCGAAAGAAATACAGTAAAATAACCCATATAATGTTTAGGTAGTTACTGTAAGGCATGAAAAACTGCATTTACACATAAAATCTCTTCATTAATTTTTTCATGTTTGTCTTGGTTTATTTTGAGCTACTGTTGGATAAGTACAGAAAATATTATGTGCAAAGTTTAAATCAGTAATCTCTTTCCTAATCCAATTAGCCACTTGAAGATTATGTGGTGCTAAGAAAAGTTTTTAATGTTCTGTTTTCTGGGAATTTTAAGGAAAATAAGCTTTTTCTGCAGATAAAAACACTTTTTAGTAAGGAAAAACAATTGACTCTCAACTTCTTTCAGGAAGAGAGCAGCTCATTTTTACGTTTCAGCTTTTTCCTGTACAAAAGGAATTAACATGATGCTGACTTCCTTGTTTTCTCTTTTCCATTCCAAATTCTTCCCAATGACATCAGCAGAAAAATAGCTAAGGAACATCTAGACCTCATCATTACAAAGAAGGAATTTGCAGTGTTTGGAATTGTTCATTAAACCTTGGAAGTTGTTCACTTTGAAGGGCAATTTTAGAAGCTGGCCAAAATGGCATGCATGTGATTTTTGTAGTCAGCAAAGATTCTGACAAAATTCATCTGAAAATGTGGGTCTATGTGTAGAATCTAAAATTTCCCCACCCTAAAAAAATTTGACCTCTATTGCCTCAGAAGAAATTTAAAAGTGGTCCCTATTTTACCCTCTGTGAATTTTGAGAAGTGCAGTATTGCATTGATATGGCTAATTTTATAAGCTTATCTGGAGTTAATTTAAAACTTACATACCTGCATGCTAATGAAAATTCAAGTCTAGAAAGTTTGAAAGGATCCCAGGATGAATAAGGAATTTCAGCTTAGGTCCTTATTTTACTGTAATTCATTTGATGATTTAGTTACATTGCTGAATGCTGGCCACAGTAAAAACATCCTTCATGTCATTGGGTGGCATTCTTTGTATGTATATTATAGCATCTCCATACCTAAACTAGCTTCTTTAAAAAATCTAATCATAATTTTTCAACACAATGTTTTCTTGGAATTGTGCCTTCAGTACTGATTAAAACAAAGATGTTCAAGAATAAGCTCCATTTTTTGCTGCACACCTTATCTGGAAAAATTCAATTGTTTTTTCATTTATGTTAAATGGACCTGAATGTTCAAAACACTGAACTGTCAAGGTACAGTACTTTTTATGTCTTTATTTTGTTTAAAACAGAATCATGCACCTACCAATGATGTGAATCACATAATTTTCCCTATTAGGTAACATCCCTTGGGCAACTCTTCCTCTCATGCAAATGCCCTCAGTTAAGTGTTCTTATTATGTCTTCATATCTAATAATTACATCAGGTATTTTTCTTGTCTTTTTAGGTATTTTTAATTTTTTTTTCTCTATGAAACAGAATCAGGCACCTAAGATGAACATGAATTGTTTACAACCTATGGTAGCAACCCTCAACTAAACCTTCCTCTCATGCAATGCCCTCAGTTAAGTGTTCTTATTATGTCTTCATATCTTATAATTTCATCAGGTATTTTTCGGTTTTTGTTTTCTATGAAACAGAATCAGGCACCTAACATGAACTACATACAGCCTATGGTAGCAACCCTCAATCAAACCTTCTTATGCAATACCCTTAGTCATAATAACTTCATCATGGCTATTTTTACCTCTTCTTTTCACCTTTCCTTATTTCTACTATTTTTCCATTTTGGTGTATTTATACATGTGTAATTTCTCTGGCTAAAAATAGATTTTCTGTGGCTAATTAACAGCTGCAGTGAGGACATACTGTACAGTATTTGGAAATGTCTGGATATTTGGGGCGTAATCGCGTGTCAAAATGTTTTGCACCTCCAAAAATAAATCAATATTGTAAAATACTGTATAAACTGCTCGCATAAAGAAACTGTTCCACCCGCATTTTAGCAATTTCTGCGTCCTAGCAATCATCATCAGCTCATTTTCTTAGAATACAGGTACGTGTAAGATAAAAAGGAGAGGAAACGAAACGGAAATCCCCGGGGTGCCCCTCGTTATTGAGGCAGTCGAAAGAACTTCATCTCGACCATTTCCCCTCTTCCTCTCATCTTCTCCGCTCCTCCTCCTCCTCTTGCTCGTGTATTTTTAATTTTTTTCTTTGTAGATGTGTAATATTTTTCTTTATCTTTTTTTTGGCTGATGTTCTTGTTGTTGAAATGAAAATTCTGCGGCTCCTCGCCTCGTTTAAGCGATGAGCGATGGGGGGCGAGCGCGTGATGACGGTGGACTGGACACGCAGCGGACCGGTGATTGCCGCCGCGGCGCCCGGGCACTGGGTGGTCCGCCGCAGACGGGACACCCCGGCCGAATTAATGCCGCCTAATGGCCGCCTTCGGACCCGTCGCGATGCACCGTGAGGTTTGTTGAGGAGGAAAAGAGCGCCGGCCGCCCAAGCCGCTTTTGTTTCTGCCCATCACCAGCAGCTCACCCTGGTGGCTGCTGCTGCTCATCATCAGGAGCAACAACAAAATGTTTAAATTAAACATGAACGTATGTATATATAGACACTCAACTTGGCCGGCTTTTAAAGTTGGTTTTTAAACTTTTTTTGGAAGTTGAGCAAATTTTGGCAATGGGTTAGTAACGTTTTTCAGGCACTTTTTTGGGAGTCATTGTGTATGTGTTTGCTTTTTTATTGATTAAAAAGCGCACACATACACATGCTCATAACAAGTAGTAGAGCGTCCGCAGTGTGGACAAAAAAACAAAACAAAAATGAAAAAACAATTGCAGAAGTGGGATTCAAACCCACGCCTGCAGAACCACACTGTGACCTGAATGCAGCGCCTTAGACTGCCTGGCCATCCTGACAACTTAATGTTCATTGATGCGTTTTCAAGTGGGCAAATTAATTCAAGGTGCAAAAGGCCACAGACACACGTTACACGATGTCCTTATTATTCCCCCCCCCAGACCCCTGTAGGATCCTACTGGTTGTTCCTCCCACTGCGGACGTTAAATGAATAGACACACACACACACACACAATGACCAAAAAAGGGCCTGAAAAACTTTACAAACCCATTTCTAAAAATTTGCCAAACTTCTAAACAATGAACCAACAAGAACAAAAGGCAGCCAAATTTGTTTTTCTGCACCATACATTTATTTCCAGACATTTGTGTGTTTTTTTTCAGTAGCATGTAGGTATGTAATTTAAAACTCTCAAAATTATTGCTTCAGTTCCCTCCCAAACAATCTGAATATGTTCATTCATGTGCAGAATGATCAGAGCAATCACCTTTAAACCAGTTGAAAATTTAAATATTACAAGTTTCACTGGTGCATTCAGAACATTTTGTCATGGAAAAGATTTCACTCAAACTACTTCAGTATCTGATAATGCACAAACCCTTAAAGCTGCATGTGAACACCTCTTGAATTCCAAGAAAACTTGAAGTGGTTACCACAAGTGGTGGCAACAAGGGGTCATCCTTGGTGGTTCCCCCTAATTTTTGTTTCTATGGAACAGTCAGGGGTTGTAGAGAACTCCTATAACTATTTCACAGCTTGAATTAGGGAGAGTCAGTGAACAGTTTATTGGGTGAAAAAATGAACCTTTTGAATTCTATTTCAACAATTTTAATAAAGACGGTAAAATATAATTTAAAAAACAGCAATAAAGAACTTCAAGTTCCCAAATGCTTGTTATTTGTAACTGGATTCTGCTGAATTTTATTCGATTTTCTTATTGTTTGAAGCTGAAAATTAAATCTTCTTCACTTCTTTTTTCAAAGACAGTAAAGTTGACAAACTATGGCTGTAAACTATTTTTTTCAGGGTATGACTATTATGCAGAGATAATTGATACATTTCTGCAGAATTTTCACAAATTTCAGGATTGTGTCACATTACATGTCAGAAGTAGTTTTGTATTTTTCTTCCAGCCATGAAATTTTGAGTAGCTATAAGGAAATTGTGCATGAATTCTATTAGTGTTCAGTTTTTTTTAAAGTCATTCCATTCTGAATGGCTTAAATTTAAACCAAACACCTTTCCCAAAGTCTTCTGTACCCATGTACAATCAAACTCCAATTTAGTGCCACCATTTGTCCTGGTACATTTTGTGGCACAAAATCAAGGGTATTTGTTTGAGAGAAAGGTCCAATTCAGGGTTTCCTTTATAGGAAAAAAGCTTGTTTACAGAATTTTCAGGTCAGTCACGGTGTTTCATAAGAAATAATCAAAATAAATAATTTGATTCTCAAAGGTACTTTCTAATATTTTAAAATATAAAAATATATCAGATGTCCAGTTGTATTTTATGGATTGTATTTTCTTTTATTTTTTTTATCAATTTGTGTTCTGTTTCCTGCTTGGGTGTGATTAAATGTCATTGAGTGGATTTGGGCTGGGTGAGAAGGGGGTTTGGTTGTGGAAATCTTGATTGAACCTTGTGAATGCTAAAAAGCGGCAAATAAAGTGTTCTGTTCATTCATTCATTAACATTTTATTTCAAAATTTGTATCAAGGCAGAATGCACATCATTAGATTTTTAAACGTATGACTTCTAGTAAAAGATTACAGATGTTTCTCAAGATTTTATGGGTATTTGAGTGCCATCATGAAGGAATCACCATTGCTTCCACAAAAGTTTCCATTTTTATCTTTTCAATGAAGGAAAGTACATTATATCATACAAAAAAATATTTTTCAATAGTTTAAATTCCACATTTAGCCTGAGTTCTGTTTCAGCATGGGGATGTGATTCTCAGTCAAAAGTCTTATAATCCAATCATATCCTTGGATGCCTGAATTTACTTCAATTATTTCTGCCCATTTTTTGAACATGACAAAGATTTTTTGTGGCACTTTGCAAGTTGGCACTAAATCAGGGCTTTCCTTGAGAACATAATGAAGGCAGATTTGTGCCAGGGAAATTTGTGGCACTAAATTGGGGTCAGTTGACTGTATTTGTTTCCCATTGTTTCTCATTATTTACAGATACTGAATGAGCCAACTTTTTATTTATACTGTATGAAGAACAGTACAGTGATTTGTTCTTTCTGCTTCTTTTCCCACAGCTCGCCTCAAATTTTGGGTGGCTTTTTGATGGATCGTTGAGATTTCAAACAGCGATTAACTTTGCTCGCTTCCGGTGTTAATCGCTGTTTCCCTGGCATGTTTCCACGCAAAAACAAAGGAGGAAAACGATTTCCTAAATTTTGGGTGGCTTTTTGATGGATCGTTGAGATTTCAAACAGCGATTAACTTTGCTCGCTTCCGGTGTTAATCGCTGTTTCCCTGGCATGTTTCCACGCAAAAACAAAGGAGGAAAACGATTTCCGCTTTTCACTGTCTGGTTTCGAAAAATGCATTCTCAGTCTTCCGTTGCATCATTTCGTGGGCTGACAGGAATCAAATATTCCTCCAGTTATTCCTGATGATGCCAAAACAGCTACCTGACGTTCTTTTTCTTTCTTCTCTGAATGAATATAAAGAGCATTTATGCGTTGTTTTTGTGCTCATGAGGGTTGTTTGATATATGGCCGTATTTATTTTAGTATGATGGGCAATTGAATTTTCTAGACAAAAATGTTGAGGAGAATCAGTCCCCAGATAATATGTCTAACTTTGTTATCTGTGAGATAAAAATGTATTTATTTCAGGGAATAGGTACTTTAATTTAAAGCAGTGTTCCCCAACCTACAGTCTGCAGAAGTTTTTTGCCAATCTGCAGGAAATTTTCTCAAGCATTGATAAATTTATCAAAACTATGAATGAAGGAAGTTACAGTATCTTTATCTGAAATTTTTGCAAGGCAATTGCAGTTAAAATTACAGTATCTCAAGAAAAGTAAAATTTTGGCTTTTTGAATCTAACTCTCCTAATACCACTTCAGACAAATTTTCACCAGATTCATTCCAAACAACATTTTTACAAGCCCACCATTCTATTTTTTTTAAAGACACTCCACTATACCTGCTTCATTGGTTCTCAATTTAATTTTTTTTGCAAAAAAGCAGAAGCTTTTTCAATGCCTACCATGGAGTATTTCAGGCAAAACTTTTTCAAGTGTGCAACAATTTTACAAAAGATTGCTGGTCCACAGGACATATTTTGAATATTTGCTGGTCTGCAAACAATTTTATGGAAATGTGCTGGTCCAGCAGGCATGGTCCCAAAATGGTTAGGGAACACTGGTTAGATCTATACAATTTTAATTAAATACACTGAATTGCTGCATCATTTATTTTTGCTTCACATTTTCTATGCCACTTTGATTTCAGCACAAATATATATGTTTTCTCCTGTCTGATCTCTGAAAATTTATGTATTTATACTTCAGCACTAAATGTGTTTCACATGAGACAACTGCCAAAAATTTAAGAAAACGTTTACTTGAGTATGAAGTAAATCTAATTTTTCAGGTGAAATGTATGCAATACTTGAGTAAATATTGTGTTTATTCAGAATACAGTGGTACCCCGCACTACGAACTCCCCGTAGTACGAACGTTCCACATAACGAACGTTTTTTGGGGGGAAAATCCGTTTTTTTCACCCCCGTAGAACGAACAAATTTCGTACTACGAACAAGGGTNACCACGCGCCCTGGAGTAAGGCGTGCACAGGGGTTTTTCAGTTGGAAATTTGGCTAAAATCTTATTTCTGAGTAAGACATGCACCCCAATTTTTAGTGAATCTAAAACCACAAAATTTCAAAAATAAAAACAAAAAATTGACTTTAGACATGAATTGAACAAAAATTTGATCAATTTTCAACTTTTTCAGTAGTACAAAAAGTTTTCTTGTTGCATTTTTTCCCAAATTTCTCCATTATAATCAAGTATAATGCACACATAACTTCCTAAAACTTCTTGAAAAATGTGTACCTGCTTATGACATGCACCCCTTTTTTCTGATGAAATTTGAGAAAAAAGGTGCATGTGGTACTGGAGTAAATATGGTATACTTCCAAAATTCAAATTGAAGTAGGTTCCTCTTTGTAATTGTGTCCCAGATCCAAAAATGAAAGTGGAATACATTTTTAAAATGGCGTGATGATGTAAATTTTTGCGCGGGTGATTTTGAATGTGGAGGTTGTGCTAAAAAGGCAATGGGTGAGAAATAATTTGGCCGAATCAAGCATAGAAGCTCTTACTTATGCTTTATGAAACAATTTTGTTACGATGGTTTTTAAAATCAGGAACTCAACTAGAAAGCAAGGAGTTGCTATCCCCATCTTTTTCAAAATACAGCTGTACTGACGAATAATTTTTTTCTTTTTTTCTTTTCGCACAATCGATTCATTCGATGCTTCAAAATGACGTCGAAAAAAAACCCCGGAAAACGAGGCCAAGAAAAACGATTTTTCCATTCGACTTTAATCTCAGCTCGAATCACCGTCGATAATAAAGAAGGACCCCCACGAAGTTTCTTATACAGTGGCACAGGAAGTAAAGCATCATGTTTCCTTTCCTGTCTGTGTTTCCTCTGTTTCTTTTTGTTTTGTTTTTTTTTTGTTTACAAACCCCCTCCATCCCCCCCCAAGTCATTCAGAAGCAGGTGAAACGAGCTATTAATTGCAAAAACCGCGAGAAAATGAGCTCTCATTAACCTTCCTGACTTCGGGGGTTTGGATTTCAAAGTTCAGTGACATCGCGTGCGAAAATCTTTTTCGCCACGCCGCGGGGAGTCCCGTGGGTTTTTGCGGTGGTTGCGACAGGTTCCTCTTTCTTCTTCTGCTGGTTTTGTTTTATTTTTATTTATTACCTCTTGTTTTTATTATCTCTTTTGCCCCCCCAACTGAGACAGACAAACCTTTTGGTGTGTGTGTGTGTGTGTGTGTAAAGGTTTTGGCGAGAGATAATTACGCTTGGTCGCGGAGGGGTGAAGACGAAACTCCGGAGCGTGAATCTTGGGAAGTGATGGAAGAGCGTCATGCTTGAAGGAGGAGAAGTTGGGAGGATGAGTGAGCAGGCAAATGGTATGCTGAACTTTGTGGGACTATAGAGCTTCTAGTATTTTTATTTTTTTCCCTTGTTTTTGAGTGAGCGTCGCCTCTTTGACAGGGAGGAGTAACTATGTTTCATAAAAATAGTGTACAGTGAGACCCCAACATGTGGACACCTCAACATGGGGACAAAGTGACAATAGGGACATTTATTTTTCAATACAAAAAAATTTATAAAAATGGCCCAACATACAGACTGTGACTCAACATGAGAACATTGCATGATAAAATTGCCAATACATTTTAGGAAAATTGACTTTTATTAGGCTTAATTGCAAGAAACAGATATTTACAACCCTAAGATCTGTGTAAGAAAAATTCTTTGGTACTTTTCCCATCACTTTCCCCGCCATTCAGCTAATTTTGAAAAAATTACCTATATCATAGAGGGACTTCCTTCTCTTTTTGTGACTTGGATGTTATTTTTACAGATGCCAATATTTCAATGAACTGTACAGTGGTATATTATTCAATACTCTAGTCTAAATGTTCTTATTGAGTTGAAAAGATATTCACTGAATCAAATTCAAGTGGCAAACAAAATTTTTTTCATGGAATTCTGATGAATATTTCTCCCATAAGACACCAATTAAAAATTATATACTGTAAGTCTATGGGAAAACAAGACTCAACTTACGGACAATTCAACTTAGGGACACTATTGATGCACCAATTATGTCTGCATCTGGAGGTGTCACTGTATTTACATTTTTACAGGTTGACTCTCTTATTTGCAACAAAATTTAAGGCAGGCAAGAAAAAATTGATTGTAGAGAGAAAAAAGTTGTACAGAACCACTGTAACATTATGGGGAGATAACTCTATGGGCATAGAAATACGTTATTTATATGCAGAGGAAATTTCTGTAGGCAAGATTGTTGTAGAGAGAGAGAGAGAGAGAGAGAGAGAGAGAGAGAGAGAGAGAGAGAGAGAGAGAGAGAGTGGATCTTCTCTTTTTCCTCAACCCCATGCACCCCCCCCCCCCCCTCTTTTTCTGGGCTTATGTACATTATATGCTTCTGATCCCTATCTTGTCTCTTGCCATTCTTTTCCCTTTCGACCCCCCGAAGGAAAATCAACACCCCGACGACGGCGAGCAGAGCCAAGAACCCGGCGCGGGTATCGTACCCATAATTTCTCGTTTTCGAATTTTTTTTTAATTTCCTTTTTTTTTTTTCTACTACCCCACCCACAAACACTTCGGCGCCAGAGTTCCGCCGCCGCCGTCGCCGCCGTCAAACCGTGACCCCTCGCGCGCGGGAAAAAAAGGGGGTTCTACTTGAATCCCATGTGTGTGTGTGTGTGTGTGTTGTACCCCTGGGAGCAGGAAGACCAAGACTGGGTTGGTTGGGTTTCTGAGACAGATGAAGAAAAAGGAGAATATTTTAGGGATGAGCGAAATCGAAACAACACCAGAAAATCCGAAGGGAGTGTCCTTTTTTTTGTGAGCCTAATTTGCTTCTTCAAAAGCGCCTACTTATTTCCTTGAGCATGTGGAATTATGTGCATATATTGCATATAAGGTGGACCCAATTTTGGGAAATTGCAAAATTTTTTTAGGGTGAATAAAGTGACTCACAATTTTTTTTTTTTTATGTACAGTACAGAAATTGTTTGGCAAAAAATGCTTGAATTTTAGCTAGTTTTAAGCTAAAACTTGGAAAATTTTAAAATAATTTAGGATATTGGGAAACAAATAATTTGGTGCTTGTTTCATTTTAATTTTGAGTATTACATATTTGAGTTCAAAACATTTTTTCAGAAGAAACTAAATGATTCTTAGTGGATGCTGCTTCTTTCTTGTAACTGATGTAATTATAAATTACAGTGTGGCCCTGAGATGTGGACATAATTAGCGCATTAAGAGTGTCCTGATGTTGAAATGTCCCTAAGTTGAGTCTCATTTTCCCTTGGTCTAACTTTATAGAATTTTAATTGGTGTTTTATGGAAGAAATATTCATCAGAATTCCGTGAAAAAAATAGGAAAAATTGTCTGCCAATTGAAACTGATTCAATCAATATATCTTTCAACTCAATAAGTACATTTGGAGCATTGATTACTGTACATCTGTGCAGTATATTGAAATGTTGACATTATCTACAAAAGTAAAATTCAAGTGAAAAATAGCAAAGGAAGTCCCACCATGCTGGAGGTGATTTTTTTTAGAATAACCTTGATGGATGGTTAAATGATTAGAGAAATGCCAAAGAACTTTTCTTACAAAGATCTTAGGGTTGGATATATCAGTTTCTTGTAATTCAGCCTGAAACTTATTTGCAATTTTAGCCGAGAATGTCCATATGTTGAGTCAGTCTCCACATGTCAGGCCTTGGTAAAGCATTTTATAGGAAAAGAAGTGTCTGTAAGTTGAATTGTCTGCATGTGGGGGTCTCACTGTTTATCTCATATCCAGTGGTAATGCAGAGATGGGGTGCAGTCCAAAAGCCCCCCCCCCCCTGCCAAAAGCCCACCCTAGGTTCAAAAATTGGGGATTACAGGTATTCTTGTAACTCTTGATGGTAAGCTGCAACTTTCACCAGCAGGTCCAGCACAAGGCCAAGTACCAATATGTTTGTAAGTTGAGTATATAAAGGAATTCCTCACGTGCAGTGGTCATCAGTGATTCTTTGAATATAATGTCAAAGCATCATCACTTGCTGACTTCTGCAAAATCTACAGTTCACCTTATTGGTCTAATGGCTGGTGCACTTCAGATCATCAATAATCAAAGGGGCATTCAAATTGCATAATACAATGGCTATTTAGAAGAAAATGACATGGAGAGCATCAGTGACAGTGAGGAAGAGGCAGCAGAAGGCAATTTGGAAGATGATTATTAAACAGTCCTTTTGAGGACTAATGAAATCAAATAGCCCATCTCAGGGCCATCAAACACTTTTATGAAACTTTCATCCAATTATAAAAAAGTGGTGGGGGGGGGGGGGCTTTTGACCTAGGGGGTCTTTAGGCAGGGGGGGGGGGTTTAGGGGGGGGTCAATTTTTTAACCTAGGGGGGAGGGCTTTTGGCAGGGCAGGCTTTTGACCTAGGGGGTCTTTAGGCAGGGGGGGGGGCTTTAGGGAGGGGGACTTTTGGTTGGGTACCTCAGAGATGATGGGCCTTTTTTGAGCAGTTATTCAATAGACAAAATTTGGGGTTCTTCCTTTTTTATAATACACCATAAGCAAACACAGAGTCTTTCTGACTGAATGACTTATGGAAAAAAAAATAAAGGTAAACCACAAATTGGGAACTTGTCAGCATGAAACCCTGCATTTTACACATGGGTTTCATGTGCCTGCTCCACAGACACCATCAAAGGATCTCTTGTATGTCACCACTTTTCTGGCGAGCATCTGATCCCATGGAACCCCATAAATCCTACCTTCAAGATAACCAAGCCTTCTAATAGCCCCTGTTTTTGCTTCACCTACACTCCCAAAAAAAAAAGAGATACCCCAAGTCGTCCTTGGGGTTGTTTTTATCCCCATAATTTATTTTATCTACTTTTTTTTGTCTCAGAGGCAATTCTGCATGCGACGAAGCGTGTCTCTCGCACAAAAGACAAAAGCATCACCTGAGACGTGGAAGCCACAAAAAAAATGGGGGAGAACACAAAATGACAAGAAGAAGAAGAAGAAGAAGGGAAAGGTTGAAAAAAATGTAAAAATAAATAATAAATGAACACAATGCCATGAAAAGAACCTGTTGTCATATTCCTGTCGCCTTTTTACACTTCGCCTGCGTCTGGATAAACATCACCGGCGCTTCTCTAGATTTTTATTTTTATTTTTTTAGTGCTATCTATTTTTTGTTTTTATGCTGGGCGTGGCGAATCTGTGTCTCGACACACATGGGGCCACACCTCTTTCCTTTTTTTTTCAAAAGATGATTCTTGCCTGCCAAATCGGTTATAATTTGCACTTCTTTCTCCTTGAGGCAGCTGCTGCTGGCGACGACAGTGTGACGAAAATAAATTGCGAAAGGGGCTCCGGGACCTGAAATTATGCGGAAGAGTGCTAAATAAATGCGAATCCCACTTGTTGGAGGATTTTTTTTGCACTACTATTTTTCTGCCACTATTTTCAGTTAAGAAAGATTTACAAGAAATTGAATTCAATGAAGAGACCCTTTCTCAAATCAAAAAGGATCAAGATAAACTCTTGGCCTTATATGATTTCTCATCAAAGATTCTCTCTAAATTGTGAAAGGGGCTTGGGGATTTTGAAGGTGACCTGAAATTAGGCGGAAGAGTGCAAAATAAATGTAAATCCCTCTTGTTCGAGGAGTTTTTTGCACAATTATTTTTCTGCCACTATTTTCAGTTAAGAAAGATTTACAAGAAATGGAATTCAATGAAGAGACCCTTTCTGAAATCATGAAGGATCAAGATAAACTCTTGGTGTTATATGATTTCTCAGCAAAGATTCTCTCTAAATTGTTCATTCAAATAAACCTCAGTCAGAAACATGCTGAAGACCTTGTGCTTTAAATTAATTGTGATTTAAATTAATGAACACGTTGAAGACCTTGCGCTTTAAATTGGGTTCATTAACTTGCTGCAATTGCTTCAATTCTGGCTTATGCTGCAATTCTTGCTTCTGATATTTTGTTTTCAATGTCAGGGAATGAAGGGATGTTTGCATACACATCAGTTGTGCAGTTGTATTTTGTGGAATGTATTTTCTTTTATTTTTGTCATCCATATGCATCTAATTTCTCTGCTTCCCATTCTGAAGTGATTGAATGTCTTTAAATGGATTTGGGTTGGGTGGGGAGGAGGTTTGGACAAGGGAGTGTTGATTGAACCTTGTGAATGCTGAAAAGCAGAAAATAAAGCTTTCTGTTCATTCAATCATGCATTGTCAGTTTTTTTTTGCTTCCCCTTCACCCATTTTTAAGGAGAGACAAAATCAATAGGATGTTGAGAAGAGCATGAAAAGTTACTGTAATATTGGATAACTTGCCTCATCTTTCAATCTTATTTCTGAAGATCTTGGTTTTTGTCACATGATGAATTCATAAATATGAAGTAAACATCACAGGGTGTTGATTATTTTGAAGGAGAGCTGATGCTGAGTTTCTAGTGTTTCTGGAGAAGAATCAACTGCCAAATCAGAGTTGATTGATGCTAATTTGGAATTTAGGAGTTCCTTCAAGTGGATAAATAAAAACTGAATTTTGTACATTGCAGTGCTTTGTACCACATCCTGGTGAGATATTACCAATAAAAATATATGCAGGTGGTACCTTGAAATTTTACCTTAATCCATTGCTGGACTAAAGTCAAATTGTAAGACAATGTTAAATGGAATGTTTTCTACATGGCATTTGACATTTCATGTCTCTCAACTGGTAAAATTATCCTTGTGATTTGTAAGTCAAAATTTTATTAGATTCCGCCCACTTTCAGTATTTCCCTCACAAATTATTCAGCTTAAAAGTCCAGTTTCACTACAGCAACATTTTGCCGAACACCCAACATGGTCAAATAAAATTTCATCTATTGCGTTCAAGTCTTGGTTTCCAAGCGAAAATGTCAGGGAACGGCGAGTTTTGTGCCTAATTTTTTAAAATTAATATATCTTTAAATTTAGACCGTATTTTTTCAAATTAGTTCTCTCATATCTGTCTTGTCGAAGATTTCTTTCATATTGGATCCGAAATCGTGTTTCTTTCCATTGATAAGTGTTGTCGACGTTCGATTCAAGTAATATCCTTAAAGTTATTTTATTTTTCGTTGAAAAGTTGATTCAACGGGGATTGCTATGCGTTCTTGGTTGATTTCAAGAATGTATATACTGTACATTGATTATTTGATTTAAAATTGAGTTGCTTTTGTAGATTTTTTTCTTAGCGAAATCTGTGCAGGAAAATTATGCCGGGAAATGAGCTGGAAATTCTAGGTGCGTTTGAAGGCTTTTTAAAGTTAAACCTGATTAATCACATGTTGCAAATTAGTCACATGTGAAGTATTGCAAGATGGTTCAAATTCCTGATCTTCTGAACCTTCAACAGCTCTATAAATGGGTTGACAGGATGTGAACTTTGAGGGACAGTTCATTTGCCCAATGAGTATCTTCTTTCATTTCGAGAAATATTCTTAAATTTTTAATTTTTTAAATTTCTCTTTCCTAAACCCTCAAATAATATCCT
The DNA here is from genome assembly GCA_905338405.1 of Notodromas monacha. Classification (NCBI taxonomy): domain Eukaryota; kingdom Metazoa; phylum Arthropoda; class Ostracoda; order Podocopida; family Cyprididae; genus Notodromas; species Notodromas monacha. Next base: position 154,905 of record CAJPEX010000092.1, on the reverse strand, counting down.
AAAAGCCCCCAGAAAATCCAAGGGACAATCTCTGACTTAGGGTTGTCTGTTTTAAATGATTTTGGAGGGAATTAAGATAGGTTCTAAGCAAAAGTTTGACATGGGGAGATTTCCAACCTACAGAGGTTTGAGTTATCAAGGTTGCACTACATCAAAATCTCATTGGTTCATGTTTAATTTTGTATGCTTCCCTGAAGAAAACATCAAAATTTGTTCCACAATATGAAATTCATCCTTAATTGTTACCTGCTGAACATGGCGAGTTCAGAGAAAGAATTGTTTTTACAAGATGTTCACAGGACTCCTCACTAGGGCTGTGTTCAGTCATTGCAACCTTTGGTATCACAGTACAGTACACAAGAGTACAGTACAGTACTTTACTTAAACTCTCTGCTACCACGCCCACCAAAAAATAAAAAAATTAAATACTGTAGTGCGAATGACTGCATCAGTGAGAATAAAGGAGCAGCAATTCTCACTCACTCAATATGCCGCCATTGAGAAGGAGGTGGCGACGGCCCGACGGGCGTTTCACGCGTTTTTCCTCGCGCTGTCGACTTCTCACGGGCGCCGTCAGTGACAAAAACCCAGCTTCCTTCTCACACGGGGTGGGGACACGGGAATGGAATAAATAAGAAGAAGAAGAAGGTAAAAAGCCCTCCTCCCTTTGGAAAAGGAAGATATCTTCCGCAACAACGGACCGTGACGCGATCAATTTCACCCCTCCCCCTCCTCCACCACACATACACCCCGCCTCATGTCCTGTGTGTGTGAAAAACAGTAGCGACTTCTCCGCTGCAAAATATCCAGCGGGGAGGCGGGGATTATGTGGAAGCGCGCGCGTTCGAAGCCACGCCCCATTTGCACATAGCGTTCTCTTCCCCCGTGCCGAGTGGCTCCGCCCCACTAGGCCTCCCTTTGCCCAGTCGCGTTGGCGCGAGGAGGCTACGAAGAGAGAGAGAGAGACACACACACACGCCACACACGCACACAGAGACAGATGGTAGTGCGAAGACAGGGATGAAGGCAAACCGGGGGAAACTTGGTGCAAGTAGCGTCAGTACGCTTCCGAAGGCTTCCTTGCGCAGTCGCATGTTTCACGGGATGTCGCGGGTCTGTGATATGCGTTGTGCATTGTCTTTTTTATTTGTTGTGTTTTGCTCGTGTTTCGAGTTACAGTGTCTTTGAAGTTCAGGGCTTCCGAATGGGGGGGTTTTTTTTTGTGGCGGGCTACTGCGTCTGAAAAAAAAAAAAAAAAATCAGCGGCTTTTTCGAGCGAGGCTTCGAACTGTTAGTACATCTTGAAGGCTCGTGTTTTAAAATTGTAATTGTAAGTGTTGGGAAGATATTTTAGATGCTTCTTTTTAATCCCAATTTACACTTGGGGGGAAAAAGAGATCGCTTGATCGAATACTCTCAGCTATCTGGATTCTTAGTGTACGAAAAAATTGAAAGTGGGAAGCAACTGTCGTCAGGTTCTTTATGGTTCATGTGTTGTGGTGCTTTGGGAAAGAAGAACCCTTGAAGGATGAGCAAATGTTCTCCAGGTTAGGGTATACATCTTTAGTGTCAAACAAGCATAAGTAAACCGAACCTTGTTACAAAAAACCAGTGAGAAAGCGTTGAGCAACAGAAGAGTTCAAGTGCTGTATTTTATGGCATTTAATTGTGTATGATTTATGTGTTGTGTTGTTTTAATCTTTATTGATCAACCCGCCGATTAAATATGCGTTAATAGCTTGAGCAAATTTTCACAGATTCACCTGTGTAAGTTCAACTATGAGACAACCAGAACAACTTTGTGAAGTAATGTATGTTGGGCAATTGGGAAGAAAGTAAGAAGAAGCATAAAAGTTAGAGTGGATTTTCTGGCAGTCAGTTTTGTTCACTTAGTATTTTGTGTTCATGGATGAGTGAATCTAATGGAAATGCATTCCATTGTGGATGGCTATTGTAAGCAGGTAAATACTGTACTGTAACAGTTTATGCCCAGACTTACCTCAAGAAATTGGGAGGCTTTAAATTATGCTTAGGCAGTAAGTTCAGGATGATTAGTGTGATTTAGGCTATCTTGATGATTAGATATTGGGCAACCCTTGTAAAAGGAGCTGTTGGTGCACTAAGAGAATACTGTCTGCTTATTCATGATTTTTTCCTAATTCGTTGTAAAATTTTGCTTTGAAAAGGTGTTTACATTCTGATTTTACATTGAAAGAAGGAAGCTGTAAGATTCGTTTCTGCGCTCACCTAAAAGATGCTCAGTCTTGGGGCATTTACTTCGCTTCATCCTAATCTTTCTCGGACACTAGATTTTTACAAATCTCTAAGATATACTCGTGTCAATCCGTAAGTGAAACATTTGGTCCGGAAGTACAGTATTTTGATTCCTGTTGAAAGATTCAACTCATGTTTCAATACTTTTCGTGGCGGAACTTCGGATTTGGTGTACAAGTGAAATAATTTTTAGGCAGTTACAAAATTTGTGCATAGTTTATATAGTTGTGCTTAGTTTTTGTGCTGTGGACTGAGCATTTTTAAAATACAATTCGTGTGGCTACCGAGAGTTATCAAAGAAGCCTTTGACATTGGATCTCAAAACTGGTTTTCTACCTTTGACGAGTATTGATTTACAATTCAATCAACCTCGTACAAATTTATTCAATTTTCTTTCCAACGTTGATTTACATAAGATTGACCTGATGTCCAGTGCGTTCTTGTTTGTTTTTGAAGAATTTTGGCTGATCTATGTGAAAATTTAGTCGCGTTTGTTAAAATTTGAAGCGTGAAGAAAAATTGCGCGAGAAAGGGATTTTTAGCTTGTTTTTCTTTGTGAGTTTGGTTTTTTTTGTTTGTGAAATTTGATCAGTTATTCCTGTTCACCAGATATCTAAGTTGGAAATATTTGGTGCATATTTATAAAATATAGCGCAATTCATCCCGAATTTTGTACGTAACTGAATGAAAGAACAGAAAACTAATTACAGAGTGGTATTTCGTCAAGATCGCAATGTTTGTTTTTACGTTGGAAAAATAAAAATTTCGTTGTCAATGGCTGTAAATTTGGGCGAAATTCTTGGGCAAATCCGTGTTGAAGTATTGAATAGATTTCGGATACAAGAACGGGTGTTTCATTGGCAAGGAAATTAACATTTTGAACTTTTAAAATGTTAATTTCTTGCAGACTGCTGAGAATTATACGAATGTTTCGCCAGTATTTTTTGTGCGTCAGTTATTTTAATTCTTGATTTATTTTTAAACTAAAAATCTCGAAGCGGCTAACGTTTCTCAATTCAAAGTTAGCTCACGCAGAAAATTGATTATTCAAATTTAAAAGAATCACTGTATTTCGTCCTGATCGCTTTGAAGTAAGCGAATATTTAGCCTATTTAGCAATTTCCTTAATGACTCAGATCGGTTCAATTTGCATCTGAATATTTTCCGAAGTTCGTTGGGCCAAAACAATCGACGTTTTTGAAATCACGATTATTTCGTAGTCTTGAGAACATTTAATCTGACTGATTTTATAGTTCAGTTCGTATTCCTTTCATTTTTGAACTTATGAATCCCGAAATAATCGACGCTTTTCAATTTGAAGTTCGTTTGTCCAAAGCAATCGAAGCCTTTGAATTCGCAACTTTATTTTTTCTCATTTTGATTATTTTGAGGCGTGTGAATTATTTCATCCGCTGTTTTGTGTAGTTCAATTTCTTTTCCATCCATTTGGGAACCTTTAAATTCCGAAATAATCGACGCTGTTTTAGTCCGAAGTTCGTTTTTTCCAGAACAACATTTTCGAAANTGGTGTACAAGTGAAATAATTTTTAGGCAGTTACAAAATTTGTGCATAGTTTATATAGTTGTGCTTAGTTTTTGTGCTGTGGACTGAGCATTTTTAAAATACAATTCGTGTGGCTACCGAGAGTTATCAAAGAAGCCTTTGACATTGGATCTCAAAACTGGTTTTCTACCTTTGACGAGTATTGATTTACAATTCAATCAACCTCGTACAAATTTATTCAATTTTCTTTCCAACGTTGATTTACATAAGATTGACCTGATGTCCAGTGCGTTCTTGTTTGTTTTTGAAGAATTTTGGCTGATCTATGTGAAAATTTAGTCGCGTTTTTTTAATTTTGAGGCGTGAAGAAAAATTGCGCGAGAAAGGGAGTTTTAGCTTGTTTTTCTTCGTGAGTTTGAAGGCGGTTTTTTTGTTTTTGAAATTTGATCAGTTATTTCTGTGTACCGGATATTTTAGTTGGAAATATTCGGTGTATATTTATAAAATATAGCGCAATTCCTCCCAAATTTTGTACGTAACTGAATGAAAGAACAGAAAACTAATTACAGAACATATTTCAAATGTGCAGTGGTATTTTGTCAAGTTCGCAATGTTTTTTTTTTTACGTGGGAAAAATTAAAATTTTCATCGTCAATGTCTGTAAATTTGGGGAAATTCTTGGGCAAATCCGTGTTGAAAGTATTGAATAGATTTCGGATACAAGAACCGGCGTTCAATTGGTAAGGAAATTAACATTTTGAAATTTAAAAATGTTAATTTCTTGCAGACTGCTGCGAATTATACGAATGTTTCGCCAGTGTTTTTTTGCGTCAGTTATTTTAATTCTTGATTTATTTTTAAACTAAAAATCTTGAAGCAGCGAACGTTTCTCAATTCAAAATTCGCTCACGCAGGAAATTGATTTTTCAAATTTAAAATAATCACTGTATTTCGTCCCGATCGCTTTGAAGTAAGCGAATATTTAGCCATTTCCTTAATGACTTTGTTCGGTTCCATTTGCATCTGAATATTTTCCGAAGTTCGTTGGTCCAAAACAATCGACGTTTTTGAAATCTCGATTATTTCGTAGTCTTGAGAACATTTAATCTGACTGATTTTATAGTTCAGTTCGTATTCCTTTCATTTTTGAACTTATGAATCCTGAAATAATCGACGCTTTTCAATTTGAAGTTCGTTTGTCCAAAGCAATCGAAGCCTTTGAATTCGCAACTTATTTTTTTCTCATTTTGATTATTTTGAGGCGTGAGAATTATTTCATCCGCTGTTTTGTGTAGTTCAATTTCTTTTCCATCCATTTGGGAACCTTTAAATTCCGAAATAATCGACGCTGTTTTAGTCCGAAGTTCGTTTTTTCCAGAACAACATTTTCGAAATCATAAGTTATTTCATAATTATTGTTTCGAAATGCAATTTTGTAAACGAGTATTTCATCTGTTTTTTTATTTATTTGAGAACTTTCAACATTCCGGAATAATCGTCGTTTCATATGATTGGAAGTTCGTTTCTCCGAGAAATTTCGACGGTTTTTTTTACATCAATATATTATTTTTTGTACTGATTTTTTTTGCGGAGTATTTCATAAGTTTTTTTTTTATGCGGCTTTTTATTCTCGCGTGGAATTCGAAACATCCTGTAAAAAAATAATTTATCTTTCCAGACGAGGAGAAAAATTGTGTTTTCTAGACGAGGAGAAAAAAGGGGGTTTCAGAAATCGGGGGAAAAGTGAAATCGAATGATGGTGATGCAACCCGACGACGGGATGAACCATTCGCCGCCGTCCGACTCGCCGCCATTCGCCTTCAACAACTATCTGGCGTCGGCGTTCAGCGCCGCCGCCGCGGCGGCGGCAGCAGCCGGCTTCCCACCCCCGGCACCGCCGCCACCACACGGACACCCGCCGCACGGCGCCCCGTATTTCCCGGGATACGGAATGGCGCACAAGTTCCTGCCGATGGCGCCGTTTGTGGTGCCTACGCCGGCGCCGCCGCAGCCACCGCCGCCACAGAGGGCGCCGTTCCCGCCGCTCGAGGACGATGGCGTCGTGGACGACCCGAAAGTCACGCTGGAAGAGAATAAATTGTGGGAACAGTTTCATTCTTTCGGCACGGAAATGGTCATAACGAAGTCCGGAAGGTGAGTGTGTCAAGATTTTTGCACATTTGGGGGAATTGAATACTGATACCTCTGTACAGTGCATAGAAATTTTGCCATTCTCTGTAAAAATAACATTCAAATGAAAAAGGGAGAAGGAAGTCCCACAATGCTAGAGGTAATATTTTTTCAAATTAGCTAAATGGACGGTAAATTGGTGAGAGAAATGCCCAAGAACTTTTCTTACATCAATTTTATGGTTGGAAATATCTGTTTCTTGTAATTTGGCCTGAAACTCATTTGCAATTTTATCCTTTCTTGTAATTTGGCCTGAAACTTATTTGCAATTTTATCCCAAAATGTCCCTATGTTGAGTCAGTGTCCTCATGTTGGGCCTTTTTTATCAATTTTTTATGGGAAAATACGTGTCCCTATGTCAAATTGTCCACATGTGGGGGTCTCACTGTATTCTCAAAAATCTTTCAAAAAATATATTTTTAAAGATGGCTGTGATGCAGAGTTTTTTTTACGACATTCAGGACCTGAAATGTTGTGAGAAACTGGGGATTAATTTTTGTAAGTGCTTCCATAAATTTTTCAGTAGCCGCTTGGCATCATTTCCAAGTGTTTTTGATGAGTTTCCTTAAAAGGAGAAATTAAAATGGGCCAAAAATGAGGTGCACATCACTGAAGTGGATATAAATTTCCAGTTGACAGTTTTTCAAAAATTGAACTTTCCTCCAACTTATAAAATTTTTCAAAATTCTCTTGATGATCTTACAAGCAATATTTGAGCAATATATAACATTTGACTTGTACTGTACTATAGTTTGGTTCCTGGAAAATCAGTAATATTGTATGAGATCCCCACATGCAGATACCTCAACATGAGGACAATTTGACACAGGTACATCTATTTTTCAATAAAAAGGGTATAAAAAAGTCCTGCCATATGGACACTGACTCAATATGAGGACCTTACCCTATAAAGTCACCAATAAATTTCTCAAAAATTGACTTTTATCGGGCTTAATTGCAAGAAACAGATTTTTCCAACCATAAGATCTATGCTAGAAAAATTCTTTGGTACTTTTCCATCACTTTCCCATCCATTCAGCTAATTTAAAAAAATACCTATTGCATAGAATGACTTCCATCTCTCGTTGTGACTTGAATTTTATTTTTGTAGATACCAACCTTTCAATTTACCGTACAGAGATACACTATTCAATGCTTGAAATGTTCTTTTTGAGTTGAAAATATATTCACTGAATCAAATTCAAGTGGCAAACATTTTTTTCATGGAATTTGGAAGAATATTTCTTCCATAAAGCAGGTTAATTTTTAATATATTACATTCAGATACCCATTTGTTCTGGGATGAATCCCTGTTAAGTTGAATCCCTGTAAGAACTACGTGGTTAATACAGACGTAGACCCCCAGAGTGAACATTCTCGTTTTATGTTCGGAAGCTCAAAATAGGGGGGGGGGAATATTTCTTGGCATGAATGTTCAACAAGACTCAAGAACTGATTTTGTTTGGAATTTCGAAACTTCCGGGAAATTGCATCTCAGACAAACATCCAAGAAAGTTTTTACACTGATGGCCTCGTGGAATCAGTTGTTATCCAGGGAAAAATGAAAGAAAAAAATATATAACTAGTCAATTCCGAATCGTGAGTCTTGCCAAAAAAAAGCTGAGGGGAATACAAAAAAACCTTCCCCCCCCCCCCCATACCTGATGAGAAAGCAATAAAACGTCGATTGCGAATGTACTAAACAATTCATTGCGCAAGAAAACATGAATAAATTGCGCGGAATTCCAGTGGGAATCTTTCGGATGCTCTTTTGTCAGAGTCTCGTAAATAATTTCCCTTTTTCTATGAAAATGAAGTAGTTGCTCCAGGCCATTTTAGGATAATAAATTTTTGTTTTTAATGATGTGGTTTCGAATTTTCAGCATCGGGAAATGAGAGTAATCAGCGTTCTTCAGCTGTCAAAGCTTTCGGAGGCAGCTGCAATTTCAATTATTCGAGAATTTTATTGCTCACGGGGTGACTTTCTTTTCTTATTGCTCAGACCCCAACTATTATACTGCAATGCCAAAATAAAATAAAAAATGGATTTCATGTCAACCGAAATCTGCGAGAAGCCCTCATTCACATGTCCTTTGTCTTCTCTCTTGAACAGACGCATGACCAAAATGCATTTTGATTTCAATTCCGTTTTTCTCTCTGCCGTTTTTCAAAATAGTTTCCCTCCCGTATTTTCCACGGGAATGGATTTTAAATTGGGGGAAACGTTAGGCCAAACACAAACCGCCGCAAAAAAAAAACATTTGAGGTTCTCAACCCGGGTTATAGACACACACATAACGAGCCCCAAGGCAGGAAAGTCAGAGAGACGTGCTCATTAAACGTCGCCCAAAGGTAAACTCCAGGGTTCTTGTATGTATGTATGTGTGTGTGTGTGTGTGTGGAGTGTTGAGGGGAGGCTGCAATTGATGATGTCTCAAATAACAGGTTGGGAAGCGCCAAAATTGCCCGGCTTTCATCGCGCCCCCGTTGCCAGATGCCTCATGGACTGGGGGCCTCGTTCATCCTGGGTTTTTTGTGGGTGTCTCTCAACACACACACACAAACACACACAAGGGTTACTTCATGAGGTTAACTTGTTTGTTTTGTCTGTGTCTTGAAATAAAATTTCAATATAGCAATAGGTTACATAATTGGTGCATCAAGATTGTTCCTAAGTTGAATTGTCCCCAAGTCAAGTCTTGTTTTCTCATAGACTCACATTATATAATTTTTAATTGGTGTTTTATGGAAGAAATATTCTTCAGAATTCCATGGAAAAAAAATTTTAGTTTGCCATTTGAATTTGATTCAGTGAATATCTTTTCAACTCAATAAGAGCATTTGGAGCATTGAATAGTATACCACTGTACCATTCATTGAAATGTTGGCATCTGTAAAAATAACATCCAAGTCACAAAAAGAGAAGGAAGTCCATCTGCCCTAAAGGTAATTTTTTAGAGTTAACTGAATGGATGAAAAAGTGTTGGGAAAAGTACCAAAGAATTTTTCTTGCATAGATCTTAGGGTTGGAAATATATTTTTCTTGCAATTAAGCCTAATAAAAGTCAATTATCCTAAAATTTATTGGCAATTTTATCATGCAATGTCCTCATGTTGAGTCAATGTCCTTATTTCAAATTATCCCCACATCAAGGTGTCTGCATGTGGGGGTCTCACTGTATTCAGACATAATTGGTGAATCAAGCTTGTCACTAAGTTGAATTTTCCCTAAATCAAGGCTTGTTTTCTGATAAACTTACACTATCTAATTCTTAATTGATGTTTTATGGAAGAAATATTCTTCAGAATTCCATGAAAAAAATTTTGTTTGCCACTTGAATTTGATTCAGTGAATACCTCTTCAACCCAATAAGAACATTTGGAGCATTGAATAGTATACCACTGTGCCGTTCATTGAAATGTTGGCATCTGTAAAAATAACATATAAGTCACAAAAAGAGAAAGAAGTCCATCTGCGCTACGGGTAATTTTTTTTTTTCATTAGCTGAATGGATGAAAAAGTGATGGGAAAAGTACCAAAGAATTTTTCTGGCATAGATCTTACCCAACCTTTATAGAAAAAGAACGTTAACTCGCATTATTTTCAGTTAAAAGGAGTTTACATAACCGTTAAAATAGTACGTTACAGGAGTACAACTCAGTCACAACGATACAGTTTAACAGGGGTGTACAAGGTGTCCGCATGTGGGTGTCTTGCTGTATATTGGGGACAGATATTGCCTCAGTATAAGTTGGTGTCAAGCTAAAATGAAATTCAGCAATATCAGCTGGGATCTGGACTGAAAAATTCCTTGTAGGAATTCCTAATTAACAGACTAGAGATATATTTCATTGAAAGTGTTGTAATAAAAAAAAAAACTTGTTGTCATAACAAGCACAGGCTTGCTTCAAAGTCTTGTTATAGATCCTACTATGTTTTGATATGGACTTGTGACTCAGAGCCTTGGGTTTATGTATCATTTGCCAGACATGAACAAAAACTTTGGAACCAGCCCTGAGATATCTTTCATTTCAAGTACAGTATTATTTATTTGATTTTTTTCCTCATCCTTCTTCTCCTTGTGCTGAAATATTCCCTGGTTTTTTTGCTCTTACAAGTGAGACCCCCAGATGCAGACATAATTGGTGCATCAAGAATGTCCCTAAGTTGAATTGTCCCTAAGTAGGGTCTTGTTTACCCATAGACTTACATTATATAATTTTTAATTGGCGTTTTAAGGAAGAAATATTCTTCAGAATTCCATGAAAAAAATTGTTTGCCACTTGAATTTGTTTCAGTGAATATATTTTCAACTCAAAAAGAACATTTCAAGCATTGAATAGTGTATCTCTGAACTGTACATTAAAATGCTGGCATCTACAAAAACAAAATTCAAGTCACAACGAGAGAAGGAAGTCATTCTATGCAATAGGTATTTCTTAAAATTAGCTGAATGGATGGGAAAGTGATGGAAAAGTACCAAAGAATTTTTCTAGCATAGATCTTACGGTTGGAAAAATCTGTTTCTTGCAATTAAGCCAAATAAAAGTCAATTTTTGTGAAATTTATTGGTGACTTTATAGTGTAAGGTCCTCATATTGAGTCAGTGTCCATATGGCAGGACTTTTTTATACCCTTTTTATTGAAAAATAGATGTACCTGTGTCAAATTGTCCTCATGTTGAGGTATCCACATGTGGGGATCTCATACAATATTCCTGATTTTTTCCAGTGACCAAAATATAGTACAGTAGATTATAAACTACCGCATATTGTGTAGTTTTTCATGTTCTACTAAAAGGTTAAGCTGAATGGTGATGGTTTTGTCAAATATTGCTTGTAAGATCATCAAGAGAACTTTGAAAAATTTTGTAAGTTGGAGGAAAGTTAAATTAAAAAAAAACTGTCAACTGGAAATTTATATCCATTGGAGTTATGTGCACCTCATTTTTGGCCCAATTTTGTCTGAAGTAAATATTACACTATGCATTTTTAATTTCTCCTTTTTAAGGAAACTCATCAAAAAGGCTTGGAAATGATGCCAAGTCACTATTGAAAAATTTATAGAAGCACTTACAAAAATTAATCCCCAATTTCAGGTCCTGAATGTCATAAAAAAAACTCTGCATCACAGCCATCTTTAAACATACAGTATATATTTTTAAAAGATTTTTGAGAATACAGTGGGACCCCCACATGCGGACACCTCAACCTGTGGACAATTTGACATAGGGACACGTATTTACCCATTAAATATAAGAACTTGGGCTGAAACCACAGTTTCTGTGATTATACAGGAAAATTGAAAACCTCCACTGTGATGTTTGCTGAACTCTCAACAGCAAAATATCTTAAAAAAGTGGGGTACATTTTTTTGTACCCCCATTTTTTTAAAGTTCAACTGAAAAATTGAGGTACCTATTTTATCTGTGCGCAGGTAGTACTTGAGTAAATATGGTGTATCGCCTCACATTTTTCATGAAAATTTTTCATATTTCCAAATAGTGTTTCCCGCAGCAACTTTCAGAATTGTCATTTTTCATTTAGTCCATTATCCGAGTCCCTTGCGAAAAAAAAAAGAAGAAAAGAAACCAATCCCTCTCGCGCCAGATGTCGATTATCCGGGGTACTATTTTATGTATTTATTTTTTAAAATTCCTATTTTCTTCGAGGACAGCTTTGTTGTGTATTTTTTGTTTTCTTCTTTACTTTTTCCAAGTGTCCCAGTGTGAAATATCAGGGGTAGAAAACGAGGCGTTAATCAGATATCCGACTAGACGCGCATTAGAGCCTCGGAATTCTGCCAACGTCTGGCGCGGTTGCTGATATAATTACGGGTTCCCGGGCCGCAATAAACAACCCTGTTGTTTGTCGAAAATGAGAGAGAGAGAGAGAATGAGAAATAAATAAATACGCAAAAGGAAAAAAATGAAGAAAGAGAGTAAGAGCGCGTCCCACGTGTTTGATTACCCCACAGGGCCCCGATTTTTACCCCGGGCTTTGACGCGTTAAACAAGCACCAGGACCGTGTTATTTCGCCCTCTACTCTATCCGTGTGTGTGTGTGTGTGTGTGAAAGAATAATGACAGTTTTGTCTCCGAGTATTTTTAACGAAATAAAATGTGCGTTGCTTTTTTTTTTTTTCCTTTTTGGCAGACGGATGTTCCCGGCACTGCGGTTGAGCTTGACAGGCTTGGACAAGAAGGCCAAGTATATTTTGCTGATGGACATTGTGCCAGCTGATGATTGTCGGTACAAGTTCCACAATAGGTGAGTTATATCTTTGTGTTCTGATTCCAGGCTCCATTTTTTTTTTTTCAACTGTGCAAATAAGCGGCGACGAGGATTTTTGCAAACTATATTTACGACCGGGCTGACTGTGGAGCTTGTCTATATAGCCCCTTGTTTCTGTGTGAAGGATAATATTTTTTTTACTCAACTCTTAATATTGGCAGAGACTTACTGCGCAATTTCCTAGGTAAGGAAGGACATCTAACAAGGGATTGATTTATACAGTTCAAGCTCTCTTAGTAAAAAAAAAAAAATTAGAGAAATCCTCCATGACTCAAATTTCTGGCAAATCACTTTTGAAACCAATGCCGTTTCTGTGTGAAGGACAATATTTTTTGCTCAATTCTTAATATTGACAAAGACTTACTGCGCAATTTTCCTAGGTGAGGAAGGACATCTAAGAAGGGATAGATTTTGTACAGTTCAAGCTCTCTTAGTAAAAAAATAAAATAAAGAAATCCTCCATGAGCTAAAATTTCTGGCAAATCACTTTTGAAACCAATGCCTTTTAAACATCCCCAAGTCTGTGTTTCTGTGTGAAGGACAATCTTTTTTTAACTCAATTCTTAATATTGACAGAGACTTACTGCGCAATTTTCTTAGGTGAGGAAGGATATCTAAGAAGGGATAGATTTATACAGTTCAAGCTCTCTTAGTAAAAAAATATAAAATAAAGAAATCCTCCATGACTTAAATTTCTGGCAAATCACTTTTGAAACCAATGCCTTTTAAACATCCCCAAGTCTGTGTTTCTGTCTGAAGGACAATATTTTTTTCTTAACTCTTAATATTGACAAAGACTTACTTTGCAATTTCCTAGGTGATGATGGGCATCTAAGAAGGGATAGATTTTTACAGTTCAAGCTCTCTTAGTAAAAAATAAATAAAAGAAAGAAATCATCCATGACTCAAATTTCTGGCAAATCACTTTTGAAACCAATGTAATTTAAATATCCCCAAGTCAAAGAAATATTTGTTGGCTCTAACCTGTGCCTTTGTGCTGTTGTACTAGGGCTCAAATTCAAAGCAACTTTTATGCAGAAGAGATGCAAATTATCATCTTGATGCTTTCCACAAGAGATCAGACTTATCTATAGCTTGTCATTTGTAGATGTTTTACATGCTGGTAAGACATCTGAAAAAATCTTACTTTGAATTTGAACTTAGAGAGGTTCAACTGTAGTTGATTCTGATGCAGATCATGAGGCCTGACTGAATTTACTCTTAGAGTGATAAGTTCCCAATTTAGTGATAGATTTCGCATAAAATACTTGCAGTCATCAAACATAATACTGTAACATAATGCTTTATATGATACTGTATTATAATTATAAACATATTTTTTCTTTAGGAATTACAAATAAGTTTATGTGCAGTAGTTAGTTCAAAACCAAAAGAATGTGAACTCATTTTTTTCAATCTTAGATTCCTTGGTCCAATATTTGTTTCAAGTTACATCTTTCTCTGGTTGAGGCTTTCCCTGATTCAATTGGGAGTGATTGAATGAACCTGAGCAAAGTTCTGCTGTACATTTTTACTGAAACTTCAAGAATTCAATGAGGGTGAACTTACTGTATCCTTATTTGGAGTCAGAAGAAAATGCCTTTGAAGGACAGTGTTTCCTTTCCTTTTTTTTTGTGTGTGCCATACTTCTCTGGAGGGTTCATCCAATTCTGAGGTCCAAAGAGATTTATAATTTGTCTTTGCATAAGATGTTGAAATTACTGTACATTATCTTCATTGCTCACATTAATTCTCCAAGCATGAGTAACTCAGCCTGACTAAACTTGATGATGCTTGCTTCAGAGTTCGTGCAGTAGCTATTTTCAAAAATGAAATTTTAAAAAATAAAATGATGGAGGAACTTCTTGTCACTCAGAAACCGCCGCTAATACACTGAAGTGATGCTCACGTCGGCCACCCCCAGGGAATAAATGCGTGACGCGTTTTTATCGGTTTCCAAGAAGGCATTCGATGTTCGGCGGGTTCGGAATGTTTTCCCTTGTCGGCGCAACGGGCATAAGGAGTTGGTTGAATTCGTGAGGAAAGAGCTCTCGGGGGGTTGGTGGAAAATGGAATGAATAAAAAAAATACATATATATATATGGATATACATATTGACCGGATATCCGTGGAATGCGTTTGTTTCTCAGCCGCTGGGTGGCCGCCGGGAAAGCGGATCCGGAGATGCCGAAAAGGATGTACATCCACCCTGATGGACCGTGCACGGGCGAGCAGTGGATGTCGAAAATCGTGTCCTTCCACAAGCTCAAGCTCACGAACAACATCTCCGACAAAAGCGGCTACGTGAGTGTACTGAATATTCTTTTCTCTCTCTCTCTTTTCTTTCGTCCGTCTCGTTTCTGCCTCTGTAACTGTCTGTCCGTGAATGTCTCGCGGTCTCTCCCGCGCGCCGACGTACCTGTCCTTTTTTCGTGTGATGTGCCCGCGCGCGCGCGCCGCGGCAGCGAACCGTTAAGAAGCCTATTCAGTACTGCTTCTGTTGTTGGGATATTATAACCACTCTCGAGGAAGTAAGTGACGACGGTATATTCCTGGGATATGGCGAATCTGATACCTTGCAACTCATCTAGGTCAGCAGAGCTTTTGAAGATCGCGAAGAGCTACCCTCTTAGTGTGATTCCGTTATAGCAGTACAATACTATACTGCGCCGTAGATAATTTCGATTTTGTGATGTTCAATATTGTGTCACTGTTGTTAGGCAGGATGTGACGATGAGTGATGACCAATCCTACATCGCAGTTCTGAAAAGAATTAACATGAAGTTCACGAAATTTCGAGCAAGTTTCAATTTTGGTTGTTTTTTGGTTCGGTGAGGTGGCATCAATTTGAAAATGGATTGAAATGAGCATTTCGCCAATAAGGTACGCACTGCACCATATTCCACGTTTTTGCATCGTTGGCGACCAGTGATTGGTTCTTTTTCACAGCGCCTAGAAAGCATTCCTACTTTAATACGTTGAAGATGTTTCAATCCCGATCTCACAGTGATGCCATGCCACGAATTGAAAAACAGGTTCTGATCCACGCGAAAATCGTATAGTTTTACCCTAAACCGATTGATGCAACTCCGATTGTTACTATGAAACCCTGGGTGCTTCTTTTTACGAGTATTCGTCCGCCATCAGCGGTGATGCGATTGAGATTACGGTACCTAATCGAGACGGTGGCAACTCCTGTGACGTCAGCAGTTACGAGTTTCGGTTGATGGAACATTCCAGAAAACTCGTCCACTTTCGAACCGAGGCGCGTGTCTCCCTGTATCTTTCCGTCGGTCCGTCTTCCTCGTCCCACCCCCATGTTTCAATCTTTATGTTCAGTACTGGACAAGTCGCGATCTGTGCCAGATCTAAATGACACGGCAGGTGTGAAAAAGTGGCCGTCTTGACTCGCAACTTTTTAGATACTGTAATTGCTTGATAAAGAGAACCATACGGATCGGAGGTGGGAACTTTGCGTGGATTCTAGATTTCTCGGGGTTTCTGATTGAAAGACAGACGAAGTGGGCCGTTGACGACGCTGAACGTTGTTTCCCCCGGAGGAAATGAGCACTTGATGGCAAAAGCTGCTAGAAACGAATTTCCGAGGCAATTATTTTATTAAATAATGTTCTAGTCTGAATTTTGGAAATCCTCTTCGGTCTCTCATACGTTACATTCCTTTACGAAAACCGTCGTTATTCATCAAATGCCGAGTCCAGTATTGCTGATGCTTGTGAATCCACCTCAGAAGTGATGCTCTTCTTACCTGAATAAAAATCGAATTTTCAGTAATGTGATCACGTGGAACAACTGCTTTTCGTAGCGAGTGATTTTTCCCCGAGTGCTATTCTTCTGTCACTGCAATTTCAGGGTGAGTAATTGACACCGATTTTCGATTGCGTCAACTGAACTCCCGAATGCAACCCCCCTCTCGGTCAAGTCAACAGTGTGGAATAAATGCAACGCGACTCCCTGAAAAAGGTTCTCCCCTTGTTCGAACTCACCCAGGGGAATATCCTATCCCCGCAGCTACGGGTTTTTGTTTTCTTGTTGGCGACAAAACCCGCATTTGCATCAAAAGCAATTGAAACTGGGGAGATTGCCGTTACTTCCAACCCGTTGCCTTCCAAAAGGGAACCCGTCCGAGCGTTAAAGTTCTCTTTTTTTTTTTCTTTCCTATGCGGAAAGGGGAATCTTTTTCTAAATTAGCTTTGATGTGATGTGTTTCGCATCGGTTTTCACCCACTTTGTTTCCGCTTGTTTCGTGCCCAGTACTTCAGTTTTCCGCTTGTTTTAAAATATCAGGAGCAATTTTCCGCTGAGGCTTCAAGTCCCGTGGCTAGATTTCAGTGTGAATCTCGGCGAGTGTAACTAACATCTAAGAAAGGAAAGTCTTAAAGAGACGTGAATGTTCTTACTGTACCGTACTTGTCTTAATTGTCCTACTGCATTTTAACCTTTTTGTGACGTAGGAATGGGCAGCGTTGCCAAGGAAGAATGTTGAGACTCTTGTCGTGGGTCCTTCAGTGAAACCGTTGTCGCAAAAAAAAGAACTCTTTTCCGCACACTCCCCTACTGTCCAGTCGGTGCCAAAAACCACACCCGAGTTCCGTTTCCTCACAGTACAGGGGGATCTTTCTTTCACTATACATTCCCACTGCAGGGTGTGGAAACGATTTCTGGTTCGGGTACGCTTAGTTGGGTTCCGGTGACGAGAAAAGACGCAGGGGGTTGTTCGTATTTTTTGTTTTTGCCGTGCATTTGAGAGTCATCCGACACCGACGGGCACATCTGCGCTTATGTCGCCGCCGCCGCCGACGCCTTTGACAGAGAAAAACGCGGAAATGGAGTAGACGCTTTCGCGCGTGCGAACCGGATGCGTGGCGGCGACGGCGGCGACAGGGGTAAAAAACAATATCCCCTGTGAGAAAGAGAGAAATGGTGTGTGTGTATGGGTGGCGAAGTTTCCGGAAATTACAAATACCCGGGGGTGGCAAATTCGGAAAAAAAAATAGACCAAGTTCCAGCAGTGAAACCTCGATTTAGTGCCATCGTTCGAACTGGCACGTTTTGTGGCACTCTAATTCAGGATATTGTGTAAGATGAACGTAGATCTGAGGGTTTTGAGTGTAGACAATGTAAGTGAACTTTTTACAGCATTATTTAGTCACTGAGCCAGTTTCGTGAAGTAGAAAACAAATAATTTCGAGTACAAGTGTGCTGTTTTTTCGCTATACTGTACTGTATTTCAATATTGTACATTCAATAAGACTATTTATTTGTTCCTAAGAAAATATTGTGTCTTGGAAAGAGAAGAGCTGTTCCTTGAAATTTTGAGTGAGTTCAAGTTTTATATAAGGTGCCGTCATACAGGAATCACAAATGGTCCCAGAAGAACTCCTACTTTAAGTATAAAATTTTCATCAAAGAAATGTGTCATGCAACAACAAAACCATTAAAAAATTAAATTCCAAAACACTAAGTTCAAAATTGTAGATCCTCAGTAATGACCCAATGTTATCCTTAGAAAATGCCTCAATTTCTTTTATTTTTTTGTTCATTTCTCATCCTGGGCTAGAGAATTTTTTTTTTTTTGGCACTGAGTGAGTTGGCTCTAAATGAAGGTTTCACTTGAGAATGTGTTGGAGAGAACTTTGTGGTACCATGAGAGAGTGGCCCTAAATGAAGGGTTGACTGTAGTTCCTGTATGAATTGCCTGAAAAATTTTTGTGGGTGCTTTTCTTTGTCATGAAATGAATCCCCAGTTTGACATACACTTGAGTGAAAAAGGGCCAGTGTTTTGCGCGGAATTCTGTAGTACTTGTGTAGTTTTTTTTTGTGTGTGGAAGATTCTGCAATTACCATGTTTCCCCCAATTAATGAGATGTGGCCTTTGTATATTAATTTTTGGTTCAAAAAAATGCACTTACAGGTGGACTCCCTCTACATTCGGCAAGGATTTCCTCAACAGCAATATTTGCCATGCGAGGTATGTTTTCCTTAGTCATGGAGAACCTTCTCTCAAAAGAATAAGCAACTATAGAGTGCAGCGAAAATGACTCCCTCTACAATAAGATATTTTCTGGAGTAATGATGGGTTTTTTTCAAGTATTTTTGGTATTGAATTCATCAATTTTTCAGATGAAATATTTAAAACATGACTGCCACTTCTTTTTGGGAAGCATGGTAATTCTTCATTCAACTGGAAGATAGGATTGTTTTCTAAAAATAAATCCAGCAGAAAATTTTGAATTTATACTGTACTAAAATTGCATTCAACAAATGCACAGTGAAATATTTCTTTTCCATTTTCAATGTATGGCTGCCAATTTTATTATCCATTTGGCAATTTTTGAGGGGATTGAGGTGAAAATTGGAGTATGATTTGGTATCAAGGGACCCAAACTTTTTCTGTAACCAGGCAAACATGTTTCCCATCTTAGCAAAGAACAGAGGTGTCTTGTACTTCAGGGCCATTTAAATTATTGTTAAATACAATTGAACTTTTCAAGTCAAATTCCAAAGGTTGAGCAAAACTATTCCACTGAGGGAGTTTCCCACAACCGTTTTTGTCTTTTAAAAAAAAGGAAGTTTAAATAAGTGATCTTACTTGTCTCAAAACTGCCTTATAAAGAAGTTGACTGGATGCTGAACTGAAGGACAGAAGAGCTGATTTTCCCAATTATTCCTCCCCTTCCTTTTGAGTTGCACCAATTCAGATGAATTTTGTTGCTTTTCTTTTTCCTGGGTCAACACAATTTTTTTTATTAAAATTCCATCAGAAAAGTTTAGTTAGAGAGGCTTCAGGGGGTAATGGCTTGGAGTTTGGGGTTTTTAGACCTGTACTGTAAATTGCTTCTAAGGGGATTAAAAATATTCAACAGAGGGAGGCTCCCATTTATTGAGGTACAAGTGTACAGTACAGTACAGTACATATTTCTGTGGATTATGAACCCCCTTGCATTATAGTTGGGGAAAGTGTGCATGATGTGATGGAAAGTCCCACGTTTGTTCACTGTTCCCACCGGGCTTACCCTAACGGCCCAATGTTGTCCGTTGTCACTCACTGAAACACACACACACACTCCACTCAGAAGCATCTCCCATAAAAACAGGAGACACAGATTCCGGCCCATGGGATCTGGGTAGTAAATCACGGCGGCGAGAGACGCGCGTAAAACGTCCCCGCGGCAAACGCATTTCGCCTCCGGTTCAGTCGGACGTCAATCTCCATTCCACATCCCAAAAGTTCTGTGTCTCTCTCTTGCTTTTATTTTGTCGTTGAATTTTCTTTCTTTCTTTGTGATCTGGTCCTTTTTTTTTCATTCGCCTCTCTTATATCGCTCGTTATTCTTGAGGGTCTGCACGCGACACTCGTTACGGACTTGCGCCGCGGGGGCGATAAGAAGAACGGCGGGTCCCATGGTGGGGGGGAGGGGGAAACACGATTGCGAACCCTGATGGGGGAACCTGTCTGTTAGGTTCTGTTGGTGGATCCACGATTTGCGAAAGAAAGGTTGTGAACACGAGTGTCGGCTCTTGTGTGAGGCCCAGCGCCTTGTTTTATTTTCGGAATACATTTTTTTTTCTATGTTATGCATTTATGGGCCATTTCATTGACGTCAGTCGAGCGTGAGGCGAAGCCGCTGACGTGTATGATTTCCCGCTGAGTGTAGGACTGCGGAGAGATATTGTTTTGAAGTGGGGGGTTGCAGTACTTGAATAAGGCTGGGCTTGAGAAATAACTTGGGGGTTAGTTGATGAGTCGATGGATTGTGAGTCAAGTTCATGATTATGATTGCCAAGGAAATGGACAATTTGCGGGGTAAGATGAACAGAGCCCGCATGGCAAATCTTGATGGCACTTCCATCTTGTGAATGACACTTACTTTGCTCAGTGAAATGTTCCCACTTGTTTACATTTCTGTGCTATGTATTTTTTACCTTGTAAGTTAATGATACCATTCTTATGTTTACTAAGAGACTTCAGATTGATTTGCATGCATAAGTGATGGGCAACCAATTCCAATGTGCAAAATTATAATTTTGGTTACTTGTCTGCAGGTGTCTGAAAACATTGTACTGAAATCTAAAGAAATGCCCTTGCCATACTTTAAATCAAAATAATAGGAATAATAATTACAGGAAATTTTAAATTTTTTTTCAATGTTGGGCCTTGAATGGCTTCTGAAATGGATACTGAACTTGGAAGCAAGGGTTCATTTGTCAAAATAGTCCTCCACCTCATTGCTAAGCACATCAGTTTATTGTTCTATTTGTTACTTTTTCATGTGGCCATAAAATTACGGCCAAAATGCCTTCAAAGATTTGAGGTAGGAGGTTTTAGTGAGAAACCTTCAAGTTAATGGGCTGTCTTTGAGAGAATTCAGGGGGGATTGAAAAGCAATTTGACACAAGCAGGTATTTTGTCCAACAAAAGTTTAATTCATTTGGGTTCAAATGTAGTACTCTTGCACCTTCCATGATTTCTTGCCCATTATAAGTACAGTTAATGCATGTTTCCATGTGTTGTAGTTGTGAACTATCCATGAGCTTTTAATTAGTGGGTAGCATCAACTGGGTTTCTTCTATTGATTAGTTTAATCCTGCTGATGGAACTGAATTGATTTCTGAGGAGAATGAGTGAGACTTCCAAGCAGGACTGGGATTTTCAGTCATTTCTCTTCTCCCCTCATTCAGACCACAAGTGTCCAACTTCATGCTTGAATTAAGCTTCATGAGGTGATACCAGTGAACCTGTCTTAGAATCAGTGAGAATCACTGAAAGATAGAAAAGCCTCAATTCCACATTAGAACGTGTCCTCGCCGCTTCTGCGAAGTCATATCCACCTCCCCCTCCGAATCAGAATCTACCTCATCAGTGAAAACTGATCTGATAGCTCCAAGTCCCTGCATCAGCAGCCCTTACTAAATGGAAGGGATGCCTCCTCTGTGTCC
The DNA here is from genome assembly GCA_905338405.1 of Notodromas monacha. Classification (NCBI taxonomy): domain Eukaryota; kingdom Metazoa; phylum Arthropoda; class Ostracoda; order Podocopida; family Cyprididae; genus Notodromas; species Notodromas monacha. The sequence goes on along the minus strand of CAJPEX010000092.1, from coordinate 133,685 downwards.
CTCTTGTTCGCCCGCGCGCGCGCGCAGACAGGCACAGCGGGTGGAGGAGAGAGGGAACGCCACAGGGAGCCGGCGTCCGGCCGGCGGCGCGAGTCTCGCGACCGAAAACAACCGGCTCTAAGGAGATCAAGGCGACAACTTGCAAACAGGCTTTGGCGTTGATGGCGCATAAGAGGTGAGGGAGAGATACGACGGGATAAGGGGGGGGGGGGGGTTTCACAGGGAGAGAAAAAAGAGCCACAGGACAGGGTTGATATAAATTACGCGCCTCGTTTTCCCGCTCCTTCTTTCTGTTCTTATTTCTTTTATTATACCTCTCTTTTTCTTGGTATTGGGAAGAGTAAATAAGCATCTTCCTCTGTCTGCACTACTTCACTTTTCAAGTGTCGCCTTGCGCTCGCGCGAACTTCTCAGGGTAGGGATGGTCCATTAAGTTTTCTGGACCCAACAGGGGATAAAGTGATCCGATTTCTCGCAGGGAATAACTTCGGGGTTATTTGATCTGATGACTGGTTGCTTTTTCCGACCCATGAGGCTGAAAATTTTGGTTTCTTATGGTGAAATGAATTATGAAGTATAATTTCATTGCAGCAAATCTTGCTATAACTTATTGATGATTGTAACAATTTTTTTTGGGTCCTGGCCAATAGCCACAAGTTTCTCTCAGTCACTTTTTGTTAATATGAAAGCTTATTGATGTCCTTGGCACTTTATTTTAATGAGAACCTACTGCATCTGCATTTCTCAACTTATTTACCATGCTAGAATGAAATCTCTTCACAGTACAGTACTTTGGTATTCAGTCAACCCAGATGATGTGATGTGCTTTGAGGAAAAATTAATGCAAAAGTTTGGAGGATGCTACATGTTTTCTTGCTGAATCAAAATTGGAACATGATTAATCACTGCTCACATGACCAAGAGCTCTAATGTATCAACAGTTGAACCCTGATGACTCAAACTCTTCCAAGCAGGAACCATCCCTTGATGAAATATTTGTTCAGTCCCTGTGTGAATTTAATGGGAAAAATTTTATACAGATCTCTTCAACTCAGACTTCCTCCCTTCACCTAAATGATTCAAATTTATGAAGGCCATTGCTGAGGCTTTTTTTATACAGAAAAGAGTGAATAGTTGGAAAATGTATCCTTGTTGTAAGTTCAACATCCTATCAGCTTATTTACTCAGAAAAGCCAAGACGATTTTCAATTTTTTTTAAACCTGTAATTCTCCTCTTTGCAGCAAAATGATCCCCCACCCCCCTCCCCAGGGCAAAATTTTATTTGGGTGGTTTTACTCCAAAGATTTTTGATTATATCCTATTTCCAGCAAGGGCATCAGGAAACAACCATTATTCACAAAAGCTGGAAAGATTTACAAACATGTTAACATGGGTCAAGGAAATGTTGCTGTTCTAGCCCTGAACCAAGTAATTTCCTATAAGCTGTAGAGGGATCTTCTATTTTCACCAACAAATGAACTACATGTGAACCTTGCTAAGTTGAATACCTCCCTAACTCAATTTTTTTTTTCAAGTCACTGTCTGGATTCCCAGAGAAACAATGTATTGAAAACCTCCATAACATGAAGTAGTTTTCTCTCAAACCAAAGTCAAATTTTCTGAGCCCTTTTGGTCATTATTTCCTTGAAATATGATTGAGAAAATCAACAAAACAATTTGTTTTATGCATTTTGAAATCAATTGAAGGACTAATTGAACAATCAGCAAGCTGTAAACTCATTAAGAAGCAAGTTTAGGCCCAGAATATCCTCATCTACAATTTCCCCTTTTCCTTGCAGCAAATATATTTGTTTCATTTCCTCAAAAAATCAAAACCTCCCTAAGTCAAATTTTTTTCCTGGTCCCTAGAAATTTGACTTGGAGAGGTTCAACTGTACTTCAGGAAGGGATTATGAGATGTGAATTACTCTATGTTCTGCTCACTGGGAAACGCACTTTAATCCTTCCTCGGGAGTCTCACAACTTATGGACTATCCCCTTGTACTCCTCAAAGTGATACGGTTTCCACTCCCCTACCCGTGATGCGATTACACTGCGGGGGATATTTCTTTTATGGCGGAGTTTCTGGCTCTGTGCCGGTGAGGAGGGGTGTGGGTGGGAGAAAAAAAAAGGTATTATCCCTCTTATTTCGCGCGTGCTGTTTAATACGCGTTTGTCTGAGACCCGATCCCAAGTGCTGGGATTCCTGGCATTCTTGTTGTGCTGCTCTGTTTCAGTGTTAGTGTGTGTTGTTCGGTGAGTGAGATGGTGTGGATAAGGTCCTCGCGCTGTGTTTATCGTTCACTAGGTGTTTTTTTTTGTCTCTTTTAAAATTTTGAATTGGAAGTTTTTTCTGCTTGGTGTTTCGCGTAAACGTTTTCTGGGTGGACAGTTTATTGTCGGTGAGGTTCATGGCCGCCGATCATAGGGTTCCCAGATGTACTTTACATTTTTTTCATTTTATTGTGTGTTCTTTGATGTGAATACAGTTGAACCTGGGATAACCTCTCTAACTTAGGGGTTTTTCTCTAAACCCTTTCTAACTCTTAATTTTCTGAGGCCTTTTTGGCTATTATCTTCTTGACGCAGGGAAGAGAAAAGCGATAAGAAGAGTAACTTTGTCCTGTTTGATAGGAATTGAAAGATTAATTTTGGCAAATGAACCCCTCCTAATTTCAGTACAATATTCTGTCAACTCATTTAAGAAGCACTTGGAAGCCCAGAATATCACCAATTACAATTTCAAGCAATTCTTCTGTTTTTCACAACAAAACTTTTTTTCCTGGGGTCAATATTGCCGAACTGGGTTCAAAGATTTCGCGTTATTTCCATCTTGGGACTTTCATTGGATAAGTTGGTTTGTTTGCGGGGTTTTTTTTTTTTTGTGGTTTCCAGGAGCCTCGCGTGTTGTTTCAATCTCGGAATCGCGTCGTAAATCTTTGTGAAAAGTGATTGTTTCTGTGTGATTTTGTTTCCCCCTCTTGACCAGGGAAAGTCAAACAGGAAAAAAAAGTATGTTTTCAAAGCTGGTTCAATTCCAAATAGCGGTGTTTCTTCTGTCTCTCTCTCTGTCCGGGTCCGCCCGAAGATTAGTTTTCTCGCGACGCACACAAAGTCGTCGTTAACGAACGTTAGTGAACCCCGGGGTTTCCTCGTTTTTTTTCCGTAAAATTTATTTCTTGTACTGTACCAGGAAACTGATGGGGTCTCTTGAGGAGGAGTGGGGGGTGAAGAAGAAAAAAAGTGTCAAAGCTGTCGGTCGCGGTCCTGAAACATACGAGCCTCTGGCGCCTGGTCCAGTTTCCTCATTGTTCTTCTCTGGGGGCGTGGAGAAGAAACAACAGGGGGGTATTTTGTGAAGAGAGAGGGGGGAAATCTTGGGGTTCCCGGGTACCATTTGTTCCTGTTCTGTTTTCTCTAAGTTGGCTGAAACGCGTGATTTGAGAGGAAAGATTGTCTGTCTGTCTGTGTGTCGCACAGCCTGTTCCGTGTGTGTCGTTTTTTTGAAAACTTTTACCATCAGTGACTCGTGTTGCGCTGTGAGAATGATGTTGGCAACGGTGATTTTTGAAAAGGGGGTTTTTTGTGGTGATGAGTGGAATCATTTGAGATGAGTGACTAGTGTCATTTTTCCAAGTACTGTACTGTACAGTATTTTCAAGTTTATGCATGATTCCTTCGGATTTTGTTTGTTGGAGAATTGTGAGGTTATAGTGGTGTTGAATAACGTGGCCAATACTTCAGATGACGAATGCGTTTTTTCTCGATATTTGTCTCCACAGCTTGAAATAATGTTGACTCGATTGATTTCTTTCGTGTGATTTTTGAAGGCCGTTTTTCTTATGCAGTATTATTGAATGTTTCAGAAAACTCGAGGAAAACTTTGACAGTGAATTTTTGGACGTGTTAAATTTATATTTCGATTAATGTCAGGCAGGCCTTTTAGTTCGTTCAGAAATTGATTAGGGACTTGCTGAAAATTATGCATTTAAATTGTATCTTTGACTTGAGTACCTTTTTCTTCTGCAGTGATACTGACTTCAACTACTGTATATCATCTTAGCTTGGTTTTATGTAAAGGAAAACATATACACGATGCAATTACTGTATATTGCTCGGTGATAACGGCATTATTTGAAATGAGACTGATTCTACCTGGAAATGTCGGGCAATTTTCCCTGTTTTCTGAAAATTTTTCTGGTTATTTTTTGGTTTATCTTCTGAATTATAATTGTTGATCAACAAATCGTTATGCCCTGAATTCTTTTAGTATGAATTATTTAGATGAAGATTCAATTTTTTTCTTTCGGATAATATATTTTCCGAGGGATTCTTTTTTCTTACGCGAGAAAATTCGTGCGTTTGTGTCTTGTTAGAACTGATGGGCCCCCTTGAAGCCAAGAATAGTGTGAAGCGGAAATCGGAGGGAGACAAAACAAAAGTGTATGTATATATTTTTTTACACACACACACACAAAAAAAAAAGGCGACGACAAGGCATCGAGTGTCGCGGCGGCGGCGGCGCCGGAGAAATCGGCGTTAAGGTTTTTAATAGCCAGTTGTCGAGCACCCGAGTGAAGGTTCGGGTGGTGGGTGTCGGGCAAGACAAAAGGCCGAGGAACCGAACCCCCGCGGGGGTCGTCATTCAGCGGCGCCGGAACATTATCCGCGCTCTTTTGTGTGTTGTATATATATATATGGTATATAATATATATACATACGTGTGTGTGTGTGTCTGGGAGGCGTCCCCCCGCCTCGGGGTCCCCGCCAAACACCTGTCACCTCGTGTCGGCTGTCAATGAAGGGCATTTGTTTTTGCTGCTTCTTTTCTTCTTCTTCTTCTTCGCCTTTTTGGTGGTGTTAAAATCTTGTGCGTTTCGGGAGTCGGGTTTCGCCGCCGGTTGATTGAATCCCCCCCCCCTCGAGAGAAAACGGCGGTGGAGTTTTTTCTAACGGCGCCAAGTGAGGAACAATGGTGACGAGCAAAAAAGAATTGTATTCCGCGGAAATTGATTTCATGCAGACGAAGCAACGTGGTATAAAAATTCAAGTTGGAGGAAATTTAATGCTATGAAGAACCGAAATAATTCGAAAATTAAAAAAGGATTGATTGGGAAATCGTTAAATACTTCACCTTGGAACACAGAAGGTGAAAATACAGGTGGACTCTTTCTCTGCAATGATCTTGTGTACTGTACGACGATTTTCTCTCTACAACGAAAATTTTATTTTTTTTCCCCATGAGTCCACCTGAATAATATGCTTTATGGTCCCCACGAAATGATCTTCGTATGCAAGGTCATCTACGAATTTTTAATTATTAAAACAGTTCGAATAATTTTGCAAGAAAATTATATTTGTTGATTTAGCCGTTCTGATACGAAGCCGTGTTCCCTGACTCTGTTAGTGAACGATTTTCTAAGAGCGGCTAAACTCTTCAAGGCAACTGAATGCATAAATAATAGCTATAATTTTCCAAGAAAACAATTTCCATTGATTGACGCAAAAGAAGCCCTTGAAAACTCTCGACAAAGATTCGACTTTATCTCGATGCGGTCTATAAATAATAAAACAGTTCTATTAAAATTTTGATATACATTACTGTACATTTTTTGACTTGACAAAGCTGAGCGAGATTCCCTCAAATGAAAAAAAAAAATTTGGAGGAGAAAAAGGATTTTCCCTAGAGATGAATCCCAATGGATCACCAATTCACAAATTTTTGAATAAATTATGAATAAAAAAAAATCTGAGAGGTTCAGATTTTATCGTGATATGCGTCTTAAATTCGATTAAAAGAGGTACAGTATATTTCAATGGGACCCAAGCGTTAGGAAAAGGCCCCTTTCCATGTTACTGTACTGTACAATCGGAAGGGAAGGGAAGGAATAACAGCAAGAATACTAACAACACCTTACATTACCCAAAAAAAAATAAAATAAAAGAGCAAGTGTAAAAGGCGATGCCCAGGGTCGTCAGGGCAACAAATGTCAAGTGTGGATTTCCTCACCCGATGCTTGTTTCTCGGTCGTGTTTCAGCAAGCAAACAACTTCTCACCCAGGTTCTTCTCCTATACTTAATAAAAACGTCCTTTTTTTCTCTCTCTCTCCATCTCTCCCTGCCTTGTTACAAGTGTTTTGTGTGTGTGTGTTTATTTTTTGTTATCAGTGCTTGACAATCGACAATCAGTTTTTTTCTTCCTTTTTTGCTAGTGATGGCTGTAAAACTAGAAGTAGTGTCTAGTTCACCATCGGTGGAATAAATTTAACTCATTCCCCTCACCCCCCTCCTTTCGCGTCCGCCCCCGTGACAATTGTTTCCGATACTGATCTTTTATTTCTGGTTTTCTTTTTTTTTAGTTGGGGTTTGGTTCTAAATCGCCGTCGTTTTAAATGTCCTACTGAGAAAATCGCGTCAAGTTTTTTTTTCCTGGTTCGGAAATGATATTTTCTTGAATTCGGATGAAAGCCGGTTTTAGTGAAAGATTCGAACAGTGTGTTCTGGAAATTATTGATCGAGATTACATATATAGAGAGTCGGACGAGAAAAAAAAATGAAAACTGAATTCCGCGGATGAAATTGTAATGCGGAAAGAATATTTTATGTCGTGGAACAAATCCGTCGCGGAAAAGTCAGTGTCTTTTTTTCTCTCTCAAAATTCTCCCCTTCTTTTTCCTCGCTTTTTACGATAAATTTTTCAACTCCTGATCTTTTAATTATTTATCTAGACTTCTTGAAAAGTCCAACGGAGAAAAATTGATTTGTCAGTGAAATTTCGATGTGGAAAAAGCGCTTTATTCGTGGAAATCACGCTTTCGGAGAAGTCCGTGTCTCTTTATTTTTATCGAATTATGTTTTTCTTGCGATTTATAATGAAAGAATTTCCTCCGCTGTTTTCTTGTCTAAAGACGGTGTTGAATTCACTTTCAACTCCGTATTCTCTGCATTGAAACCTGTCTGAGTGTAAAATTGAAACAATGATCCGAAAAGTATCCATCAATGATCCTCAAAAATTTCAACAATTAAAGCTAAATTCTTACGGAGTCCCCTCGAGGGAATCAGAACATTGAGACCCCAGGATGCAGACGTAATTGGTGCGTCAAGAGTGTCCCTAGGTTGAAATGTCCTTAAGTCAAGTATCATTTTCCCTTGGACTTACGTTGTGCAATTTTTAATTGGTGTTTTATGGACAAAATACTCACCATAATTTCATGAAAATAGAAATGGTCTCCCAATTTAAACTGATTTCAATCAATATATTTAAACACAATATGAACATTTGTGGAATTGAATACTGATACCTCTGTACAGTACATAGAAATTGGACAAAATACTCACCGTAATTCCATGAAAATAGAAATTGTCTCCCACTTTAAACTGATTTCAATTAATATATTTCAACATAATATGGACATTTGGGGAATTTAATTCTGATACCTCTGTACAGTACATAGAAATGTTGGCATTCTCTGTAAAAAATAACATTCAAGTGAAAAAGAGAAAAGGAAGTCCCTCTACGCTGGAGGTAATTTTTTGTAATTTGTTAAATGGATGTTGAATTGGTGAGAGAAATGCCCAAGAACTTTTTCTTACATCAATTTTAGGGTTGGAAAAATCTGTTTCTTGTAATTTGCCTGAAGCGTATTTGCAATTTTATTTTAAAAAATGTCCTTATGTTGAGTCAGTGTCCTCATGTCAGGTCTGTTTTATTAATTTTATGGTGAAATAAGTTTTTCTAATTCAAATTGTCTGCATGCAGAGGTATCTCACTGTATTTATAACGCGTCTGTCTTTCCCCATTTTTTGTGTGTAGCTTTTTACAATGAATAATCATCTCCTGATGAAAAATACGTTTCCTAATCAATTTTTTTTTCTTTCTTTCTTTGCTTGTCTACAGACGGTGTTGAATTCGATGCACAAGTACCAGCCGAGGTTCCACTTGGTGCGGGCCAACGACGTGATGAAGTTGCCTTACTCCACGTTTCGGACGTATGTGTTCAAGGTTTAGAACTATGGAGAGAATCCCGTTATAACGAGTCAAGTGGAAAAGTAATTTATTTTTCGACTCGCGATGGAAAGTGTTGCCTTGAACATTGTTCTTTGTTACATCATGTGGAAGATTCACTTCTTTTGCGGAGTTGAGGGTTTTTTTTGTTTATTTATTTGGAAATTCGATCAACTGGCCAAAGAACGAATTTTGATGAAGTTATGAAAAGCCATCTGAAAGTCGGGACCCGTGATGGGATTTTTTTTTTAATTTCTGTGAACAGTAAATTATTGAAAATATTTTTGTGTGTACTTGAAGACGAACAGCACTTTTATCTTTGTATAACTTTTCAATCGCTGGTATGAAATGTAGGCAGAGGATTAAAAACAAAAATATATATATGTATATATGATCCATGTTGATGCTGGTCGTAACTTTGTTTGGAGTTTTATGTGGATTTCTCTTGAGATCAATAACAAAGATAATCTGGATGCGACTTTATTTCATTTTATAAAGTTAAATCTGTAGGTCTTTGTCCAGGAAGTTGAGATGGTGATTTATTTTTTGTGAGGAGTAATTGTGCGAGCGACTTATTTTCTCCAGCTGGTTTCTTTGTCCGAGATAAGTTTGGACAACTTCAGGTTTCCTTTTTTATTTTTGAATGCAAATTCAGTCTTTTTGTTTGAATTTCTTGCGCAGGAAGTTGAAGTCGAGTTTTACTTTTTTTTTTTGTTGCTTGGATTAATTGCGTGAATAAGTCATTGTGCAGTATTTGGTTCTTGTCCAATTGAATCCAACTCGAGGTTTATTTTAATTTTGAATTTATGCGGTGTTTTTGTATAAATTTCTTGCCCAGTAAGTTTGAGTTGAATTTTCTTTTTTTTTTCAAGTGGGTTGATGGCGTGAATGAGTTTATTTCTCCACATTGCTCTTGTCCCAGGGATTTTAACCTGATCTCTCTTAGTTTTTGAATGAATGGCTTGAACTTGGTACAGTGGTACCTTGCATTACAAACTTAATCCATTCCAGAGCTAGGTTCCTTCTTCCTTGTGCAAAACGTTCTTACTGCAAATCATGATTTCCCATAGACTTCTATGTGAAATCATTTACCCGTATTTACTCAAGTACCACACACACCTTTTTTTTTGCAAATTTCAGAAGAAAAGAAGGGGTGCGCGTCATAAGTGGGTACAAACTTTTCAAGAAGTTTTAGGAAGTTAGGTGTGCGTTATACTCAATTATAATGGAGATATTTGGAACAAATTTAACAAGAAAACATTTTTGTACTGAAAAAGTTGAAAATTGATCAGATTTTTGTTCAATTCATGTCTAAATCAAATTTATTTTTGAAATTTGTGGATTTAGATTCACTAAAAATTGGGATGCGTGTCTTGCTTGGGGATAAGATTTTAGCAAAATTTCCAACTGAAAAACCTTTGTGCGCGCCTTACTCAAGAGCGCATGGTACTCAAGTAAATGCAGTAATTTGTTAAAATTCTCAAGATATTCCAAAAAATTTACAAAATTTCTCATTTTCTTTCATTGAAGTAATTTTTTAGAACTCCTTGAGTATATTACCCTCTTACATGTGATGAATTAACCTTTGATCCAAACTTCTTTGAAATATTCTGAGATGAAAACCTGTTTTTGAAAATGGGTTTGAAACTTAGTTTTCATTTCAAGCTGAATTGTAATAAAACATTGTTCCTAAAAGGGATTTTTTCAGTTTTATTTGTCACCTTTTTAGTCCGGAAGTTAAAATTAAAATCCCTCCCACCTAACGTCCAAAGTTTTTAAAAAAGTTTCCCCCAATACGAGTGTTGTCTTTAATAAACTTTTAAATAAAACGAAGACGTATTTTCATCTGAATTTCATGTCGAGTTATTTGGAAGCAAGAGCGTGGATTTATTGTCTCGAAATTGATGACGTAAATTCAGTATAGATAATTCTGGAGAGAAGTTTTTTTGTAGTCCAAAGCGTTGAATTGGAGTTTTTTTTTTTTTTTGAATTCATAGACGAAGACAGGCGATGTTGGAAGCAGCGACGCAGGAACTGGCGGAAATGTCGCGACGTTGTAAAGAAGAGTTCGAACAAGCCCGATCCATCGACGGTGGCGGCACCACCGACGACACAGACGAGGACGATGACGAGAAACTCGACGTGGTGTCCACTACGACATCATCTCCTCCTCCTCCACCGCCGCCACTACTACTACAACCGCCTTCGTCTCTCGTCGCTGCTGGCGGCATTGGAGCCGCCACAACTGCTACCACGGACTCCTTGACGATCGGCGTCGGCGGCGGCGGCGTCCCTGACCCATCAATGCCGCCGCTTTTACCAGGTGGTGCACCTCATCTTCCTCATCATCATCATCATCCTCAGCAGCAGCAGCAGCATCATCACCCGAACCCAGGGTTTCCGTTTGGAATGCATCCGATGTTGCCGTACCCGGGGTTCGGTGGGTTGGCAGCCGCGGCTGCTGCGGCGGCGGCGTTTTCGTGTGGCTGGTATCCGCCGTTGGGACTCGCGGCGGCGGCAGCGGCGGGCCCGCCGTTGAGGGACTACCTGAGAGCCCAGCGGTTCATGCCGTACGAGTCGATGGCGCCGCAGAATCTCAAGGTGTCTGTGTCGCCGTGTTCCAGGGAATCTTCGCCGCCGTTGAATGTGGTGGCGGCGGCGGCGCCTCCGCCTCCCACGACTGCTGCGTCGGCGGCGGCGACCGACGACGACGACAGCAACAGCGGCGTCTTCGAGCATCAGGAGTATTGAGTCGTTACTGACTACGATTCGAAGGCCAGAGTCGTGATTATAATTTTATTTTGTTTTTGTTCATGTCGCGTTGGGGGTTTTTTTTTTTGGTTTGGTTTTGGAAAAACATGATTTTTCCCAGTGATGTTTTATTCGGGAAAAGAACCTCTTTCATCGTACTTATGCGTGTTACTCGAGGAATTGGGTCAAGGTTATGCGAAACAAAAGCTACCGGGCAACGGCTGTGGTCCCTAAATGAAAGTTGCGCTAGAAAGGACATGGCACAAAGAGACTTTCACTCTATTCCGGACGATTTTAATTTCATTCACTCGCATCCTTTGGGGGTCCTCCCCCTAAAAAAACTATGCTTGAAAACGCTGGTGTGGCCTATGATATTGATACAATATTTTATAATAGGCCGCAGTGACTGGGAGAAGGTGGCCGATCTTCGACATCAAGTACTGTAAGAAGAAGGTTAAAAATAGTGATTTTCCCCATTGGCAACCTTGTGAGTGATATTCTGAAGGAAACCTTTTTTTTTTTTTTTTTAGACGGAGGTAGCCGTTATTATTGAAAATTCAGAAACGATGCAAATTTTTATTTTTCATTTGTTTATCAGCTTCGTTTTTCTGACGAAATAGTAAATTAATTCAGTCCCGTTGAATTTTCTCGTTGCACTAATTTATTGTATGAATAATGTTATAATTGTGCAGTATTTTCCCAAGAATCGGGAATTCAATGACCAACATGAATTATCAAAATTTTTAAAAATCATGAGAGTTCCCTGTGAACGGACTTGGTTCTTGGAGATGTCCGGAAATTTATAGTTCATACCTTTTATTGATGTAATGATAATTGTTCAGGTTCCCGAAAAATAACGAAAAGTTCAATAATCTGCGCCAAAAAGTCAAGCGATTCTTTTCCTTTTTCATTTTAATGGTTTTATCTTCAGAAGGTGAGAGACGAATTCATGTTTTAAAATAGCTGTAAAGGGAAGACTCGAGAGATGATTTTTTTTTCCATTCCTCTGAAGAGCTCATCCTTAATAAAATCTTAATCCCGAGTGGAAAAGACCGTTCAAAGGCCTTAATTTAGGTTACCGATCCCAGAATAACCAAAAATCTCTTTGTGCCTTTAAGTAAGTCAAGGAAGTTATTCATGTCACGACGTGAAATTCCCAAGATTTTTACTTCACTTATGTCATGAAGTGCAATTTTAGGAGGGTAGAAAACAAAAAAATACCCTTTCCTTTTAATCTGATGTGAGAGACCTGGTGTAGAAAGAGAAACCTTTTTCGGGACGATCAGCGGCGAGTTTGGTATGCGTGTTTTGGGTGATTGCGGAAAAAAACAAAACAAAAACAATCTCTCCTTGCGCCAAAAAAAAAGGGAGTGACGGAAACTTTATTTGTTTGCAAGTGGAACCTCAAAGAGTCTTTCGACTTCGTTTTTTTTTTTTATATGATTTATGTTCGAGATCATTTGCTGTTCGTATGATGAGGGCCTCTTGTATTCGCAGATGTTTGTAACAGCTCCAAACAAACAAACAAACAACAAAAAAGGGTGTGTTGTCTCTAGTCATGCAAGACCAAGAAAAGAAAAATGCACCCTAGTTTTTTTTCCACCCATGATCTTGGAAATAGCTTTTATTTATTTGTTTCTTTGTGCACTGTAGATTTTTGGGCATGGTTTTTCAATGAGATATTCACGACTTGTTTTCAGGTGCCTTTGCTTAGTGCAGTGGGTGAAGAATTGCTGATGGACTTGGGGTCTGCTGTTGTGTGGTGGTGAGATGACTTTTCGTGTTTTCCTTTGGGTCAGAAAATACAGTGGGTCCCCGGTATAACGAATGTAGAATGGTTTTTTTTTATGTGGAATTTTTGGCGCGTGATATCGCGATTTGCATTGAAGCTTCATTGGAAATTATCAAGTTCATTCCAGAAACTCCGCTCACGAAAATATCGCGATGAACCTTGAAAACTACGCAGTTCATTAGTTTTCAGCACGCAATTTTTAATTTGAAATTGATCCGTATGAAATTTGGAGTGATCCTGACGTATTGCTGTGCATTAACTTTTTGAATTTCACAAATTTTAAAGACTAGAAGCAAAATTTCGCCATTCTTTCCTCCTTTTCTTTGATTTTTGGGAAATTCTGAAGTTATACAGTGAGACTCCCAAGATGTGGACATAATTGGTGCAACAAGAGTGTCCTTATGTTGGAATGTCTTTAGGTCGAGTCTCATTTTCCTTGAGACTTCAAAGCTAATGTATTTAATTGGTTCTCCTTTTTGTCAAAAATTTGTGATAAGTCCTCAAAAACGGTAATAGAAAATGTTTCCCTCATCTTCAAGTTTTAGAAAACAACAGTGCAGAAAAAACCACATAGAATATGATTTTATGACATCAAAAGGAGATCAAAAGCAAAGAAAAAGACTAAGTCTTGTTAGAATATGCACAGATAACCAAAAAAGTTCTAAAAAAATAAGCCCAAAATGATCTTACTTTTGATTATGAATTAGAGTGAATTTGTCATATTTTTTCTATTTTATTGAATATAAATGGCTTGATTTGTTCAAAATTGAAAAACTAAAATGTTCTGATTTTTTGGGAAAATTTGAGAAAAGTGTCCCTAATAACTTGAGCCAATGTCTGGATGTTGAGCCGGATTTTGCTTGGTTTTATATGTACCTAAGTCAAATTTTCTGCATATTGGGGTCTTACTATTGTTCAAAACTTGCTGAAATTCACCTTTTTTTTTACCAAAAAAGTTTGTTGTGTGAGTCACTCTCCCCCTCAATGAAATTTCCTGGAAAAGTAGCAATTCGAAATTTGTCTGAATGGTTAGGTTTTATGCAGAGAAGAACTTTAATAGGGTATTCAGAAAGTAGTCAATCGCACTGGAATAAAATTTTGAAAAATGTCAACTTATACTGTATTTTAAATGGCCTATTACTCACTATAAGTATACTGTAAATGCATTTGAAACTTACTCTTTAGGACAGCGTCATTGTATGCAAAACATTTGAGGGGTTTCTACATCTAGAACATAATTTAGTGGAACACCTCAGACTGCGCACTAATACTTTTATTCACCCTGTAGAAGCATTCCCTTTTTTTGTGTTGTCAATCTTCTTGAAGATGATCTGGTTAAAAAAGAGAGTTGCTCTTTTCATAGGGGAAGAAAAAATTTGACACCGATGAAGTTGTGGTTGTTAACAGATGCAGTGAGATCTTGATAAAAGAAAGGAGTGTTGAATATAAATTATCCGTTCTGGATTTGGTTTTTTTTTATCCTGGCATAGAAAGATTTTTTTTTAAATCACGATTTTTGTTTTGGATTCCGAGACCTCGGCCACATTCTTTTGTCAACGGTCTGAAGATGAATCAATTTCTACCAACAGTTGATGAATGGTCCGGCGATCAATCATTTTTGAAGGTGGAACAAAAAATAGAAGTTGATGGATTAGAACTGGGCAAAGTCAACTCAATCATGAGAGGGAATTCATTATTTTATTTTTTTTGGTCCCGAAAAAATTCATATTTTAATTACCCGTCGTGGTTCCTGAGTTATGTGTTGTTCTTTCTTGGTATTTTAAACCAAACTTCTTGCGTGGAAGGCATACAGTAACTCAAAATTTTAACGTACTGTACTGTACTCTAATATTACGTACCGTGTTTCAAGAAGTCCTAATTTCTAATTACAGTCAAACCTCTCTAAGTCAAATTTCAAGGGACCTGCAAAAAAATTCAACTTGGGGAGGTTTTGACTTAGGGAGGTCAGGAATTTTATAGGTTGGAACTGCAATACAAAGCCCCTTTTTCTGGAAAACTTGAAAACAATTTNGAGACTTCTCGAGTAGGAATTATTTTAGAATTAGGGCTCACCTTTTCTGGCAAGTTTCCGGAATTAAATCCAATGGCTAGGGTCTTATTGGTTTTTAGAGAAACACGGAAATTCATTCAGTTCCTTCTTATTCATGTCACGACGTGAAATTCCCAAGATTTTTACTTCACTTATGTCATGAAGTGCAATTTTAGGAGGGTAGAAAACAAAAAAATACCCTTTCCTTTTAATCTGATGTGAGAGACCTGGTGTAGAAAGAGAAACCTTTTTCGGGACGATCAGCGGCGAGTTTGGTATGCGTGTTTTGGGTGATTGCGGAAAAAAACAAAACAAAAACAATCTCTCCTTGCGCCAAAAAAAAAGGGAGTGACGGAAACTTTATTTGTTTGCAAGTGGAACCTCAAAGAGTCTTTCGACTTCGATTTTTTTTTTTATATGATTTATGTTCGAGATCATTCGCTGTTCGTATGATGAGGGCCTATTGTATTCGCAGATGTTTGTAACAGCTCCAAACAAACAAACAAACAACAAAAAAGGGTGTGTTGTCTCTAGTCATGCAAGACCAAGAAAAGAAAAATGCACCCTAGTTTTTTTTCCACCCATGATCTTGGAAATCGCTTTTATTCATTTGTTTCTTTGTGCACTGTAGATTTTTGGGCATGGTTTTTCAATGAGATATTCACGACTTGTTTTCAGGTGCCTTTGCTTAGTGCAGTGGGTGAAGAATTGCTGATGGACTTGGGGTCTGCTGTTGTGTGGTGGTGAGATGACTTTTCGTGTTTTCCTTTGGGTCAGAAAATACAGTGGGTCCCCGGTATAACGAATGTAGAATGGTTTTTTTTTTGGGTCATGTGGAATTTTTGGTGCGTGAATCGCGACTTGCCTTGAAGCTTTATTGAAATTATTCAGTTCATTCCTGAAACTCACGAAACTTTTAATTTGAAATGATCAGTATGAAATTTGGAGTGGTCCTGACGTATTGCTGTGCATTAACTTTTTGAATTTCACAAATTGTAAAGACTAGAAGCAAAATTTCGCCATTCTTTCCTCCTTTTCTTTGAATTTTGGGAAATTCTGAAGTTATACAGTGAGACTCCCAAGATGTGGACATAATTGGTGCAACAAGAGTGTCCTTATGTTGGAATGTCTTTAAGTCGAGTCTCATTTTTCTTTAGACTTCAATGCTAATGTATTTAATTGGTTCTCCTTTTAGTCAAAAATTAGAAATAAGTCCTCAAGAAAGGTGATATAAAATTTTTCCCTCATCTTCAAGTTTTAAAAAGCAACAGTTCAGAAAAAAACCACATAGAATCTGATCTTTTGGTATCAAAAGAAATCGAAAAGCAAAGAAAAAGAATAAGTCTTGTTAGAATATGCACAGATGACCAAAAAAGCTCTGAAGAAAGAAGCCCAAAATGAGCGTTCTTTTGATTATGAATTAGACTGCATTTTTCAATTTTTGTGAATGTAAATAGCTTGATTTGTTCATAATATATCAAAATGTTTTGATGTTTTGGGAAAATTTTATAAAGTGTCTCTAATAGCTTGAGCCAATGTCTAGATGTTGGGCCTGATTTTGTTTGGTTTAATAGTGTCCCCAAGTCAAATTGTCCGCATATTGGGGTCTTACTTTTTAAAAACTTGCTGAAATTCACCTTTTTTTTACCAAAAAAAATTTGTAATTCGGATTCGAATTGTAATTCGGAAAATTCGAAATTTGTCTGAATGGTTAGCTTGTTTGTGGAGAAGAACTTAAATAGGGTATTCAGAAAGTAGTCAATCGCACTGGAATTCAATTTTAGAAAATGTCAAGTTATACTGTATTTTAAATGCCATATTACTCACTATAGGTATACTGTAAATGCACTTGAAACTTACTCTTTAGGACAGCGTCATTGTATGCAAAAAATTCGAGTGTTTTCTATTTCTAGAACATAATTTAGTGGAACACGTCAGACTGCAAACGACCACTTTTATTCACCCTGTAGATGCATTTTCTTTTTTTGTGTGTCGTCAATCTTCTTGAAGATGATCTGGTTTTAAAAAAAAAGTTGCTCTTTTTATAGAAAGGAAAATTTGACACCGATGAAGTTGTGGTTGTTTACAGATGCAGTGAGATCTTGATAAAGAAAGGAGTGTTGAATATAAATTATCTGTTCTGGATTTTTTATTATTTTTTTTCCTGGCGTAGAATGATTTTTTTTTCTTTAGTGCTAAAAACAAAACCTAAGGCTCTGGAGCCGGTGTAAGAAAACAGTTGCCAGACTTCTACTTAGTTAAAGATGGTTGTCAACTACTTACCAGGCCGCTAGTTAGTAAAAACTTCCACCTTGAAAAAATAGAAGTTGATGGATTAGAACTGGGCAAAGTCAACTCAATCATGAGAGGGAATTCATTATTTTATTTTTTTTGGTCCCGAAAAAATTCATATTTTAATTACCCGTCGTGGTTCCTGAGTTATGTGTTGTTCTTTCTTGGTATTTTAAACCAAACTTCTTGCGTGGAAGGCATACAGTAACTCAAAATTTTAACGTACTGTACTGTACTCTAATATTACGTACCGTGTTTCAAGAAGTCCATTAAAGATTAATGTCAGTTTGGAGAGATTCAGTTTAAAGTTCCCTGGACGTTTTTTTAAGTTGAACCCCTCCAAAACTGAATCCCTCCAGTCCTTAAAATATCCAACCTTGACGTTATGTTTCGGGCTTTTTCTGGAAAACTTGAAAACAATTTAAATTGAGATATTCTAAAGCCTGAATGGCTTCTTAAATGAGTTGAAAGGGGAGGCAGGGGTTTATTTTCCCAATTAAGTCTTTCACTTCCTCTAAAACATATAAGTTTTGGTTTTTATTGCTATTTTTCTTTATTTTTTCAAGAAAATAATGGCCAATGGGCCTAAGAAAATTTTACTTACAGAAGTTTGAGGGGAAAAGCCTTTGACTTGGGGAGGTTTTTATGTATTGTTTCTAAGGGGATTCAGAGGGGATCTGAAAATAATTTGACTTAAGGGGGTATTTGACTTAGGGAGGTTCAAGTTATTGAGGTTCACCTGTATTAGTTGCGCTGTTGAAAATTAGATTTACTCATGGAATATTCCACTTGACCAGTTGTTGGACAACAATGCAAATGAGATTGTCCAAAAATTAACCACGTAGTACAAACGAAGGGTCTTCAACATACAACTTTATTCAACGGGAAAACGTGAGTTTGGTTCGAAACAACGATTTCCCTCTGGCGTAAAGTAACATAACATAAAGAGAAGAGTGGTCTTTTATATTCTGTGTTCTCAATGTTTTATCCACTGTCTTGAAAAAATGTGTATTACAGTATCTGAAGCCATATTTCCCTTGTAAACTTCAATTTTTGACTTGCCAATTTCATTCAGTATGTCTTGCAAATTCAGTAGAATCATATTGCAGTACATTCATGTAATAAAAAAATTATTGCTTTTGAACTAGGTGCAAAAATGACAAATTCTATATCACAGTGACATAATTATTCAAATACCCTGCTAACTTTGTTTTCTCAAAAGTTGAGACCGGAACGTGGGATATGATACAGAATTTCTCTTCAAAATTTCCAAACTTCTTGTGTGCATCACCTCTGGATCTTATTGTTGATGAATGATTGATGTTGAACAGTGCTTGTGTACAGTAGTTGTATTCTATTCTCCTTTGAGCATGAATTGACCATTTCAGCTGTTGTGGTAATTAAATTTAGCATTTTTCACTGAAGAACTGTAATGAATCTTTTATGTTAGGATAAGTTATTACCTGATTTTGCAGCCCAAAAATTAAGATGCCTTCATTTTTAAAGACACCTGAAAGTTTCATTTCATGGTGCATGATACTCAAGTGCAGGTCATATCTTACAATTCTACCCTAATATGTTACTGGACTAGGGTCAAATTTCAAAGCAGTCAAATTGCAAGACACTTTGTTAAATTCAGAAATATGAGTGCAAAGATGCCAAAAAGTGGCCAAATTCCAGGGCAGAGATCAAATTGCAAGTCAACCTCCCTAAAAATTTGACCATTGAATTGCGGGATGGTCCAATTGCAAGATACCACCTGTACATTTAGGACTCAAAATCTTTGTTCAATGGTCACAACTGTCACCAAAAATGGAGCAAAAAGACGAGGAATTCAAAAATAAAGCACTTGAATCAGCTGTGGGGTTCAGCTGGGGATCTCGTTTGAGATCCCAAAGAAAAAGATAGGCTGTATTTCAAAACTTTTAACCCCAAACACAAAAACGGACCTTTTTACAAATTCAGACACACAGTAAAAACAATCCTTCTTAAGCACACAGAATTAATTGAATAAATTGGATAAAAGTCTCACACCACACTGTCAGGATGTTCCATGACATGGCGGCAAGTTGGAAGCTGCTGAAATCATAAGGAAGGTCTGGAATGTTCTGGATTAATCCAGTAACATCTCTTACAAATTTCTTGTACAGTGTGGTGGTACTCTAATGTACCAAATTATTCTGCCACAACAACGTTATTTGAATTTTGTCAAAAAGAATGTGTATTATGGCAAAGCATTTTCCTGGGTCCTTGGTGTAATGAGATTTTTCTTATTATGTATTAAGAAAGTGTTGCACCACCAGAACATATGTTTTTTTGAACACTTGTTCAAGCTGAGACCATCTCATGAATAAAGACAAACCCTGGAAAATAATGCGTGTTCAATAAAGATAATCACGCAATAATTTTCAAAATTTTCTAAAATCGAGAACAATATAACAATATAATATACTATACTGGAAACGATCGAAAATATTGGGTTATTCTTATCCTCCAGAAAAAAAAATTGATGCTTGCGGCCGCAAATTTTTTTTCTAAAAATGCAGGGTGTTTATTTCCATTATCCGAAGCTGGATGAACTATGAAAATAAATTTTAATGATTTTTTCAATTTTCTGGATCCGTATAACGGCCAAACTCTTGAAAAACCCTTTCTGGGTAACTTTTGCGGAAAGGTTTTTCATGATCAAAAACAGGTTGAATTTCAGGAGCAGAGAGCGGAAAATCCACCAATTATTTCAACATCGATAGTTCCTTCAAGTTTTTTTTTTCTTTCAATTTTCAAATTTGTTTCTGTGAAAAAATGTTGTGGGGATTGTTTCCGCGATCAAAACAAACCCGAATTTTAGGACCCAGCGCGGGGCAGACGGGACACCAGGCATAAAGCAAGCATATGGTGAAATGCTTTGATGAACTCCCCAAACCCGCAAAAGTCGTCAGTCTGGGGGCCTTGTCAAGGATGAAACCCTGGGCCCCCGGGAAAGGCGCCACTTGCGCACCCAGGGGGGCGAAAAAACAAAAGCCCGAAACGCAAACACTTCAACGCCCCACCGAAAAGAATCTGTTTCACTGCTCCAGAAAGAAAAAAAAAAAAGAGGTTCACCCTTGGTCAGCGAGGGCCAATTGAAATTTCTGCTGCATTCATTCTGTAAATGCTTCAAAAATTTGCTTGTGTGTGTGTGTGTTGTTTTTTTAATAGTTGAAAATATTGAAAACAAATTCCAAATCAAAATGGCGACGTGATAAATTTGTGTTTAATATTAAATTAAACTTGCCTGTTCTGTTTTTGTTTCAGCCCTTTCAATATCCCAATGCAGCAGGGTTATTATTTGTGTGTGTGTGTGGAATAATGTGTCAAATTTTATGGTTACTGAAAGTGTGTTTTATACACATGTTCTGCCAACAAATTTTCCAGAACCCCAGACAAATTAGAACAAATGCCATTGATGTACTTTATCAATTGGATGTAGGAGTTGCTACATTAGTCACCAACTAGCTCAATTATTTTCCATTGATATCCTGATTGAATAAGTGTAAGATACTATTTTTTGGATTGTATTTTTTTTTGCTCTTACCCACTTCCATTTTTAGCATACAGAGAAGATTCCATGAGTAACCTGCAAGAATTTGTCCACATGCAACTATCTAACACAAGATCATGAAGTTGAACTTAGATTGGCCAGCAACAAAATGTTGGTTCTTTGGGTTCTAAGTTTGTTTTTGGGCACTTTTTTCTGTCCACAAATGTCATGGAAGGATTTACATAATAAGCATGCTTTTACTTTGCAGTATACAAGCCAAAGAATATTTTTTTTATCAGAATATGCATTTGTGCAGTGATTGAAGGAATGTCAAGATGAGGAAATATTTCTGTAAATGCAGTTTTGATTTAGTCCATATGTGCAAATTAAATTGGTAATGGGAAAGCAGAGCTTAAAGCTATAATGAGTCTGAGATAATGTTTGAACATTGGAATAGAGTATTTAAACAAGAAGCATTAGATGGACATTAATAAACTGGGTTATTCAATCAGCCTGGTTCTTGGTTTTTTCAAAGACAGGATTTATATTTTTTTAAACTTTTCTTGCAAAAATTGCTTAAGCTGACTAACCTTACATTTAATATTCCAATGAAATCTGAAAGATAAATCAACTTTCAGAGAGAAAAATACTGTTGGTGAATATTTTGCGGAGCTTTCGAAAGCGTTTGGCTGTGTGGTTTGTGTGCTCGGGGGTTGTGCTCCTGTTGTGGATACTTATGTAGGAGTTGCTACATTAGTCACCAACTAGCTCAATTATTTTCCATTGATATCCTGATTGAATAAGTGTAAGATACTATCTTTTAGAGTTTTTTTTTTTTTTTTTGCTTATACCCACTTCCATTTTTAGCATACAGAGAAGATTCCACAAGGAAACCTGCTAGAATTTGTCCACATGCAATTATCTAACACAAGATCATGAAGTTGAATTTAGATTGGCCAGAAACAAAATGTTGGTTCTTTGGGTTCTAAGTTTGTTTTTGGGCACTTTTTTCTGTCCACAAATGTCATGGAAGGATTTACATAATAAGCATGCTTTTACTTTGCAGTATACAAGCCAAAGAATTTTTTTTTTATCAGAATATGCATTTGTGCAGTGATTGAAGGAATGTCAAGATGAGGGAATATTTCTGTAGATGCAGTTTTGATTTAGTCCATATGTGAAAATTAACTTGGTAGTGGGAAAGCAGAGCTTAAAGCTATAATGAGTCTTGATAATGTTTGAACATTGGAATAGAGTATTTAAAAAGAAGAATTAGATGGACATGGATAAACCGGGTTATTCAGTCAGCCTGGTTCTTGATTCTTCAAAAACAGGATTTATCTTTTTTTCAACTTTCCTTGCAAAAATTTGCTTGAAATGACTAACCTTACATTTAATATTCCAATGAAATCTGAAAGAAAAATCAACTTTCAGAGAGAAGAATACTGTAATTGATTCCTCACCCCATTACTGTGATTAAAGGGTTTGGATGTGGGAGTCTTGGTTGTGCCTTGTGAATGCTGAAAAGCGGCAAATAAAGTGTTCTGTTCATTCATTCATTCAAAAAATTATTTAATCTTCTAGAGCAGTGTTCCCCAACCTGTGGTCAGCAGGAAATTTGCAGGATGGTAAATGTATCAAAATTTAGGGTGAAGTCTGTTATTTTTACCTAAAATTTCAGGCCAATGGCAGTTGAATTATCTAATGAGAACAAATTGTGGCTTTTCACTTGCTGAAATCATTCTGAGAAACCTTTCTCCAAGCCCACCTTTCCTAATTGTTTAATGACATTCTGAATTGAATTTTTTTTCTTGCATCTACCTGATTATTAACATTCAAGCAAAACTTTGGCATGTCTGCAAAAAAATGTATGAAACTTTGCTGGTCAGCAGATTATTATTTTTTTTTTAAATTGGCAGTCTGCAGGCTCAAAAAAGGTTGGGGAACACTGCCTCAAGCAACTCGACACAAATGTGTGGGAATTTGTGAACAGCCCCTCGTCGCAGCAAATAAGTTTTGGGGTAAATGTAACGAAGGAAGGAAGAGACAGAGAGGCTCTCTCTTCTCTCTCCCTCTCTCTCTGTGTAAAATCGTTAAAATAAAAGAGGAAAAAGAGGGACTCGGACTTTAAAAAAAATAAAATAAAAACGAAAATGTGAAAGAGAAGAGAAAATAAGGTTCGTGTGAACCGCATTCCAGAGCCGTGCGGAAAATTGCCCCGCATTTGTTTTTTCCGGGGCTCGGGCGTAATAGAAACGCAGGGCGAAATGCGCTCCGGCATTCCTGAAATAAATCTTTTGGGCGCGCGAGCAGCGAAGAAATCGCGGCTTCCTTTTTGCCCCGCTGGCTTTTGTTCTACCTTCCTCACTTATGCACACACATACAGTATATGTATATATATATATTATATATACAGTATATATATTTGTGTATATAAAATATATATGTACGTGTGTGTGGTGTGTGTGCTTTGCTTTTGGAGAGTATTTATTGTCTGGTCGTCGTGGAGTTGAACTTCTCAAGTAGAGTCTCCCCCCTCCCACCCACCGCCTCTGGATGAGACGTTTTGGGAGAGATTTTTATTGCCCGCTTTGTTTTATATCTATATATTTATTTATTTTGTGTGTATGTGTGTGTGTGTGTGTGGGTCATTATCCCAGGGGGTGGGTAAGGTTGTGTTTCTTGCGCCACTTCTGGCGCCAAGGAGGTCTTGTGGGTTGTGTGTGTGTGTGTGTCCCAGCGTGGCGCTGCTGCAGGGAAACTTTCGCAGGTTTGCCAGGAACATATTTAATGTACTTTTTGAGTATGGATTTGTGTGTACTGATCTGGATCATAAGATCATGCGGATGCAGTACCGTATTTACTCGAGTATGCCAAGTGCCATATAGTGAGAAACGCACCTTAGAGTTTTTATGGATAAGAATTTAGGAATTTTTATGCACAGTGTAAGAGTTTAGGAATTTATATGTACAGTATAATAATTTAGGAATTTATATGTACAGTATAAGAATTTAGGAATTTATGTGTACAGTATAAGAATTTAGGAATTTATATGTTCAGTATAAGAATTTAGGAATTTATATGTACAGTATAAGAATTTAGGAATTTATATATACAGTGTAAGAATTTAGGAATTTATGTGGATAAGAATTTAGGAATTTATATGTACAGTGTAAGAATTTAGGAATTTATGTGTATAAGAATTTAGGAATTTATATGCATAAGAATTCAGGAATTTATGTGTATAAGAATTTAGCAATTCATATGTATAAGAATTTAGGTATTTTTATGCACAGTGTAAGAGTTTAGGAATTTATATGTACAGTATAAGAATTTAGGAATTTATATGTACAGTATAAGAATTTAGGAATTTATATGTACAGTGTAAGAATTCAGGAATTTATGAGTACTGTATAAGAATTTAGCAATTCATATGTATAAGAATTTAGCAATTCATATGTATAAGAATTTAGGAATTTATATGTATACAAATTTAGGAATTCATATGTATAAGAATTTAGGAACTTAAGTGTACAAGAATTTAGAAATATAGATGTACTGTATAAGAATATAGAAATTTATATGCATATGAATGTAGGAATTTATATGCATAAGAATTTAGGAATTTATATGCATAAGAATTTAGGAATTTTTTATATGTAAGAATTTGGGAAGGAATGTTATTCCTGCACCTTAGTTTTTCATTGCCAAAGTTCCTATTGCTCTTGCAAAGCTGTGTTGAGTAGAAATCTAAATTCATGCCCAATTGACAATCAAATTCAAGGGTGGCATTTCTGTTTTGTACAAATCATAATTTATGCAAGGGGACTCTCTCAACTCCAATGTTTCTCTACATAACATTCTTTTTTTTTTGCCCAATGGGGTTTGTGATCAAGGATCGCAAAAGACCATGAATAGAAATACAGGCAATCAGCCTTTTGAAGGCCAAGAACATTCAAGGGGTTTCCTTGACTATATGTTCCTATTTTTTCAATCATTTTATTAACAGTTTCAGCAGAGTTGCATAGATTCAAGAATTACAAAGATTAAACACAAATTATGCACACAACATATTTGAATAACACCGTTCAATAACAGAGGAAACACACAGATTTGTGCAATGGGTCATTTTAAAAGGAAGAAGATGATTGTCTTTATAGTTCTGGACAGACTGACTTTTAAATTCAAATTATTTAGAGCTTACATAATTTTCTTGGAATTTCCTGGTCAGGTGATCTGACCAGAAAATTCCAGAACATCCTTGGAAATTCTCTAGCCTCTGATTGGCCACAAATAGAAAAATAATTATAGTAGATTAAAAAATTAATCTAAAAAACCACATTTAGACAGACAAGAAAGTGAGTTCATAAAAACGTGGTAAAATCAAATAGATTGATGCATTGCATCATCAGCTGATGCAGGAGGAAACCTTCATAAGTTTCCTCTCTTGTTTTCTCCACCACAGGGTTCTCTGTACAAAGGATTTTTTGTGGTCCCTTGAATCTCATTGTAGAGGGTCCACCTGTGTTTAAAAAAGGCGAATTCCGAGAATGTTTGAATTGGAGAGAAAAGTTTCCAATTTTCCAAAAAAAGTCGCTTCAAAAGTTGTACCCGACTATGATGGGCTCCTCCTGTTTTTCTCTAATTTTGTGTTGAAAAAACAAAAAGTGTGCGTGGTACTTGAGTAAATACGGTATACCGGTATACTTTTGCAAATGAAAAAAACTGAGGAAAAGATAATTTCCATGTAAAGTGTACAATATTATCCAGCTTCCTGAAGTAAAGTTGTAGGAAGGGAGAGTTCAAACTGGAAATTAATTTATACTTCACTGACGCTTATTTTTGGAATTTAAATATACCTTATGATAGGTGGGGAAAAGGTCGAATGTTGTTAGGCTTTCAGTTTTATTTTCGACATAAAGTGAACGTCTCGTGTCCACGAAATTTCCTCAGAGCATGGCGTAAAAATTAGCTGAGTTTATGCTCATCTTTGACGAGATTTAAATGTTTAACTCGGGATGAAGTGTGAGTATTTTATCATAGAGCATAGACTGATTTCAATTTATGTTTTTCTCCAAATTTTTAATATCATCTTGCTCTCAATTTGTTTCACCTTGAAGAACCGCATTTTAAAACATGACAAGGTTGTGAGATTGTGGCAAACTTACAGCTTTTAAGATAGCTTTTAAATTCTCTGCTACTTCTTGAATCCAAGTAAAATGGCCGCGAAAGTCAAGTTGCTATTTGTCAGCAGTTCAAACCGCTTCTGCATAAAATTTTTTTTTTTAACGACTCCCTTTTACAGTTACAAACAGAGAGTCCACACTTTACGGGACGTACGTTCATTTTAGATGTCAGTTGGGGATGTTTTGTTGGAATTAAACCCGATGTCTGATCAGACATGTGCAAAAAGTCTGTTATTCAAATTCAATGATTAAAAAATTGAAATATCTCATTTTTACAATTAATTTTAAACCAGCAGATGTCTGTTATGCTGATTTAGTCCATTGTGTTCTACAGACTAGTCTGTTGTGCAAAAAGTCTGTTATTCAAATTCAATGATTAAAAAATTGAAATATCTCATTTTTACAATTAATTTTAAACCAGCAGATGTCTGTTATGCTGATTTAGTCCATTGTGTGGGTGGGAAACATGTCTCCAGTTGTAGTCTGTTGTGTGGGAGGTCCATTGTGTAGGGGTCAAGTTAAATGTTGAAGGATTTGGCCATACAAATTTTGCACTAAAGTGAACTTGTTTTACAATGAAGTTGTTGGTGCAGTACCTAGAAAAAGCCAATAAGACTTGAATTAAAATCCTAATTACTGTATACTGAAGAGCTCTTGAAAATTAATTTGTCTGCCAAAATCCCTTTTAGTTGTGAAGATTCTACAGTAAATTTTGGGTGCAGGTGATGGATCTACTAATTTTATTGACAGCTTTCTGATGGCCCAGCATAATAGTCGTTTAGTCGTCTGTACGTATACGTTTACTGAACTAGAAACATTCCAAAGACGTGACGGTCCCTAGGTCGAAACGGTTGTACAAACCCTCCCTTTTCGAAATTTAAAAGGATATTGTCTTCCATTGGAATTGTTCCAATTAAACTTTAAAAAATTCCATCTGACAAACATTATGCTGGAAGAAATTGTGTGTGTAATAACTAATAAACAAAGACTGCCTTTCATGGGTATACAGTGAGACCCCGAGATGTGGACATAATTGGTGCATCAAGAGTGTCCCTAAGTTGAAATGTCCCTAAGTCAAGTCTTGTTTTCCCTTAGACTTACATTATATGATTTTTAATTGGTGTTTTGTGAAAGAAATATTCTTCAGAATTCCTTAAAAAATTTTATCACTTGATAAACTTAATCACTTATGTAAAAGTTGAACTATTCTTGTAAACCTCGTAGTTTATCACATAGAAACATGACATGTCACTTTACAAACGTAGATGTTTTTATTTTACGTTCACTTTTTTCATCTTCAGCCTCTGTGATGGAGGTAATTTTTTAAAATTAGCAAAATGGATGGTAAATTGGTGAGAGAAATGCCCAAGAACTTATCTTACATCAATTTTAGGGTTGAAAATATCTGTTTTTTGTAATTTGGCCTGAAATTTATTTGCAATTTTGTTGAAAAATATCCCTATGTCGAGTCAGTGTCCACATGCTTGGCCTTTTTAATTAATTTTTTCTGGGAAAATAAGTGTCCCTATGTTGAATTGTCTGCAGGTCAAGGTGTCCGCATGTGGGGGTCTCACTGTAATGTAAATATTAAAAAAAGTAAATGTTGACTGCAGTTTTCTGAGCAATGATTTTATTCGCTTAATCTTGAAAAGCAAACACACACAAAAAAAAATCAGTTACCAAGGTGCCCACCAGAAATCAGGGTTTCTCTTCAGTGAACGAAGGTGGGTCACGTTTGCATCCTTCCCATTCCCAAAAAAAGAAACCCTCTCCGGAATGAACCGGATTGCTGTTTTTCGGAGCAGGGGCCTCCCCCTTTTTTTTTTTCCTCTAAAAAAATTCCCTCATCTCGGAAGAAAAAGAGACCTGGGGGGGGGGGTTGTTGCTTTTCTGGACTTTCATTCATTCATACCATCCGCCCATTCATTCATTTTTCCAGAAGAAGAGATGGGTAACACCATTTCCTTCGCCCCGTTGCTTCCCCGTGGTGACAATAAATCAAAAGTAATGTTTTTTTCTTCTTCCCTGTTTATATGTGTGTATATATATGTGTGTGAGTGTGCGTGTGTGTGCAGGGGTTCTCCTTGTACCCATGCTGATGTTTTCTCAGGTGGGTACTATTTTTTTGTGCACACCTGGGGTGTTGAATCAATTTATTTTCTCTGGTTTCTGTCGCTGAAAAATTGAAGGAAAGGTGGTGGGAGACGTGTCTGGTTCTGTCAAGTATGGTGTCAGCAAATCTTTATTGATGTTTGATGTGCGTAAGAATTGAAGCCTAACAGATTTTTTGTGTGTGTGCCCCAATTTCATCTCTGCTCAACTGAGTAACAGACAAATTATCACTGTGGAATCTTGGTGAGTTTATGTCACAAATTTGGTTCCCTAAATTTCATAATTCTTCAGAAGTGTTTCAATTTTCATTAGATATGTTTTCTTTTATGGTCAATGTCTTCCTTGTTTCTGCTGTTCCTCTGTGCTCCAAAAAGTATAAAATAAATTAATACAATATTGAGGTAATGTGTCTTAAATTCTGTTGAAACTTGATCCTTGGGTGGGGAGGTTTATAACTGTAAATAGTTTTATCTCTATATTTATTCAAGTTAAATGTACAGGGGGGGTGTCCCACAATTTGACCCTAATCTGTTGCTGAACTTGGCAAATTGCAAAGTTGTTGAATTGTGAAGTGGTCAAATTGCAAGGCAACGTCAAATGCAATGTTTTCTACATTATATTTTGATGCTTTTGCCCATATTTGTGGGTCAAATTGTGGGGCCTTGGTCAAATTCAAATTTGACCATCAAATTGCGGGATGGTTGAATTGCAGGAGGTCAAATTGCAAGGTCCCACTTGTATTAGAAGACATTTTTAAATGCCATGTGAACAGTCCTGACTGCTGGCAGTTCTTTGAATTTCTGAAGCCATTATGCAACAGCAAAATCACTCAGTGTCAAGAAGAAGAAAAAGCTCAACCGGCATTTTAAAATGTACAAAAGCTAGTTTTCACTGCATGAATAAAATTAAAACCTCAATATTTTGTCAGATTACTCAGATCAGTTATCTGGTGAGTTTGGAGGCCAGATCATTCCAAATGAAAAACATTACAATAGTGGGTTAACAGCCCTTTTTAAGTAGCAGCTCCCATCTTGATGGGTTATGTGTATTGTATTAACAAAGGCGCTTTGAGTTTGGTATGCTTCCCTTCCATTGTCAAACATCCCTGGGCACCAAATTCCACATTAATGTTACAAAGTTACTGACCAAAGCAAGAGAAAAAAAAATCAAGAGATTCTTCAGATTGAATTGTTCTCAATTGAATTTTTTTTTTATCTTTGTGAGGTATTCCCTGCATAAAATCCATCTGTCAGTTGAGGAAATTGTATCAGTCATTGGAGTGAACTGGCTGCTTTTTGTTTATTTTATGTTTGCATAGTTCAGGTTTGACAAAGGTCTAAATTCAAAGAGGATCTGCAACGTGCTAAAAAAATTAGCAAATTGTCAAATTGTTTTGCTGGTCCCTTGAAATTTGACTTAGAGAGGCTTGACTTGTATCTACCTCAAAGGAAGATAAGTCATGATTTTTTTAATGTTCTGCTGTCTGAAATTTGAAAATGCTTTATTATTTAAAAATCACCATTTTGTCATGAGTCTTCTCAAGTTCATAGAAAAAAAAAAAAAAATCTACCTGCTTTGTATTGATCAGGTCCACATGAGGGATGATTGAAAAGACTAGCCAGAAAATATGCTGACAGAGGCTCAGACAAGGAATCAAGGGGGATAGAAAACAATGCAGNGTTGAATTGTGAAGTGGTCAAATTGCAAGGCAACGTCAAATGCAATGTTTTCTACATTATATTTTGATGCTTTTGCCCATATTTGTGGGTCAAATTGTGGGGCCTTGGTCAAATTCAAATTTGACCATCAAATTGTGGGATGGTTGAATTGCAGGAGGTCAAATTGCAAGGTCCCACTTGTATTAGAAGACATTTTTAAATGCCATGTGAACAGTCCTGACTGCTGGCAGTTCTTTGAATTTCTGAAGCCATTATGCAACAGCAAAATCACTCAGTGTCAAGAAGAAGAAAAAGCTCAACCGGCATTTTAAAATGTACAAAAGCTAGTTTTCACTGCATGAATAAAATTAAAACCTCAATATTTTGTCAGATTACTCAGATCAGTTATCTGGTGAGTTTGGAGGC
Organism: Notodromas monacha; assembly: GCA_905338405.1. Classification (NCBI taxonomy): domain Eukaryota; kingdom Metazoa; phylum Arthropoda; class Ostracoda; order Podocopida; family Cyprididae; genus Notodromas; species Notodromas monacha. The sequence continues at coordinate 103,891 of CAJPEX010000092.1, read as the reverse complement.
CAGAACATTCCAAATGAAAAGCATTAAAATAGTGGGTTAACAGCCCTGTTTAAGTAGCAGCTCCCATCTTGATGTGTTATGTGTATTGTATTAACAAAGGCGCTTTGAGTTTGGTGTGTTTCCCTTCTTTGTCAAACATCCCTGGGCACCAAATTCTACATTGATGTTAAAAAATAATGAAGCATTTTCAAATTTAAGGTAGCAGAACCTTAAAATAATCATGAGTTATCCTTCTTTGAAGTAGATACAAGTCAAGCCTCTCTAAGTCAAATTTCAAGGGACCAGCAAAACAATGTGACTTAATTTGACAATTTGCTAATTTTTTTAGCACGTTGCAGATCCTCTTTGAATTTAGACCTTTGTCAAACCTGAACTATGCAAACATAAAATAAACAAAAAGCAACCTGTTCACTCCAATGACTGACCAAAGCAAAGTTACTGACCAAAGCAAGAGAAAAAAAAATCAAGAGATTCTTCAGATTGAATTGTTCTCAATTGAATTTTTTGATCTTTGTGAGGTATTCCCTGCATAAAATCCATCTGTCAGTTGAGGAAATTGTATCAGTCATTTGGAGTGAACAGGCTGCTTTTTGTTTATTTTATGTTTGCATAGTTCAGGTTTGACAAAGGTCTAAATTCAAAGAGGATCTGCAACGTGTTAAAAAAATTAGCAAATTTTCAAATTAAGTCAAATTGTTTTGCTGGTCCCTTGAAATTTGACTTAGAGAGGCTTGACTTGTATCTACTTCAAAGGAAGATAAGTCATGATTTTTTTAATGTTCTGCTGTCTGAAATTTGAAAGTGCTTTATTATTTAAAAATCACCATTTTGTCATGAGTCTTCTCAAGTTCATAGCTTTTTTTTTTTTTTAGATGGACGAAACATAACTAGTCCAGGTGTACTCCCTACTAACTTTTCTGATCGGTCTTTTATACGACTGTCTCCGAGTCTGTTCCTTAGTTCCCCCTATCTTTTGTTACGTCAGGTAAGAGATAGGTGTACAACAGGTGTAGAAAAGAAAAGATAAATATATAAATATAGAAAAGAAAAAAAAAAAGAACAGGATGGGGGAACCTCTGGTCTAAGACAAGCACCTGAGAGATGGATGAAGCTGGGCCTGGGGCGCAGAAGGGTGCTGATAAAAACCCACCCAAATCTCTCTCTCTCTCTCTCTTTCCTTTTCTGTCTGTCAGTCTATTTCTCTGTCTCTGGTTCTTTTTCTCTGTCTCTCTCTAATTCTCACCACCACCACCACCACCCGGGTTGTCACTCGTATATCTTTTCGCGCCTCCAAAAACAGCCCCCGGGATGTTTGCTCGCGGATCGCGTTCCCGGGAAATTAACCCGCCCATGAATTACGGGGAACCCGGGCATCATTACCAACCAACCAACCAACTCTCTGTCTCCTTTCTTTTTTTATATCCTTGGGCTTGTTGTTCTTCTGCTGGTTTCTGGCAGAGGGTTATTTTTGCTGGGCAATGATGACCTGCTCGTTATTGTTGCTGCCTCCGTGTCCTGGTTCCGTGCTTTGCAGCGGATTTATTTCTTGTCTCATGACTCTTTTCTTTTTTTTTTTTGCTTTGGTTTTGCGAAAGCAATTATTTATTTTTATGGTGTTCTTTAATTTTTTTTTGCTGGACTGAGACTGATGAATGGGATGACAAATGGGTACTCTTGCGTTGGAATGATGAATATTTCTTTTCTGGTTTACTAATTCATGTTTTACTGCACGTATTTTCTTTAAAGAGGCCTGATGCGTGAATTGGAAAGTAATTTCAAGTGACACGTACGTTCATCTGGTGATTTTCCTGAATATCTGAAGAGTTTTATTATTTTGTTTAGAATTACATGTGAGCTGGTTTTTAGGTGTCGAAAATGGGAGATTTCCGTCGGGGTCCGAGTTCTTCAATTTCTTTGAATTCCGAGCCTGAAAAAAGAAAATCGGAATCATCTTTACCCTGAATAATTTCATTGAAATTTCCCGTGAACTAGTCAAGGTGTTCAGTACTGTACAGTAATGTAATTTGAGATTTCCGTCAAGATCCGATTTCTTCAATTTCATTGGATTCCGAGCGTGAAAAAAAAAAGAATAGGAAGAAAAGAATCCCCGATTACTGTATTTTCTATAAACAAAATATAATTCTGTAGCACTGAAGCCTGACACATAATTTGATTGTGTCTTTAAAGTATAATTTCTGGCAATTTACAACGATTCTCTGGAAATTTCGTTGTGGCCATCTTCGCCCCTGAATAATTTTATTGAAATTCCCCGTGAACTAGTCAAGGTATTCAGTACTGGGATGTTAGATTTTCGTTCAGATCTGAGTTATTCACATTCGTTAAAATTTAAAACCTGAACAAATGACACTTGAAAAAATAACGCCTATTTATTTCTTCGTTTTTCACCATCCTTTGTAAAATTACGCTCACAAATTGTCCATAAATTTAAATTAAGTGTTAAACGACTAATTTTGACGATTTTTAAAAATCTCTGAAGAGGTTTTAATTATCGGTAACCTAATTGCAGTATTTTTGTTCCAAGATTCCCAGTGAAAAATTTTTAAAGTACTTTATCAGTACTGTGAGATTTCCGTCGGGATCCGCGTTTATTTTCTTTCATTAAATTCCAAGCCTGAAAAATTTTCAAGGGAAAAATCTCTGATCTATGATGTTTCCATACTTATCCTAAAATAATTATTCGTTGTTGAAGAGGCCCATAAATTGAACGGATTTTGAAATGAATCATTCAGACGATTTCCCATCGCTGTATATTTTTGCTTAAAATTCCCCGTAAACTTATTAATGTTTCAGGAATGTAAGATTTCCGTCGTGATCCGAGTTCTGAAGTCCCTGAACAAATCCCGAATAAAGAACCCGGATTTTAATCTCTTATATCATGATTGAGTGCGTTCATAAATTGACCACGCCTTCAAAGGACTTTTTTTGCTGCTTTTCATCATTTGAAATTATTGGTATTTTCTGATGAACCGATTTTGAACTTTATGCTTAACCCATATTCTGCCTTTGCCAATGAACAAAATTAAGAGAGAAAAGATCCAAAGAAAGGATAATGATTAAATAAAAGAAGATATTTAATCCCTTCCAAGAACACAGATGCAAATTCCAAGAATCAAGAATGTAATTACAGCGATTTATTATTTTTTCTCTTCTGACCTGACCTCTGCTGGAAGGACATGTCCTTGAAACCTGGATTTTTGCCAGGATCCATCCCATAATTGAGTATCTTCTCAAGTACATCAATAATTATACAGTGAGACCCCAAGACCCAAGAATCCCACATGTGGACACCTTGACCTGCAAACAATTTTACATAGGGACACTTATTTTCCCATGAAAAATTAATAAAAATGGCCTGACATGAGGACACTGACTCAACATAAGGGCATTTTGTGATAAAATTGCAAATACATTTCAGGCCAAATTACAAGAAACAGGTATTTCCAACCCTCAAATTGATGTAAGAAAAGTTCTTCGGCATTTCTCTCACCAATTTGCCATCCATTTAGCTAATTTAAAAAATTACCTCCAGCATAGAATGACTTCTTTCTCTACTTTTCACTTGAATGTTATTTTTTACAGAGACTGCCAACATTTCTATGTACTTTACAGAGGTATCGGTATTCAATTCCCCAAATGCCCATATTGTGTTGAAATATATTGATTGAAATCAGTTTAAGTAGGGAAACAATTTTTATTTTCATGGAATCATGGTGAGTATTTTGTCCATACAACATCAATTAAAAATTATGTAATGTAAGTCCAAGGGAAAATGAGACTCGACTTGGGGACATTTTGACCTAGGGACACTCTTGATGCACCAATTACATCCGGGTCTCACTGTACTTTCAAACGGCTTCTCCAGAACAAATTTCTCCAATCTCTAGAGATTTTCGTTTTGTTTATATACTCTATACTTTCGTTCAAAATTCCTCGTAAACCTGTAAAGGTGTCAGGAATGCGAGATATCCATCGCTGGGGATCCTACCTAGTTCTCTTTATTTTCCTCCACCGAAAAAAAAAAAATCTCAAGAGCAGCAAGAAAAAGGAGGCAAATGATGTTGAGCAAGAATCGCCTGCTTGTTGAGTGTGCCTTGTCGGGGTTCTCCTTTGACAGGAGGAGGGGGGTTTTGCTAACTAACACACTGATGGTAAACTGCTTTTCTCGACCGGGTTCCGAAGCGTTTTATTGCCCCCTTCTCAACACCCAATCGTCCATCAGGTGTTCATAACCCACCAGTCAAGTAGTGAGAAGAAAGAAAAGAAAGAAAATGAAATTAAATGTATTGTACATATTTTCTTTAAAAAAAAAAGAGAGGAAAACCCTGGCCGACCCCCGGGCAAAATTGAAGAACCAGAAGAAAAAAAAAAAAAGTCAACGCCAGCGAGGCAGTAATTTGTTAACCCGTGATTTAGCGGGTAGAGGAAAAACACGCACCTGTTGCCCACGTATAGGCTAATGGTTCCTTCTCCTAGTTTTGTCTGTTTATATACACTATATATATATATATATATCAAGATATATATATGTATATATAATATATTTATTTATTTATTGCTTATTCTTTTTGAGCATGTGTGTGTGTGAGTGTGTGTGCATCTGGTGCCCAGGGGTTTCTGGTTATTCCTTTGCCCGTGTTTACCCTCATTATCCCCAATTATTGGGCCTGGGTGCTGTGTGCGATGACGGGCGAAATTACGTGGCTTATCTACCGACGTGGGCGAAATGAATCCGATCCTTGTTTCGAAACCTGAAAAAAGGCAGCCCCTCATCATGGAACCTGTGGATAACCCTATGAGGAGAAAGAAAAGGAACCCCATTTAATTTTCTTGGTTCTTTTTATTTTATTTGGTATCCCTCGCAGATTCAAAAATGTTGAATCAGTGGCCAGAACTCGACGCGTTTTTTTATTTTATCGACTGGATCAGTCCATAAATTTTTTTTTTTTTTTTAACCGGGGGAGGGCTTTTTTTTTAAAGTAGATTTCTTGACGGAGCACCTGTTAAAATAAATGGCAAATAAATTGCGGATGGGCGAGTTTCTGTCCACAGCATTTCCACCCTGAAATGTAGACACTTCGAAATTTTTGAATCATCTTCAGATCTCACTTGTTCATCTTGAATGCAATTTTTTTATTTATTTTTAGTATGATGGAGCCCCTGATGAATTTGTGGGGGGTTCAGGGAACCTCTTTTTTTGGAGATATTTGAGTTTATGCCACATTGATATGACGATTATTAATACTTTTAATTGAGATAGCTTTTTAAATGTTTATGCTAAGAAATTCAAAAAATTGGANATATATATATGTATATACAATATATTTATTTATTTTTTGCTTTTTCTTTTTGAGCATGTGTGTGTGTGAGTGTGTGTGCATCTGGTGCCCAGGGGTTTCTGGTTATTCCTTCGCCCGTGTTTACCCTCATTATCCCCAATTATTGGGCCTGGGTGCTGTGTGCGATGACGGGCGAAATTACGTGGCTTATCTACCGACGTGGGCGAAATGAATCCGATCCTTGTTTCGAAACCTGAAAAAAGGCAGCCCCTCATCATGGAACCTGTGGATAACCCTATGAGGGAGAAAGAAAAGGAACCACATTTAATTTTTTTGGTTTAATTTATTTTATTTGGTATCCCTCGCAGATTTAAAATGTTGAATCAGTGGCCAGAACTCGACGCGATTTTTTTTTTATCGACTGGATCAGTCCATAAATTTTTTTTTATTTTTTTAACCGGGGGTGGGCTTTTTTTTAAAGTAGATTTCTTGACGGAGCACCTGTTAAAATAAATGGCAAATAAATTGCGGATGGGCGAGTTTCTGTCCACAGCATTTCCACCCTGAAATGTAGACACTTTGAAATTTTTGAATCATCTTCAGATCTCACTTTGTCATCTTGAATACAATTTTTATTTATTTTTAGTATGATGGAGCCCCTGATGAATTTAACCCCCCAAGTCCCTTGGAGAAAAAAACCTCTATAAACTCAAATACGGTGTAACTATACTGCTAATAATTATGAAAATTAACTCTATCGAAAAATTTACAAATACGATTCTTTAAGTTTTTTAACCTTAGAAATTGATTTGAAAGAAAGATCAAACAATTGATTGACGCGTGAGCTTCAGTAAAATCTTCCTGCAATAAAGCGAATAGGGTTTAAGAAAAAGGGCTTTTTTACTATGTTAAACTTTTGAATAAAATTTCATTTCTTTGACAGAAAAAATAAAAAAAAGAATATTTGCTATGTGCAGTTCTGTGATTATTTTCAGTATAAAATCTAGTCATTTAAAAGCAAGATTATGCAGTAGTTCTTGGTGGAATTTATGCAGAGGAAATTAATTTAAAAAGCTGCATTTTCTCTGCAAGATTTATCATTATTTTGCCACCTTTAAAAGTGACCATATGCTAAAAATCAGTATGTGGCATGAAGTTGTGCAAATCAGGTATTGTGAATATAAAATAAAATGAAAAAAAACTTTAGGGAAGTTTCAAGTCCTCATATGTTTTGCGCATTCCTCAAATCAAATTAGCAATCAATCAAGTTTGGGAGCATCAAGTTGTCCCTGAGTTTTTGTGGTTCTCTATTTATTGTCTGTGTGTGTGTGTGTGTGTGTGTGTGTGTGTGTGTGTGTCTATGTTTGTCTGTGTGTGTGATGAAATATTTGGAAGACAAAAGGCTGATGGGAAAGATGAGAATGGAGTCGTTCACCCGGTCCGTTGCGTAAAGAAAGGTTGGTGTCCTACCAGAAGGTTAAAATTTGTCTAGTAGGTTATATGTGAACGACAACTCACTCAAGTCTGATCTCCCAACTATTAGGGTAACAAGCAAACCTGAAGCTCAAAACTTTGTTTCTCCAATTGTGAAACTGGGTTTAAGCTGTTATTTTCCATACTTTTTTTAATTTTACAATGCTAAAGAAATTGTTTCTATTTTCTCTAATCTGTGTGACCGCATATAAAAAATTTCCTTTTTTTCCAGGAAATATTTTCTGTGAGGATCCAAAATTTTTCAATATGCTTTTGTAACCAATTGTTGCCTGAAGCTCACACTTTGTTTCTCCAATTATGAAAACTGGTTTTATGCTGTTATTTTCCTTTTTTTTACAATGCTAAAGAAAATTGTTTCTTTTTTCTAAAATCTGTGTGACCGCATATAAAAAATTCTTTTTTTTTCCAGGAAATATTTTCTGAGAGGATCCAAAATTTTTCAATATGCTTTTGTAACCAATTGTTGCCTGAAGCTCACACTTTTTTTTCCCCAAAAATAAAACTGGTTTTTATGTGATTTCTTATGCTCTTTTATGATGCTATCAAAGTTGGTTTTACTTTTAAAAATCTGTGTGATCCCATGAAAACAATTAATAAATATTTTCCGAGAGGATTAAAAAGATTTCGACATGCTTTTTTTTTTTTAAATACATGTAAAGAGAATTGATTCGGCGTTCTTATGACCCGTATTTGAGGGTCTTGTCTATTTGCTCAGTGCAGGGTGAAAATACATTCCTACGGAATCGAAGTGCTTAAAAGGCAGTAAAAATTTTTAGTAATTGGTTGGACTTGTTTCTCGCTTCTCATTATATCGACGACGAGAAACTCATTCGTGGCTTCAAGCAACTCCAAAATGCTACCCGAACAGCAGTGATTAATTTTCCAGTCGATTCGTTGAAAGAAAAAAAATAAAATAAAATTACGGAAAAATGAACCCTGGGACTGAAGTCAGTCCTTATACCAGTTTGCAATCCTTGGGTCTGTTGAGAAGAATTCCTGTGTGGAAAAAAAAATAGAGAGAAAGAGAGGAGAGAAAAAAGGAGGGAAGATTACACGTTCCAACCGAGATAATGACCGAGTGCAGCGCGTCGAATTCGAGCCTGTTGGCCGGCGATGATCCGGAGTCCCAGGAAAAACCGCTGGGCCTCATTTTTAAAACCTCATCACTTTCACGGGTATGCTGGGGTTTCTGGGACGTCGGATGCGTCATTGAAACTGTTTCTTTTTTTCCACAGTTGGACCTTGTTAACTTCAACAGGCTTATTATTTAAAAAAATAAAACTTTGTGCAGTTGAACCTTGATAAGTCAAACCTCCCTGAGTCAAATAACTTTCCAAGTCAAAATTTTTTTTTTGAAGTTCCCTTGGAAACACTGCATTGAAAACATCCATAATGCAAAGTATTTTTCTCTCAAACCTGGGTAAGTTGAATTTTCTGAGGCCTTTCGGTTATTATTTCCTCTGAATATGAAAGAGAAAAGCAATAAGGCAAATGATTTGATGCATCTTGAATGGAAGCAAAGGACCTATTGAGAAAATGAACCCCTGCCTCCAAGTTCAGCAAGCTGTAAACTCAATAAGAAGCAAGTTTAGGCCCAGAATATCCTCAATTAAAATTGACAACCAATTTTTTTTACTTTTCCTTACAACAAAAATTTTTGTTTCCTTCACTTGATGCCTCCAAAAATTAAAACACCCTTAAGTCAAATTTGTTCAGGTCCTAAGAATTTTGACTTTGTTAGGTTTGGTTTTGAGTTAGGGAAACAAGCATTTTTGCATTGGAAAATATAGAATTACAGTACATGAATTTTTAATTGGTGCTTTTCTTGGCATTGAATTGATTCTTGAATGAGCTGACAGGATGCTGAACTTGGAGACAAGACTTCACTTACTTAACTAGTTCTTTGCTTCCTTTTAAAATACATCAAGTCTTTTTTAAATTGTGTGTCTCCTTCCTGTGTTGAGCAAAAAATAGCAGGAAGGCTTCCAAAAATTTGACTTATGGAGGTTTGAGAGGAAAATCATTTGAGTTCGGGAGGTTTTTAATGCATTGTTTCCCAGGAAATTTAGACAGGGACTTGAAACTAATTTGACTTGGGTAGGTATTCCCCTAATCAATAAAATCAATCCATTCCAAGGAAAAGGCCTCCATCAAGAAAACTCATTCCAAATTCCAGTTTTTGTTGTCTCTCCAAGATGTTTCTAAGAAAAATTTTTGCTGAGTGCTCCCACTGGAAAAGAAATCTTAAATTTGTTTGGTTACCCCAATTAATAAAATCAATCCATTCCAAGGAAAAAGCACCTCACCCAAGGCACTTAACTTCCACATGTAAGTTTTGTTGATGTTGCTGCTATTTCTCCAAGTCTTCTGAGGAAGAGAAAAGGATGACTGCAAACAAATCATGCATATTTTCAGCTGCCTCAGATAATGAACTTGATCCATTCCCAAATATTTCCTCACCCAAGGCACCTAACTTCCACATGTGAGTTTTGTTGTTGTTGTTGCTATTTCTCCAAGTCTTCTGAGGAAGAGAACAGGATGACTGTAAACAAATCATACATATATTCCTGGCTGCCTCAGTTAATGAACTTACTTCATTTCAAAATATTTCCTCACCCAAGGCACGTAACTTCCAAATGTAATTTTTGTTGTTGTTCCTATTTCTCTAAGTCTTTTGTGGAAGAGAATAGGATGACTGCAAACAAATCATGCATATTTTCAGCTGCCTTAGTTAATGAACTTACTTCATTTCAAAATGTTTCCTCACCCAAGGCACCTAACTTCCACATGTAAGTTTTTTGTTGTTGTTGCTGCTATTTCTCCAAGTCTTCTGAGGAAGAGGATAGGATGACTACAAACAAATCATCCATATTTTCAGCTGCCTAAGTTAATGAACTTACTTCATTTCAAAATATTTCCTCACCCAAGGCACCTAACTTCCACATGTTAGTATTGTTGTTGTTGTTGCTATTTCTCCAAGTCTTCTGAGGAAGAGAATAGGATGACTGTAAGCAAATCATGCATATTTTCAGCTGCCTCAGTTAATGAACTTAATCCATTCCAAGATATTTCCTCACCCNTTGTGTTGCTCCCGGAGAAGCCGCGAAATAAATGAGGGGATTGAGGGCGGTTTATAAAGTTTTACTCGGGGGTTTTTATATAATGTCTCTTGACACAGCGCGATATGCAGTAAAATGGGTGGTGCCATAACATTTTTGGGGAACTTTGGAAACTGTTTTGATGCAGAGAATAATTTGTTAAAATTATATTTTATAATTTGTTGAAGGGAAGGGGGTGGGTGGGGATTTTCCCATCAGATCTGAGTATTATCTTGCTTTGCTGGCATTCTCATATTTATTATTTTTTTTTTCCCCTCCCGGAGAAGCCGCGAAATAAATGAGGGGATTGAGGGCGGTTTATAAAGTTTTACTTGGGGGTTTTATATAATGTCTCTTGACACAGCGCGATATGCAGTAAAATGGGTGGTGCCATAACATTTTTGGGGAACTTTGGAAACTGTTTTGATGCAGAGAATAATTTGTTAAAATTAGATTGTAAAAATTAATAAAGGGGGGGGGGAAAGGTTCCCATCAGATCTGAGTATCATCTTGCTTTGCTGGAATTCTCATATTTGTTCTTATTACAGTCAACCCCCGTCTAATGGACTTGATTTATGCAAGGGATGAGTCTGTTAGACGAAAAGTCCTTTACACGAATTCAATTACATAAAAAATTATAAATTTCAATTTTCAACACTAATTTCAAATCAAAAGAAGTCTGTTTGGCGGATTTTGTCTGTTGGGCAGGAGGAAATACTGCTTGCAAAGCTGGTCTGTTTGGCAAAAATCCCTTACACGGGAGGTCTGTTAGGTGGGGGGCCACTGTATTATTTTTTTCCCTCTCCCGAGAAGCCGCGAAATAAATGAAGGGATTGAGGGCAGTTTATAAAGTTTTACTCCGGGGTTTTATATAATGTCTCTTGACACAACACAATATGCAGTAAAATGGGTGGTGCCATAACATTTTTGGGGAACTTTGGAAACTGTTTTGATGCAGAGAATAATTTGTTAAAATTAGATTGTAAAAATTAATAAAGGGGGGGAAAGGTTCCCATCAGATCTGAGTATCATCTTGCTTTGCTGGAATTCTCATATTTGTTCTTATTACAGTCAACCCCCGTCTAATGGACTTGATTTATGCAAGGGACGAGTCTGTTAGACGAAAAGTCCTTTACACGAATTCAATTACATAAAAAATTATAAATTTCAATTTTCAACACTAATTTCAAATCAAAAGAAGTCTATTTGGCGGATTTTGTCTGTTGGGTGGGAGGAAAAACTGCTTGCAGAGCTGGTCTGTTCGGCAAAAATCCCTTACACGGGAGGTCTGTTAGGCGGGGGGGCACTGTATTATTATTATTATTATTTTGTTGTTCCTCAAGAGCCCAGAAATAAATGAGGGAAGGCGGTTTATAAAGTTGTACTAGGGTTTATGTAGGTACAGCACAATGCAGGACAATCTTGGCGCAATAGGCTTTTTGGGGGGACTTTAGATGATGCAGAGAATAATTTCAAAATTAATGAAGGAGAAAAAATGTTCACATCAGATCTGAGCATAATAGATTAGATCATTAGATCCTGCTTTTCTTGCATTCTCATATTTCAACCTTCAATGACTGTCAAAGTAAAAAAAATTCACAGTTGTTGAAAGTTTTTCATAATTAGAAACCACAATATTTAAAAATTATGAATGTACGCTCAAATAAAAATCGAATTCCATTGGTTTGGGTTTACTTTTTCAAATTTCAAAGCCGGAATCTGCGGAATGAAAAATAAATAAATAAAAAACAAAGGTGTTACATGGCTGCCAATGAACATATGATGGACAACCCTTGTCCACGAAATCATCACGTGATTCGCAGTTTTATTTCGCAGCAAATCTTCACTCACAAACAGATCAAACTAACGATGAAACCCTCCAATTTTTGCATCTCACAAAAGAATGTTAACAGCCCCCGGGGGGTTTCTTCCAAAAGAATGTCAGCGAGATTGGCATTAATTGGCGTGCCTATTTTATTTTTTTATTTCAGCTCTTCAAGCGCAGGGCAGGAATGGTTATCAATGTTCATCACTGTATCAATCAATCGGGGAGAAAAGTAAAAACCTTCACCTGGTCCTTTGCAAAAAAATAGGGGGGGGGGGGGAGAGAAAAATCGCGGAACTGGTGATTATTTCTTACCCCTGATCATTGTCTTCTTCTAACCTGGGGGTATGAAACGATGTCAATTTACCCACCCACGAATTTTTTTTCCTGACGCTGTGGTAGGTTGAAAACCTTTGTTTGATAATTATACACTGTTCCTCTTTTTTTTCAACAATTCTGAGAAGAGTAATTTGCACAGAATTTGCAATTTTTCCAATTTTCTTGGATTTTTTTAATGCTTGAGTCTCAAATGATATCATGAAGTTATTTTACCAAATCACCAAACAAGAAAAAAAAAACAGAAGTCTTATGTTGAGCTAAGATTTATAACAATTGAATTTAACCTGTACAGTGAGACCCCAATATGTGGACAATTCAATTTAGGGACACTTGATGTCAATTTACCCACCCACAAATATTTTCCTGACGCTGTGGTAGGTTGAAAACATGTGTTTGATAATTACTGTATATACTGTCCCTTTTTTGTTAAAATTCTGAGAAGAGTAATTTGCACACAATTTGCACTGTTCCCAATTTTCTTGGGTTTTTATTTTTATGTTTGAATCTCAAACGCCATCCTGAGGTTATTTAACCAAATCACCAAAATAAGCAAAGTCTTATGTTCAGCTAAGATATATAACAATTACATTTGACCTGTACAGTGAGACCCCAATATGTGGACACCCCAACATATGGACAATTTGACTTAGGGACACTTGAAAACAACAACAAAAATCAGGCTTGACATCAGGACATTGGCTTGAGTTAGGGACACTTTTCTGGAGTTTTCCAAAGAAATTAAAACATTTATTGTTCAATTTTTTTATCCTTTGAAAGAAATTCATTCACAAAAATTGAAAAAAAATTTATCATGATAAATTCACTGTAATTCATGATTAAAAAAACAAGCTGATTTTGTACTTATTTTTTCAGAGTTTTTTCTATCATCTCTGCACATTATAGCAAGACATGAACCTTTTTCTTTGCTTTTTGATCTTGTTTTGATGCCAAAAGATCAGATTCTATCTGAATTTTCTGCACTGTTGTTTTCTACAACTTAAATTTGAGAGAAACCATTTTTATTCAATTTTTTTATGACTTACAGTACCTTCAATTTTTGGCAAAAAGGAGAACCAATTAAATACATTAGCATTGAATGTTGGGCATGCACGCTATTGTTAGAACTGTGTGAAGGTCTATAAACTAATTATTAATATAAGTTTCTCCCAAGAAGAAGTTCAGTAGAATTGAAGGTGTGTGTTAGCTTTTACTCAAAGTTGTTCACAAGCCCCAGCTCGCAAAAAGTAGTATTTACTCTTGTGTGAAATATATATATTTTATTCTTCTTTCAATTCCTAAGAATTCCCAGACTAAATCTTTAATTTTATTTATAAACAACTTGACACCAACTTATATTGTGGCCAGTTGTGCCCAATGTAAATTGGTAGCAGAGCATGGTAAGGGAAAGTGAGACTGGACTTAGGGACATTCTGACACCAGGACACTCTTGATGCCCCAATTACGTCCGCATCTCGGGGTCTCACTCAGCTTTTTTTTTTCGAATGGGAAAAACTGCTGCACAATACGTAATTTGATAAAGTGTCAGCAACCTTGTTTTGATGTTGTTATTGTTCTTTGTTCAGCGTGCGGGAGAGACCACCGGAATTTAGTAACGGTGCAAGTAAGAACTTTATGGAACAGTTTAATCGTCAATATTTATAGGCTCCGCTCCGGAAAATAAAAAAGAGGCCCTACCCTGCACTAATACCCCAAGGCTCTGTTCACTATTGCTCGTACGAACTGCCCACCCATGCGAGTACTGCCCAATTTTTCGTTTTTCTTTCCCCCCTTCTCATGGGGTTCGGCGAGATAAACCCGGTGATTTCGAGAAGAAAAATGCCTGGGGATCGATGATTGATTTTTATATCCGTGGAGGTCCCAGGGACAGAGTGGTTTTCGTGGGTCATTTCGGGAACTTGAGTCGGGTTTTTATATTACAGTATTATATTTTATTTTATTTTTTATTTTTGGAGTGTCCATTGGTTTTGGGTTGGGTGTATGACGACGACAGATGGGGTTTCATATCTGGGAATATTCAGAGCTTGATTGATTTTATTTTTTGGGATTTTTCTAGACTGTGTGTGTATAGAGTGGATGACCTCAGTTGTGATGTAATGAGCAGAAGTCACGGGAATGGTCGGATTAATTGATGATTATTTTCCCCCCAAAGATTTTGTGTGCATTTGTGTTTTTTATATGTAGAAAATATGCTTTGGGTTATGGTACTGGTGTGGTTGCAGTCGAATTTGAAGGGACTCCAAAAGTGCACCCTGGGGAGTTTTTCTAGTTGGGAAATTTAGCTTACTTTGGATTGGATAATAATCCATGTAAATATTCTCTGACCACATTTTTAAAACTTTTCATTCTTCATTGATGTAAGTCCTGCAGGAAGATGCCTATAATCCTTTGTGACAAGCTTGAGGAAAATAATTTGGATTCATTTTTTATGGTTTTTTTTTGAACAGGTGTTATGAAATTCATTTTTAATTCAGTATCAAAAAGCCTTGAAAATTCAAATGAGGGAGGTATGATCTAAGAATAACTTCAGGTTTGCAAAGGGTTTAAATTTCAACGGACTTGAGGGAATTTGCAAGATGCAGTATGAACTAAAAATTGAAATTTTGGATTTTTGACTTGGTAAGGTACTAAGGTCCCACTATGTCAACGGTTGTATGAATGAATGAATGAATGAACAGAAAACTTCATTTGCCGCTTTTCAGCGTTCACAAGGTTCAATCAAGATTCCCACAACCAAACCCCCTTCCCACCCAACCCAAATCCACTCAATGACATTTAATCACTTCAGAGCCGGAAACAGAGCACAAATTGATAATGAAAATAGAAGAAAATACAATCCATGAAATACAACTAGATATCTGATATGTATGCATACACCATTCATTCCCTGACATTGGAGACAAAGTTTATGTAAAATCAGTGGTTTTATTTATGAAATTATCTTAGTAAAATCAACAAGTAAATTTGCCACAAATGTTGCTTCCTTTCTTGTATTTGGCCATTAGTTTCAAATTTAGTACAGCATTTTTGTTGACTGAACAAAATTTTGTCAAAGATTTGTGTGCTGATAAGAGGTAATGGCAATTCTGGAGTTGATATCAGATTTTTTTTCTGAAGGTGCCGTGTTCTATAAAATTGAATAAATGAAGCTATATTGTATTACTGTAAGTTTCAAATTTTACCTAAACAGTGGGTCGCTGCATTACAAAAATAATTAATTTCAGCATAAATTTTCTTATTCACATGTTTTGTTGTGTTAAACATGATTTCCCTTAAAGTACAGGTGGGACCTTGCAATTTGTCAGTCAAATTTGCAGGGAAAATGACCTGCAATTTGACCATTGGCTCCCAATTTACCTGCTTTTTCCATTTTTTTGTGTTTTTGTACTTATACTATATTTTGAATTTGATGGAGTGTCTTGCAATTTGACCAATTCCCAATTCAACCATAGTTTGGCAATGGATTAGGAAAAAATTGCAAGGTATCACCTGTATACCGTGATTGAAAAGCAATTTTGAATGTATTCCAGAAAGTCCCAAAGACTTCATGAACAAACCTTGAAACCCCCTGTTTTTTAAAAGTATTAGGGTAAAATGTTGGGTTCATTGCTGGAAAGTAATGTACTTCTAAGAATTGAAGTAATACTCCAAATTTTAAGCTCTTGTCATTGCCTTTCTTAAATGCATAATGTTTTGGAGTTAGGAATGTTAAGAATGTCTGTAAAGCACTTTATGATAATTTGAAAAAGACTTTAAATTATGTAGCTTTGTAAGGAAAATTTTGTAATGTAGAAAAATGGTGAGTAATTTTTTTGAACTTCTTAATTTTTTTTTTCCTTCGGTTTATTGAATAATTAAAAATAGGTTCATTAAACAATAAACACTAATTGGGGTCACATACACATTTATTAAAGAAACTCTAATTCAATCTAGAAAAGAACGGAATTTAGTGGAAAACACGCCAATTGAACTATGATCCTCAGGCAAAAAAGCAAAAAAGAAAAGAAACAAATTATTTATTAAAAATAAATTATTATTATTTTGAATGAATAATTATTATTCAAAAAAATAATTATTATTATTTAAAAAAATAATTATTTTTATAAAATTAAAAAATTAACACCATTAAAGGAAATTAAAACCGTGGAGGTGGGGGGAATCTAAAGTTATTCTGTGCATCATAGGAGGTACTCAGCCCTTTCCTTCCTTCTCGCAACCCGACCCTGGGGCGTATATACTTCGTTCCTTGGGTACCAAGGAACAGAGTTGAGGAAGAGCGGGAACAAACAGAACCGGTTGCGACAATAACGCGCGACTGCGGGCAGTTCACAGCCTTACTACTCGCACCTTTTATATTAAAGGGCAAAACACTGCTCTGCATGATCCTCACGCTCTCCTCAGACAGCATTTTGTGTTGTGTGTGTGTGTGTGTATATATGTGCCCCCCTTTCACACCCTGGAGATGATGAAAAAGAATGCCTGTGTTTTTTTCAATTTGTTTTTCTTTTGGATGCACTTGTTGGAAGGATGTCTGTTCAGAGGTGCCAGAGCAGTTGAAATGGTCCAAGCGGTGCACTGTGATGGTGCCAATCATCTGAGAAATTTTTGGAAATTGCAAAACCAGTACAGAAAGAGATTACTTAATCAACAAACTTTGACTGTGCCTTGGTTTGGACAAAATAATGGATTCTTGGTGCAAAATCAGTACAGAAAGAGATGAATTAATCAACAAACTTTGACTGTGCCTTGGTTTGGACAAAATAATGGATTCTTGGTGGAGTGAAACTACTTTCACATTTTTATCTAACCAAACTACCTCCTGATAGTCCTAAATCAACCTAACCAAGTGAAAGGGTGCCAATCTAAGAATTTCTAGAAAATTTGAAAAGCAGCTGCAGAAAAATAAGACTCAATTAACAAACTTTGACTGTGCCTGGGTTTGGCCACAACAATGGGCTCTTTGTGCTAGGAGGCAACTAATTACTCAGTCAACCTAATCTAGCGAACATAATCTACTCAATCAACCTAACAAATTCCATTGGTGCCAATCCAAGACATTCTAGGAATTTGGAAAAAGCATACAAAAAGATATGACTCACTTAACAAACTTCGACTATGTCTGGGTTTGGCCAAAATAATTGGGTCTTTGTGGGATGAAACTACAGTATTTACTCATTTAACCTAACCAAGGGCAATGTTGCCAATTCAAGACATTCTATGGATTGAAAAAGAAAAGTACAGCAAGAAATGACTCACTCAACAAACTTTGCCCATGTCTGGTTTTGGCCACAATGATGGGGTCTTATTTGTGGGATTAAACTACATTACTCATTCAACCTAACCTAACTGACATAATCTACTCAATGAACCTAACCAAGTGCAAATCTAAGAATTTCTAGAAAATTGGAAAAGCAGTGCAGAAAGAGATGACTCGCCTAACAAACTTTGTCTATATGCCTGGGTTTGGTCACAATAATGGTTTCTTTGTGAGATGAAACTATTTACTCATTCAACCTAACCTCATTAACATGAACCTATTTTATATTATCAATTTGAATAAATTTGTAAGATTTATTTGAATTTTGATTGAATATAAATAGAGTAGCTCAATTCTCAGTGATGTGTCAAAATTTTGAATTTGTTTGCTGAAAATTTTGGAAAAAATGTCCATAACTTGAGACATCTTCCAGATGTAGGGGCAGATTATTGTCTTATTGTCTTGTGCAGATTTTGTTGGATTGGACTTTGATTATTGGTTGTGGTGGACTTGTGTGGTTTGGTTTATTGAATTGTATGTGGAGTTAAATATAGAGCTTTAAGGGACTCCCTTCTGGAGGATCTGGCTGTTAAAGGCTGAGGGATTCTGTTCCTTTATTTCTGTCAAACTTTGTCAATTATTGCCCAACAACACTTCTGAAGTGATGGTGTTTCCCACACATTTTTTGAGTAGTTTCAATTTTTTCTATGTCAAATTGTCCATATGTAGGGGCATATTTAGGTCAGGGGTTCACTGCACTGTACTCAAGATATTCTAACCTAACCTAACTGAGATACAGTATTCTTTAACCAACATAATGTAACCTTGTCAAAGTGTAATGAACCTATTCAAACCCAAACTTGAGTATTCTATTGAACCCCAACTTAATCAAGCCTAAGCTAAAGAACATATCAAGTAGTAGAGCATCCGCAGTGCACCAAGTGTAAATCTTTTCTTTTCTTTTATTGAAAAAACAAATGTCAGAAGTGGGATTCAAACCCACGCCTGCAGAACCAGACTGTGACCTGAACGCAGTGCCTTAGACCGCTCAGCCATCCTGACAACTTAATGTAATGGGTGCGTTTTCAGACAAACAGTAAACAAAGTGCAAAATCAATAGGCCACAGACACACGTTACACGACGTCCTTATTATTGCCCCCCAAACCCCTGTAGGATCCTACTGCTTGTTCCTCCCACTGCGGATGTTAAAATCCACTCTAGTAAGCCAGGCCTTATTTTGTCCCGCCTGACCTTTCTTAAAGCAGCCTAACTTCTCTAAAACCAATAAAAACTGACTATTTTGAACATGGCACCGTATTTATGTACTCCATCTCAACCTGCT
Source organism: Notodromas monacha (assembly GCA_905338405.1). Classification (NCBI taxonomy): domain Eukaryota; kingdom Metazoa; phylum Arthropoda; class Ostracoda; order Podocopida; family Cyprididae; genus Notodromas; species Notodromas monacha. The sequence goes on along the minus strand of CAJPEX010000092.1, from coordinate 85,220 downwards.
CTCTCCTGACTCCCCCTTCTGAGTCGCACCCACCTTACCCATGAAGTTTCATCCCACAGAAAGAAACGGGATTAAAATTTGGCAACGCTGTGTTCCGGATAAGATGAGAAGGAGGGGAGGATGAGGGTGGTTAAAAATTATGTAAATTCCGGGTTTCACGCCCAGGAAAGAAGACGGGTGTTTTTTTTTTCTTTTTCTTTTTGAGTCGTTGAGTGGAGTGTTGATTCTGGTTGAAGACCCTCCCGGCGTTGCTTGTCCATCAAAAAAACCCCAGTCTCTCGGGGCGATGATGATTATGAAGCCTCGCGTGATGTTTGCTCCAATATATATTTATCTAATTTTTTTATATATATAATTCTTTCCTTGTATAAATCGACCATGTGAACTGATGAAAAAGAAAAATGACGTTCTTGGTTGCATCAGTTCCCGAGGCGGTGTACGGTATTACTTTTTTTCCTGAATATTTTATTGCGGGTTAATTTCTGGGGAATATAAAAGAAAAATAATTTGAGAGAAGGGGGGGGGGGGGGGGGGGGGGTGTTGAAGCAAGGAACCCATGGTTCCTTGTCTCAACTCCTTCTCGCCCTTGTTTGTCTTGGCCAACGCTGTTATTGCGCGCTGACGCCCGTCAAGTGTCGGAATGATGAGCGTGGAAAATATAATTTCCCGAAAACACTGCTCTGCATGATCCTCACGCTCTCCTCAGACAGCATTTTGTGTTGTGTGTGTGTGTGTGTATATGTGCCCCCCTTTCACACCCTGGAAATGATGAAAAAGAATGCCTGTGTGTTTTTTTCAATTTTTTTTTTTTGGTACACTTGTTGGAAGGATGTCTGTTCAGAGGTGCCAGAGCAGTTGAAATGGTCCAAGCGGTGCACTGTGATGGTACCAATCATCTGAAAAATTTTTGGAAATTGCGAAACCAGGAGAGAAAGATATGACTTAGTCAACAAACTTTGACTGTGCCTTGGTTTGGACAAATTAATGGATTCTTGGTGGAGTGAAACTACTTTCTCATTTTATAATATCCTAGTATTTTAGCATTGTTTCTATAATATTCTAGTATTGTTTCTATAATATCCTAGTATTTTAGTATTGTTTCTATAATATCCTAGTATTTTAATATTGTTTCTATAATATCCTAGTATTTTAATATTGTTTCTATAATATTCTAATACTAATATTTTAATATTGTTTCTATAATATTCTAGTATTGTTTTTATAATATTCTAGTACTGTACTAGTATTTTAATACTGTTTCTAGTACCAAACTAGTTTAGTCTAGTTTTAGTACCAAACTACCTACTGAATCAACCTAACCAAGTGAAAAAATGCCAATCTAAGAATTTCTAGAAAATTTGAAAAGTAGTGCAGAAAAATATGACTCAATTAACAAACTTTGATTGTGCCTGGGTTTGGCCTCTTTGTGCTGGGAGGAAACTAATTACTCAGTCAATCTAACCTGGCTAACATAATCTACTCAATCAACCTAACAAATTCCATTGGTGCCAATCCAAGACATTCTAGGAATTTGGAAAAAGCATACAAAAAGATATGACTTAATTAACAAACTTTGACTATGTCTGGGTATGGCCAAAATAATTGGGTCTTTGTGGGATGAAACTACAGTATTTACTCATTTAACCTAACCAAGGGCAATGTTGCCAATTCAAGACATTCTATGGATTGAAAAAAAAAAGAACAGCAAGAAATGACTCACTCAAGAAACTTTGCCTATGTCTGGGTTTGGCCACAATGATGGGGTCTTATTTGTGGGAATAAACTACATTACTCATTCAACCTAACCCAACTGACATAATCTACTCGATCAGCCTAACCAAGTGCAAATCTAAGAATTTCTAGAAAATTGGAAAAGCAGTGCAGAAAGAGATGACTCACCTAACAAACTTTGTCTATATGCCTGGGTTTGGTCACAATAATGGGTTCTTTGTGAGATGAAACTATTTACTCATTCAACCTAACCTCATTAACATGAACCTATTTTATATTATCAATTTGAATAATTTTGTAAGATTTATTTGAATTTTGAGCAAATGTAAATAGAGTAGCTCAATTCTCAATGATGTGTCAAAATTTTGAATTTGTTTGCTGAAAATTTTGGAAAAAATCCATAACTTGAGACATCTCCCAGATGTAGGGGCAGATTATTGTCTTGTGCGGATTTTGTTGGATTGGACTTTGATTGTTGGTTGTGGTGGACTTGTGTGGTTTGGTTTATTGAATTGTATGTGGAGTTAAATACAGTATAGAGCTTTAAGGGACTTCCAACTGGGGTATCCGGCTGTTAAAGGCTGAGGGATTCTATTCCTTTATTTCTGTCAAACTTTGTCAATTACGGCCCAACAACACTTCTGAAGTGATGGAGTTTCCCACACATTTTTTGAGAAGTTTCAATTTTCTCTATGTCAAATTGTCCATATGTAGGGGCATTTTTAGGTCAGGGGTTCACTGCACTGTACTCAAGATATTCTAACCTAACCTAACTGAGATACAGTATTCTTTAACCAACATAATGTAACCTAGTCAAAGTGTAATGAACCTATTCAAACCCAAACTTGAGTATTCTATTGAACCCCAACTTAATCAAGCCTAAGCTAAAGAACATATCAAGTAGTAGAGCATCCGCAGTGCACCAAGTGTAAATCTTTTCTTTTCTTTTATTGAAAAAACAAATGTCAGAAGTGGGATTCAAACCCACGCCTGCAGAACCAGACTGTGACCTGAACGCAGGGCCTTAGACCGCTCGGCCATCCTGACAACTTAATGTAATGGGTGCATTTTCAGACAAACATTAAACAAGGTGCAAAATCAATAGGCCACAGACACACGTTACACATGTCCTTATTATTGCCCCCCAAACCCCTGTAGGATCCTACTGCTTGTTCCTCCCACTGCGGATGTTAAAATCCACTCTAGTAAGCCAGGCTTTATTTTGTCCCGCCTGACCTTTCTTAAAGCAGCCTAACTTCTCTAAAACCAATAAAAAACTGACTATTTTGAACATGGCACCATTTTTATTTACTCCATCTCCACCTGCTCTCTCCAGACTCCCCTTTGCTGATTCGCACCCACCTTACCCATGAAGTTTCATCCCACAGAAAGAAACGGGATTAAAATTTGGCAACGCTGTGTTCCGGATAAGATAAGAAGGAGGGGAGGATGAGGGTGGTTAAAAATTATGTAAATTCCGGGTTTCACGCCCAGGAAAGAAGACGGGGGTTTTTTTTTTCTTTCTTTTCTTTTTGAGTCGTTGAGTGGAGTGTTGATTCTGGTTGAAGACCCTCCCGGCGTTGCTTGTCCATCAAAAAACCCCAGTCTCTCGGGGCGATGATGATTATGAAGCCTCGCGTGATGTTTGCTCCAATATATATTTATCTAATTTTTTTTTATGTATAATTCTTTCCTTGTATAAATCGACCATGTGAACTGATGAAAAAGAAAATTTTTCTTGGTTGCATCAGTTCCCGAGGCGGTGTAAGGTATTACTTTTTTTTCCTGAATATTTTATTGCGGGTTAATTTCTGGGGAATATAAAAGAAAAATAATTTGAGAGAAGGGGGGGAAGCTGAAGTTTTTGAGCTTGCGGAGCTTTCAATCTCCTGGGACCCTGTTATCAGGAGAGCCTTGACTGCGAATCACGCCTTCATTGCCGACACCTCGTAAATCTCGCCCCTGAGCAGTCAGCAGGCGTCAAAACTGGAGCCAAGTTGCCTGTTTGTTTTTTATTTTATAAATTTTTATCATTTCTTCCCTGCGTTATCGTTATTGCTTGAGGGGGGAAGAAATTTCTGGCATTTTTCACACGTATGATGCGTTTATTTTATTTTTTCTCTCGCTGTTTATTTATTTAGTTTTTTCGTTTTATGGGTTCTGGGTTTATCGGCGGATTGCTGGCGAAGTTTTAACGAAAGCTATATAAGGATAACCCGAGCCTTGAGGGGAAAAAAATTTTGATTGCTCTGGGTTATTTTTTTTAAATATTAAATCTCTGGTGAAGCCAGTGTATGCGAGTTTTTTTTTGTTGTTGCAGGATTTATTTCATGAGTGTTTTTGTGTTGCTCCAGTTTTGGGACGAAATTTACAAACATATTTGTAATTTTTTTTTAAATTGTGATGATGACGCATGCGTCCGTGAGAGTTGTTTGAGTTGAATTTTCAGGTTTCAGAATACTGTATTTTGTTGCTTGAAATAAATTTCTCTTTTTAAATGCGGAGCAGTATTTTGGAGAGAGAAAAAAAGCTTGGGTCACAGGCATTATTTTTAAGACTTCCGCTATCAGATAAAATGTTTCTTATTATTATTTTATTGGTCATTTTCTGAGAGCTTTTTTTTTTTTTTTTACCGAATTTGTATCACCAGTGGTTTTCCTTGTGTTACACAGTTTATTTTTTAATTTTTTAAAATGGGACTTCTTTATTTTTATCGTACATTATTTAAAAGAAAGATGGTACTGCATTAATACGCAAAGACTTTCGCGAATTTACCCCCTTGAAATCATGGATATAAATTGACCCTAATAACGATGCACATAGAAAGGATTTTCAAACATCTCACGAGAAAAATGCGCCTTGGATCATTGAAATGTTTGCTCTAATTCGTTTGACACGTTTTTGTGATCATTTTCAACAATTCTCTCAGCTCTATTGATCAATAATCGGTAATTGAATGTGGTAATTTGTTATTCTTAGGTTAGAAGTCGTTTCTGATTTTTTTTCATTCTCGCATTTGAGGGAAAAACGGTTGTTTCGCCCGATTTTAGTAATTAATTTATCAATTTTTTCCTGATTTTTTTACAACTTTAAATTCGCCATTTTCTGGAGAAGGTTTTTGATAATTTTCGACTTATTGAAGATCTAAATGTTTAACATCAGCAACTTTGAAATATGGCTGATTTGGGGTTGATTTAGGGATGGATTTTTGACAAACGGTTTTTAGTATTTATATAACCGTCGAGTGGGAAAAGGTTATTTTTAAAGATTGGAAATAATCCAAAGAATCTTTAAAATTTTAACCTGCTGTTGACAAATTCTGACTATTCCTCATATTTTTTTCTGAATTACTGCGTGAAACGTTCGTCGTCTCTGAGCGAATAAATAATTTATTTGGGATTCTTGATGGAAACCGTGAGAAACTTTCCCTCAAAATTGTGTAAGTCAAGTAAACGAGGAACAAAAGGGTCAAATCCAAGATTTTTTTTCTTCTTCTCACTATCCTCAAGGTGACCTTGCGAAAAACAGTCTGCTCAGGAAAAACAACACCTGGTTGCACCAGCAAACTAAAAAAAAAAAGATCCCTCATCTTCCGCCCATCAGAAAAGGCACACGCAAAAAAAAAAAAAAGAGTTTTTCCACGCCTGGTGATTTACCCACTTGCGACACACGCAAATTTTTTTTTGGAGGGGGGAAACCGTTTTTTTCAAAAAAAAACCCCCCCCCCCCCCCCCCCCCCCCCCGGTCCGTATTTTTTTTGCATCTTTTTTATCTGCCAAACCGTAGAAACTGATATGCAAATGGCGTCCGGGGAATTTCCTCTTCTCCGTCTTGGAGATGATGTTTTTCCTGCGAATATTTTACTAATGGATGCTCTGTGTGATGAGATGGAAGTCTTCTTGGGAACGGGAAAAGGGTGATATTCTCCTGAGAAATTATTCACTGTAAAAGTGAAGCAGCGAGTAGGAAAAAATTACTCAAGAAGCGGAGGTTAATTTTTTTTTTGTATTTTCACATACAAGCCATTATACAAAGACAAATTAAAATTAATCCTCTAATAACCCAATTTCTTCCCAAAAATTACTCTAATAAAATATGCGATGCTATTCAGAATAATAATTTTCTGACTATCTGATAGTTCTATGCAGTCTTTCTTTGATTATTTGGGGTTAAGTCTGCAGTTCATTTTAAATCCATTATAAATTTACTATATTTTCAAACAATTTTTTGAGTATCTGGATATGGTATTGAACATTTTCCCATTTAAATGGGCTGCATATGCGGTCCAATGGAGGCCCCAAAATATTGTGAAGAGGTGCATTTTCCACCCATCAATTTTAAAAGATAAGTTAATTCCAAAAAATTTATTGAGTTTTGCTTCATTTGAGTCATAATTCAGTCTTCTTGCTTCTGTGCTCTGGTACAGTACTGTAGTTGGTTTCAGAATGAATTTGGTTGACCACCCTGTCTAGCAACATTTTTCTAGACCTAACTGACACATTACTGTACTTCAGATTTGTCACCATTTTGCTGAATATTCTCTGAGACCCTGCCTGATTTTAGATACACTACAGGATCCCTTTGAGCATATACAGTAATTTAAGTATAATTTGGCATTGCAATTTGCAAAACTCATTGTGGAGCATATTGATTATGTTGTGCAGGAAGACCCAATTTTACTTGATGTATGAACTATCTGTAAGCATATGAACTATGGCACTTTCTAACATAACCAAGCTCATTCTGCCTTTCAACCTCTATAAGTCAAACCTCTGGGTGAAGAAAACCCATTTGTCCATATTTTTAGATCCCTTCCCAATTCCATTGAGAACAATGCAATATTGATCTCCCAAACTTTCAAAGTTTGATATTTGACGGTTTTTCCCCTCAAATCTGCATAACTTTAATCTGCATAGGCCTCTGGGTACAGAAAAGGGAAGAGCAGTAAAAGTGTAAGAAAAAAAATTCCAAAGGAAATGGGAGAAGAATTGGGCAAATGAGCCCTTGCCTACAAGTTCAGCAGACTGTCACTTCCTTTCCACAACAGCTTAGGTATCAGTTTTACCTTCTTGTAATAATTCAAGTTATATATGGAAAAATGCAAGTTTTCCAAGCCCAAAAGATTCTAGAGTCAATTTTTTTCTGGTCCCTTGAAGTTTCACTTGAAGTAGTTTGCCTCTATACATAGTACATTACATTGTAAATGCATCCTCATCTTTCAAAGTCAATTTAAAAGAAAAAACTCAAATTCAGCCAGTAAAATGATATTACAGTTGAACCTTTCTAAGTCAAATTTCAAGGGACCAGCAAAAAAATTTGACTTACGGCGGTTTTAAATAATAGAAGTTTGAGCTACAATACAACGCTCTTTTCTTCTGGGAAACATAGAAAAATTGAAAAAATTGTAAATGGTGGTATTCTGGGGCTTAAATTGCTTCTTAAATGAGTAAACTTGTAGGCAGGAGGTCATTTGCCCAAATAAGTATTTCACTTCCTTATTGAAACACATCAATTTATCTTTTTATTGCTTCGTCTTTTGTGTGTAAAGAATATAATAGCCAACAGGTCACACAAAATTTTACTTACAGAGGTTTTGAGGGGGAAAGCCTTTGACTTAGCCTCAATAAGTCAAACCTACCTAAGTCAAATTCCTCCCTAAATCAATTTTTTTTTCAAGTCCCTCTCTGAATCCCCTTATTAGAATCAATACATTAAAAACCTCCCTAACTAAATTTTTTTTCTCTAAAACCTCTGTAAGTCAAATTTTTGCACGCCTTCTGGTTATTATTCCCTTGAAATAAGCAAGAGAAAATGATTGAAACAAGTAATTTGATGCATCTTGAAAGGAATTAAAAGACAAAAATAGCAAATGAACCCCTGCCTCCAAGTTCAGGAAGGTGTAAACTGATGAAGGAGCTAGTTTTGGCCCAGAATATCCTCATTCTGATTTCCAACACTTTTCCAATTTCTCCTCAAAATAGAAGTGTTTGTATCCTTAGCTGGAAACCTCCAAAAATCAAAACCTCCCTAAGTTGAAAGCTCTGTAAGTTGAATTTGTTTCCTGGTCCCTAGAAATTTGAATTATAGAGCTTCAACTGTATATCTGAAAAAAAAAACTACTTAAAGGAGTATTTGACTTGAGGAGGTTTCATTTATCAAGGTTCACCACTGTAAATGTTGTTCTCTACTGGTACTGTATATAAATGTAAGATGAAGGATCATCATTCTTTACAAGCCAAATTTGAAAAGAAAAAAAAAACTCCCAGCAATTCCAACCCTTTTCCTATAGCAGCAAAGTCACATGCTTGTCACAAATCTTCCTCCCCCCCCATCCCCCCCATTTCCCACAGCTCATCCATCTCAACCTTTTGAGTCATAAAAGGGGCGATTCCCCTTATCAGCTGGCCCAAAAGTAAAGGGAGGAGGATGCTGCTGGGCCAGAGAGACAAACTTCGCAGCAGCAGAGGGCTCTTGATATGCATGCAAATGGCAACACAGGTGGGGGATGAAGAGAAGGGGGGGATCGTCGAAAAGCATCACTCGTTTAATTTTTTTCTCCCTCATCTCTTACAACAAGTCACCCCCCCCCCACACAACACCAACAGCCAGTTTGGTGATGGGGAAGAGAGAGAGAGAGAGAGAAAAGTGGGGTTTGATGAGCTTGGAAATTCGAGGGTGTGTTGAGGAGTGATTGAAAGTTGATGGATCGCCCGCGTGCTCCAGACCCGCGGGTCCACGCCTCTGTTCGTGACTCTGTCCACTTTTCATAAAAATAAGAGAGATAGAAGGAAAGAAAAAAGAAAGAAAGAAAGAAACAGGGTTGCCGATGTCTGGCTTTTTTTTTTCTTGCACTTTCCCACATATTTTTTAAATTTCATTTTTATGTTTATAGCCGATGTAAAAGGCGGAGAGTGAATGTTTTTCTCTGCCTTGTGGTGGTGGTGTGACGGTTGGAAGGACTGTATATGTGTGTGTGTGTGTGTGTAGGGGTTTTTACTTTTTATTTTTTTTATTTTTTGTAGAAGTATAGTGGTTTATTTTTCAACATTTAAAATGGACGGATGCGTGCGTGGCCCGAGTTTGACGTGTGGATTGGAAATCACACGCTCTGGGATCCGATGAGGCGTTGAGATCGTTTCGGAGACTGGTGGATGTTTACCTTCTGGAAATTTAAAAAAAAAAAAGAAAAAGAAAAAAAGATGCTTGAAAAGAAGACAACAAGAAGGAATTCGAATATGGACTGACGGCGATTTTCTTGCTCTGGTTTTCTTTTTCTTTTTTTAGCTGAGATGTCAGAGACACTTTAGATTTATTTATTCTTTGAACTGTTGACACTTGGAGGTGTACTGCAGTAAAAAAAAAAAAAAGAGAGAAGATTTCCTTTTTATCATTATCATGGATGGATGTTGTTGTACAAATTTACTGGGTATTAATTTTGACAGTTTGTGATAATTTTTTCTCTGGGATCCGATGATGGTGTTTAAATAGTTTCAAAGACTGGTGGATGTTCACCTTCTGGACTAAAAAGAAAGAAAAAATAATTTTGAAAACAATAGACGAGGAAGAATTCGAATATGGACTAGTGGCGATTTTCTTGTTCCGGTTTTTTTTTCAAGCTTAGATCTCAGATTAATAAATAAGATTATCAACTAAGGTTATTAATAAGGTTATTACCTAAGGTTAATAAATAAACCTTAGGTTTATTAATTTTTTTGAACTATTGAGTGTTGACACTTGGAGGTGTTTTGAAGTAAAAAAAAATAAGAGGTAAGATTTCCTTTTTTATTATCATGGATTGATGTTGTACAAATTTACTGAGTATTCATTAAGATATTTTGTGATACTGTAATGCTGTCTTTGGGATCCGATGATGGTGTTTAAATACTGTAGTTTCAAAGACTGGTGGATGTTCACCTACTGGAAAAAAAAAGAAAAAAGATTTTTGAAAACACGACGAGGAAGAATTCGAATATGGACTGACGGCGATTTTCTTGTTCCGGTTTATTATTATTATTTTTTTAAGTTTCTATTCAATACGCACCTTGGCTCATTTATTTCTTGAAACGAGATGAGATTTCGCTTTTTTTGTCATGGGTTGATGTCCCAATTTACTGGGTATTATATTCATTTTGATATTTTGTGATTAAATGAATTTTTTCATGGGATCCGATGATGGCGTTTAGATGGTTTCAGAGACTGATAGATGTTCACCTTTTGGAAATTGAAAAACAAATTTTGAAAACAAGACGAGGAAGAATTTGATAATGGAATGACGGCGATTTTCGTGTTCCGTTCTTTTAGCTTCGATTTTAGAGACAATATCTTAATGATCTCAGATTTATTATTTTTTGAAACGAGTGGAGATTTCGCTTTTTTTCATGCATTGATATTTTCCAAATTTATGGATATTCATTTCGAGGTGCTGTGACAACTTTTTTTCTTTGGGATCCGATGACAGATAATTTTAGAGACTGGTGAAAGATGGTGGGGGAAAAAAGAGAAAAATGAACCAAAACTCATGCTAAATAGGATTTTTATGCTTAAGAAACCCTTATGAAACCCTTTTATGAAACCCTTTTATAGCTAGAAACCCTTTTATGCTTAAGATGCTTAGAAACTGTGAGATTTTTTTCGAACATCCATCCTTATAAATTGTCAAGAAAAAGTTGAATCAGCAGAAAGTGCTGGTGTTGAACAGTTATATTCAGAATAACTATTTGTGATTAACATTTAAACTTCTTTTTGAAGATTGCAGTTTTTTAAATGCCAAAAAAGCTCAAAAGGTTACAAAAGGATGATGTTAAATATATGGAGGTTTAAATTTTGAGAAAATCTTTCAAAAAATCAAAAATTTTCTAAAATCTCATTACAACTTTATTAAACAATATTGCTTGAAAAGACTTCGGGGGTGTTCAAACAACATTACTCTAAAGTGACATGTCATAAAAGATTTCGGCAGCTGCTTTGAACTTCTTCCTGGGAAAGGGGCCCCCTTTTTTGAAATGGGTTAGAAATTTATTTCCGCTGCGCTTTCTCCTCAACTATAGAAAACCCACCCTTTTTTTCTTCTTCTTTCGCGTGACTCGACTTGGGTTGCCCCTAAGCGAGCCGGGTTGTGTTTCGAGTTCAGCGAATACTAAATAAATAAATAAATAAATAAAAGGTTCGTGGGAGGAAAAATGATCTATGAAGAAGTGAGGTATAAGGTGAATTGGGTTCCAAAGGGGGGGTTTCGAGGGCGTTGGCTTTGGTTGTACTTGACAGTGATTGTTTTGCCTGATGCCGCGTGTCAATGCCTCGTCTTTGTGTGTTTCACGTCTTCATGTTTATTATGTGAACGCACCTTTTTTCTATAAGCTGTTTGAGTCCAGAAAGGACGGTTTTGTGAGGCGCTCACTTTTAAAACCCTCCCAGGTCACGACCCTCTTTTAACAACCTACCCAAGGCATACCGACGGGTTTTTAACATTGGGAGAGACGTCGTACGACCCTAAGACTCTCCTTTTAAAGTCAGGATGGTCTTTATAGCTGGACATCTTGGGACTATATGCCTCAATATTTGGAGAATTTGTCACAATTTCCTTTGAATGAAACAACAACAAAATTCAAAAAAAAAATTTTTTGAAATACAGGTGAACCTCAATGACTCAAACCTCCCTAAGTGAAATTTTTTTCAGGACCCCATTTGAATCCCGTTTGAAAACAATGCATTATAAACCTCTGTAATTCAAAGACTTTTACCCTCAAACCTCTATAAGGTGAATTTTCTGCTGCCTGTTGACTATTATTCTCTTGACACAAGGAAGAAAAAAGCAATGAAAACAGAAATTGATGAACAGTATTTGAAAGGAAGTGAAAGACAATTGGACAAATGAACCCCTGCCTCCAAGTTCAGCATCCTTTCAACTCATTTAAGACGCAATTTAAGTCCCCAGAATATAACTACGGTATTTGCAATTTTGGGCAATTTTTCTATGTTTCCTAGAACAAAGGGCTTTGTATTGTAGCTTTAATTGTTATAATTCCAAACCTCCCTGAGTCAAATTTTTTGCTGGTCCCTTGAAATTCAACTTAGACAGGTTCAATTACTAAAGCTATTGCTGTGGACAGAAAGTCAAAATTGCTCTTATGATAGATTTCCTCTGGTTTATTTTCAAAAATGGGCTAATATCATATTTCTCCTTTTAGGCTTTTTTTCTTCATGAACTCTGCACAGCTTAGCAGTATTTGTGCTCCTTTTTTGCCTTTTGGGCTCCTTTTCATGACAAACAAGCAAATTTTCTTTGGATTTCTTCTGCACAGTCATTTTATGAGATTTAATGTTGATAAAAATATTTTTTGGAAGACTTTTCTCCAATTTTTTTTTACCAAAGCATCAGAAATGATTGAAAATTTTAACACTGAAGTACAGATGGTTCCCCAGAATTTGACCCTAATCCATTGCAAAGTGGTCAACTTGCAAAGCAGTGTCAAATGAGATGTTTTCTGCATGGCATTTGACATTTTTTGCGCTAGAGACGTCGAGGTTAACACCGTGGTTCCGGTTTAACGTTCAGTTGGAGGGTCGTTCTACATGGTAGTTTAACACCCTGTACACCGCCTAATTAAACCATGCAATTTCATGACGGCGTGACATACTCTAATTTGTAAGAGATGTTACTTGATTAATCCAGAACATTCCAGATGACCTTCCTCATGTTTTCAGCGGCTTCCAACTTGCCGCCATGTCATGGAACATTCAGACAGTGCAGTGCAAGATTTTTATTGAAATTATTCAATTAATTCTGTGTGCTTAAGAAGGATTGTTTTTACTGTATCTGAATTTGTGAAAAGGTCCATTTTTGTGTTTGGGGTTAAAGCCAAAATATATTTTATCTTTTTCTTTGGGATCTTGAAAACAAGATCCCCAGCTGAACCCCACAGCTGATTGAAGTGTTTTATTTCGAATTCCGCGCCCTTTTGTATCAGTTTGGGTACAGGACAGTCAAATTGTGAGGTACCACCTGTATTGTATATGAAAACACGTGATCAAACTTGAGGATGTTCCAAGTTCATTTGGATATAGTCTGAAAAAGTAATCATGTTCATATCTTTAGGCTCTCTGATATTCCAGTCCTTAACCCTTCTGCGGCTAAGTCGGACTTTTTTCGCAGATTTTGGTGGCACTCCAGAGGGAAATTTAAAAAAAACCTCAACAGTGTGTGCAGGGCAAAGTTGGGAAAAATCCTGGCATTTTTTTAATTTTCCACACAAAAATTTCACCTGAAAATGAAAAAAATGAAAGCTTCAAGGCTCCCTTTTTTTTCCCCTGGCCTTGTGTTGTTTCCCCATTCAAAGATTAAATTTAAGCTTGAAAGCCAGGAGCCCAGGTTGGAGGTCAATACAGAAAAAGTCCGACTCAGGACTTTCCCAGCATTTCATTGTCCCCGGAAAAAATCCGACTTTGCCCTCCCCCACCTGGCAGGGGTTGCATAACCTTGTGCAAAAATATAATGCACACCCATCAGGAAAAAGTCTGACTTTGCCCTGGGATGGAAAGGAGGCTGCCGCCGTCCATGGGTTAAAATCTTCATGATTTCACTGCCATTATACACAGTCTCTATAACTCTAATCATTAAATTGTGCATTTGTATTTCTCAAAACCGGACAGCTTCTATTTTTCAAAGCATTTCATGCCCCACAGGCTGCCCCAAAAAATAAAAAAAGAATTACGCGATTAAACCCCCTTGTGCACACGCGCACCCAAACAAACCCCTCTTTTCTTCTTAAACCCCTCCAAAAAAGGCTTATATACTCTTGTGTGCCGCTAAACCCCCCGGCGCGGGTCCAAACAATAATTTGCGAAAAGAAAAAAGCCCCTGGTTTTTGCAATAATCCCTTTTTTCCCGCTCTTTGTTTCGCCGCAGCAAAAATCCGCCGCCCCCGCGGATAAAGCGTTCTCATTATCTGCAAACAAACGCTTAAGGGGATGCGTTTTCTTGCGCAAAAAAAAAAATTGTTTCCCTTCCCTTTTGGGTGGGCCTGCGGGTGTTCAATCAGCAACTCGGGTCAAACCAGTTTATTCCCCCGATTTTTTTTTGCACAACCACTTTTTCTGCAGTAATCCTTGGGAAACAAAGAGTAGCGCACGAGGAAAACAACTCGTCCAGTTTTATACAAAGGAAGCCGAGCGAATTTATATTTTATTTTATTTTTTTGCACGTGTTTCTTGCCCATGGGTTTCTAATCCGTTTATCGAGAAAACAGGAGTTTTTTGCCTGGGCATGAGGGTTTTAAAGTGCCGATTGAAATTCTGCGCCCATCCGGAACAGGGTGGGGATATGAGCATTAAAATTGCAAATTTTCTTGTGCTGAACACGGCGTGTGTGTGTGTGTGTGTGTGTGTGTGAAGGGCGAGGAAATAAATAAATGAATGAATAAAAAATAAGTTGTGCTTGTTAAGGGGGCAAGCAGGTGAATTGATGGAAATTGTTTTTCCCCCCCGCCCGATTGCTCATCATTTTTCTTCGGTGAAGGAGAACTTGTTGATCGTATCAGAGTTGCCATCTCGTCACCCGACTTGATTTAAGTTGCACACCAGCTTTGTTCATGAGTCGAGGTGACGTGTTGTTTTTTTTCTGTTTGCATTTTGTGAGTTTGCCACGTTCTTTTCGCACTGTTTCAAACGATGTTTTGCTCAGTTTGACGAAGGAATACCAAGTGACAAGACACACGGTGTTTTGAGATTCATGGAGAAGTCTGGCGAAGCTCTTTTTGACAGGTCTCGAGTTTTGTAAATGCTCTATATTTTTTCCCATTTGCATTGGTAATATTTATTGATGAATAAATGGGGATGTGTATTGCGCAACCAGCGGGACGCAATTTCGCGAGAAGTGATGCAAAATTTTAATGTATCGAGTCTGTGGGTCGGTATTTAAACAGACAATTATTTAATCATCGCGGAAGGTTTTTTTTTTCTTCGTTGAAAGGTCAACTAATCGAAATAAACGCTTATTATTGAATGATTAACGAAAATTATTCAACTCAAGTCAAGGTTGCTCGCGATATATTTGCGAAATTTTCTTGATTGAGAAGTAAAAAAAAATGATTAAACCGAAAAAACCTTTCAATATAAGCTTTTAGCTCTGACTAAATTTTCGAAATTACTCAATTTCTATCAAGGATCTTCGTGATGTTTTACGGAATTTCCTGAATTATAGAATTAAATGACGAAGTGAGGAAAAATCATAATTGATTCCCATGTACATTTTAGTTTGACTGAATCTAGTTCAATTTTCTTCACTGCATTAACTAGGAATATTTCGATTGAATGGTGGACATTTTGCAATGAAATTTAAAGATTTCTTGTCATTTTCCGCAGAATTTTATAATCCCGAAAAAAGGGAAAGACTTATAATTTTTGTATTTAATTTCTTTATAAGTTTCGAATGCTCTATTTCATAAGAAGTTGCTTTTAATGAATGAGGAGCTGAAAAAGCCAGCTGAATTTTGTGGATGCCAGTTATTAAAAAAAAAATGTTTCGCCAAAAAGCTGATGTAAACAAATTAATTATTCATCATCTCTAATTTCAGGAAAGCTGCCATTTTTCTGTCAAGCCCAGAAGAGCCTCGAAACTGCCATTTTAGTATTCTTCCCCTCTAATTTCCGAGCTACTGCCAGCAGTTGGCACACAAATATAAAAATGAAACCAGAATTCAAGCCTGACAAATTGGCGTGGTCACGCTTGGCTTCCTGTTGGTGACGAAAGTCCAAGTGACAACTAGATTATGTGTCAACTGCTCTCGGAAAATTGCGAAAACACACGCCAACGAAAAAAAATAAAGAAGCACACACGAAAATTGCTGCGACAACCGCAAATTTTCTTCACTGTGTTAACTAGGAATTGGCCGGTGTTGCAGTCCTTGGGGTTTATTTTTGGGAGGAACACATGCCATGAGAGGCTGGTTTCTTTGCAGGTTCAATTGAATCAAGATTTTCCAATGTACAGTGTACATACTCTTTTGGCAGGAATGTCCATAGAATCTACCAATATACTTGATCATATGAATACAGTACATGCAGGAAATAATTCACAGAAACCAGGGAATCAATTCCCTTCATCCTGCTGGAATCTTTTGTCTCTATTAATTTTAAATGCTGGGAAAAATCTCGAAAATTTGGAGTGAACTGGGACAAGTTTTGGATAAAAATTGAACAACATGTCCAATTTTTATCCAAAAGTTATCCCAGTTCCCTCAAAAAATTGTCCATTTCTGATCCAAAAGTCACCCAAAAGCAATTGTCTTCTGGGTGACTTTTGGATACGAATTGGACAACTTAAGTTGTCCAATTTTCAACTCAAGTTATCCCAGCAAAATTGTCGAAATGTTGTCCAATTTTGGCAAGAATCTGGTATTAGTTTGGTTTGGATATCATTTGGATTTAAAAAAAGGAAAATGTATGGGTGAGGGAAAGATTTCTAAAATATTTTTGAGGACTTATTTCTAATTTCTAACAAAAAGGAGAACCAATTAAATACATTAGCATTGAAATCTAAGGGAAAATTAGACTTGACTTGGGAGATTCCAACATCAGGACACTCTTGATGCACCCATCACATCCACATCTTGGGGTCTCACTGTATAACTAACAGTTCAAGACCCAGAAGATCATCAATGTCATCTTCATTTTGTTTTTTCAGTAAAAATTCCTAGTATCTAAACAAAAAACTTCAAAAAATGTGTTTGTTTGTCTCTCTCCAATTTTGACTTATATATAGAACTTGATGCTTTTCAAAAGGAAGGCAGCAACTGATTATTCAAGTTCAACGTCCTTTCAATACACTCAACTATCCCAGAAGATCACCATTTGTTTTTTCAGCTAAAATTCCCGGTCTAAAAGAAAACTTGTCTAGTTGAATTCATTCATGTGTCTCTGAATTTTGAATTGGGAAAAAGTTCAAAATTTTCAGAAACTATAGGGAGAGGCACATTATAGGGCACCAGCAAAAACCCAGAAGTGGCTTGCTGGAATGAATGAATGAACAGAACGCTTCATTTTTTGCTTTTCAGCATTCACAAGGTTCAATCAAGATTTCCACATCCAAACCCCCTCCCCACCCAACCCAAATCAACTCAAAGACATTTAATCACTTCAGAGCAGGAAACAGAGCACAAATGGATAACTTGAATGAACAATTTAGAGAGAATCTTTGATGAGAAATCATATAAGGCCAGCAGTTTATCTTGATCCTTTGACCCTTGGAAGGCCGAGGGCTCTTTCTCAGTGCGCTGAGGAGTCAGCATTTTTCCAGGGGATGGCGCTTTTCAGTTTGACCCAAGGTTGCTGAAATGCGCCCAGGTTGAGGAGGACTAAGTCAGTGAAAATCTGGGAGGCAAATTTTATTTTGTTCCCAAGATTTTCCCATGCCAATCCTATGCCAGGAATGCATGAAAAAACAATACCCAGCCAGGGATGTTTTTAAATTTTTTTTTAAATTTTCTGCAGCATTAGAAAAAAATCTTGGACTTTTTCCCGACTTAACCCTTGGTAAAAAAAAAGTAGGTTTTTTAAAATTCCCAGTGCCCAGTTGCACAAAATTTTGCAAAAATATCCTGACTTTGCCGCACAAGGGATAATATTTCAGAAAGGGCCTCTTCATTGAATTTCAATACTTGTAAATCTTTCTTAAGCTCATTTCTTTGCTTCCTAGAGTGCATCAGCCTCACTACACCCGCAACGGCATTTAATTACAGCCCACCTCCCCCCCCCCTCCCCTTATTCCTCTGTCAGCCCTCAGGGGGGGAAGGCAGCTCAGAACCCGTAAACCGAGACGGATGTAATTTTTACAAAGCCGGTGTGTTTTTCCCACACGTGCGTCCCCGCCACCAANAATTTAAAGATTTCTTGTCATTTTCCGCAGAATTTTATAATCCCGAAAAAAGGGAAAGACTTATAATTTTTGTATTTAATTTCTTTATAAGTTTCGAATGCTCTATTTCATAAGAAGTTGCTTTTAATGAATGAGGAGCTGAAAAAGCCAGCTGAATTTTGTGGATGCCAGTTATTAAAAAAAAAAAATGTTTCGCCAAAAAGCTGATGTAAACAAATTAATTATTCATCATCTCTAATTTCAGGAAAGCTGCCATTTTTCTGTCAAGCCCAGAAGAGCCTCGAAACTGCCATTTTAGTATTCTTCCCCTCTAATTTCCGAGCTACTGCCAGCAGTTGGCACACAAATATAAAAATGAAACCAGAATTCAAGCCTGACAAATTGGCGTGGTCACGCTTGGCTTCCTGTTGGTGACGAAAGTCCAAGTGACAACTAGATTATGTGTCAACTGCTCTCGGAAAATTGCGAAAACACACGCCAACGAAAAAAAATAAAGAAGCACACACGAAAATTGCTGCGACAACCGCAAATTTTCTTCACTGTGTTAACTAGGAATTGGCCGGTGTTGCAGTCCTTGGGGTTTATTTTTGGGAGGAACACATGCCATGAGAGGCTGGTTTCTTTGCAGGTTCAATTGAATCAAGATTTTCCAATGTACAGTGTACATACTCTTTTGGCAGGAATGTCCATAGAATCTACCAATATACTTGATCATATGAATACAGTACATGCAGGAAATAATTCACAGAAACCAGGGAATCAATTCCCTTCATCCTGCTGGAATCTTTTGTCTCTATTAATTTTAAATGCTGGGAAAAATCTCGAAAATTTGGAGTGAACTGGGACAAGTTTTGGATAAAAATTGAACAACATGTCCAATTTTTATCCAAAAGTTATCCCAGTTCCCTCAAAAAATTGTCCATTTCTGATCCAAAAGTCACCCAAAAGCAATTGTCTTCTGGGTGACTTTTGGATACGAATTGGACAACTTAAGTTGTCCAATTTTCAACTCAAGTTATCCCAGCAAAATTGTCGAAATGTTGTCCAATTTTGGCAAGAATCTGGTATTAGTTTGGTTTGGATATCATTTGGATTTAAAAAAAGGAAAATGTATGGGTGAGGGAAAGATTTCTAAAATATTTTTGAGGACTTATTTCTAATTTCTAACAAAAAGGAGAACCAATTAAATACATTAGCATTGAAATCTAAGGGAAAATTAGACTTGACTTGGGAGATTCCAACATCAGGACACTCTTGATGCACCCATCACATCCACATCTTGGGGTCTCACTGTATAACTAACAGTTCAAGACCCAGAAGATCATCAATGTCATCTTCATTTTGTTTTTTCAGTAAAAATTCCTAGTATCTAAACAAAAAACTTCAAAAAATGTGTTTGTTTGTCTCTCTCCAATTTTGACTTATATATAGAACTTGATGCTTTTCAAAAGGAAGGCAGCAACTGATTATTCAAGTTCAACGTCCTTTCAATACACTCAACTATCCCAGAAGATCACCATTTGTTTTTTCAGCTAAAATTCCCGGTCTAAAAGAAAACTTGTCTAGTTGAATTCATTCATGTGTCTCTGAATTTTGAATTGGGAAAAAGTTCAAAATTTTCAGAAACTATAGGGAGAGGCACATTATAGGGCACCAGCAAAAACCCAGAAGTGGCTTGCTGGAATGAATGAATGAACAGAACGCTTCATTTTTTGCTTTTCAGCATTCACAAGGTTCAATCAAGATTTCCACATCCAAACCCCCTCCCCACCCAACCCAAATCAACTCAAAGACATTTAATCACTTCAGAGCAGGAAACAGAGCACAAATGGATAACAAAAATAAAAGAAAATACATTCCACAAAATACAACCAGACATCTGACATGTATGCATACACCCATTCCTTCCCTGACATTGAAAACAAAATATCAGTAACAATTAATTTAAAGCGCAATGTCTTCAGCTTGTTTCTGTATGAGGTTTAGTTGAATGAACAATTTAGAGAGAATCTTTGATGAGAAATCATATAAGGCCAGCAGTTTATCTTGATCCTTTGACCCTTGGTAGGGCCAAGTGTTCTTTCTCAGTGCACTGAGGAGTCAGGATTTTTCCACGGCATGGCGCATTTCAGTTTGACCCAAGGTTGCTGAAATGCGCCCAGGTTGAGGAGGACTAAGTCAGGGAAAATCTGGGAGGCAAATTTTTGTTTGTTCCCAAGATTTTCCCATGCCAATCCTATGCCAGGAATGCATGAAAAAACAATACCCAGCCAGGGATGTTTTTAAATTTTTTTTTTAAATTTTCTGCAGCATTAGAAAAAAATCTTGGACTTTTTCCCAACTTAACCCTTGGTAAAAAAAAAGTAATTTTTTTTTTAATTCCCAGTGCTCAGTGGCACAAAATTTTGCAAAAATATCCTGACTTCGCCGCACAAGGGATAATATTTCAGAAACGGCCTCTTCATTGAATTCCAATACAGTACTTGTAATTGTTGTAATTGTAAATCTTTTTTAAGCTAATTTCTTTGCCTGCTGGAGTGCATTAGCCTCACTACACCCGCAATGGCATTTAATTACAGCCCACCTCCCCCCCCTCCCCTTATTCCTCTGTCAGCCCTCAGGGGGGGAAGGCAGCTCAGAACCCGTAAACCGAGACGGATGTAATTTTTACAAAGCCGGTGTGTTTTTCCCACACGTGCGTCCCCGCCACCAACGTTTTCATTACGCCTTCTTGACGTGCGGAATGAGACGGTGAAGTTGTCGCCGCACCTGTCGTCGTCGTCTTCCCTGTGGGGCGAAATTACTGGCTAATTTTTCAATTAGGCCACTGGGAAATTCGTCATGTGTAGACCCAAGAGAGAGAGGGGGGGGGCATTCCTTCGTGTTCCGGGGTGTAATTTTTCCTCCGGTTGGCGGAATAATTCAAGCTGTCACAGAAGAAAGAAAAAAAAACACGTGCATGTAAAAAGTATATAGGAACAATTCGGAAGCATAAGCAGCAGTTATATGGTCATTATTATTGTTGTTGGTTTACGCAGCCTTCTTGTTGTAGTCCCTAATTTCATTTCACTCAACTTTTTCAGCAACAACAAAAAAATGCCATCTTCATAGTCAACGGAAAAATCAAATCGTTCTGCTTAACCGAAGCGTTCGATTATATAAATATATATATTTTTTTTTTATAATTGCGGAAACTCGTTGACCGGAAACTTCCAGCTGATTAATTTAGCACTCACTCGTGCGAAGTTGAGGAACAATGATTTCCTTCTCTATTTTGATCATGTCGGGTTTATTTGTTCCTGATATGTTTTTCTCACTGCATTGAGTCGAGAGGAATGAGCTAGGTGATACAGCATTCACCAGCTTTTTTCTTGAAATATTTAATTTTTTAGAAACCACGGAAATTTTAATGATCTAGATCTAGATTTTCTTCAGAGCTCCGCAAGTGCTGCTCCATTAAAATATCCGCAGAAAAATTGTGAGCTAAAAAATTGACAGTTTTATCCTGTTGGCATTCGTTTTCATCCTTCTCTTGGGCCTTTCATGAGCATTTTCGGCTAAAATTATTTATTTTCATGCTAATCTTGAGGTTATATCATCTTAACTAAAGGGATGGTGAGCCTGTAAAAGTGGGATGAAGAGAAGTTATATGAGCTGAAGAGGTTCATTTCATGGTATAATTCCTTTTGTGAATATTTTATTGGAGCATTCGTGGATAGTGTTTTTCGCATACTTCTGAAAAACGTGTCCATTGAAAGCTGAGAACTTCATGCGAAATTGCTCAAAGGCAGTATTAGAATATTCTCAGTTGTTTTAGTCACTTGGTATAAACTGGAAGATATAGTGACAAAGAACAATCAGAACAATGTGATCATATATGAAGGATTCCTTTGAAGTTTGAAATAAATTTATAGAGGTGAAGATTTTTTGAAAATTTCATATTGCATGCTTCATTTGTATTTAATAATCTTTTTGCATTGACCAGAAGCAAATTTGGAAAGTATGCGTAGAGTTTTGGGAGAAAATTGCGCCTTATGATCAAGTTCAACACTGTTTATGTACTATGTACAGTAAAATCTCATTACAACAAATACTGTTACAACGAATACCGATACAACAAATACTGTTACAACAAATACCGTTACAACAAATACTGTCACAACAAATACCGTTACAACAAATACCGTTACAACAAATACCGTTACAACAAATACCATTACAACAAATTTTCAGTACAGTATAACAAAAGTTTTTCAAAGTCCCGGCAGAAATCCTATAGGGTACACGTTATAAAAATCTTGCTATAACAAACTCACAAATTCCAGTATAGCAAACCTTTTTAATGAACATGTTTTGATTTCTCAATTAAAAATCCCTAATGAAACAGGCACAGCCTCAAATTTTCCATTCAAAATGTGGCTGTGACTGGTTCCTGGGACAAAAGGTGGAATCTAAGCTAAAAATTATTCAAAATCAACCTGAACAATTTCTCTTTCAAAATTTTCTCCAGGGTTAGGAAAGCAGTGGGGGTAGATTCAAAAATGAACTCAACAAAACTCATTTTAAAAAGGGTTTGTATACTTGCGAAACCCCATGTTGATGCTTAGAAATGACAAGCTTTTTTGGAACATCCACCCTTACAAATCTGAAAAGGAATTGCTCAGAAAAACTTAAAAATCAACAAAAAGTGTTGGAGTTGACCATCAGTTACTTAGAGTAAATGCTTTTTATTTGCATTTAAACTTCCTTTTTAAAGATCACAGTTTTTTAAATGCTGGAAACCTCTGACAATAGGTCACAAAAGGAAGATGTTGAATGTATGCAGGTTTAACTTTTGGGAAATCTTCCTGTCAAAAATTTCAAAAACCTCGTTATGAAAAATTAATTGTTATAACAAACTTTTTCTGAAGTCCCCACAATTTTGTTGTAACAAGATTTTACTGTATCTGTGACTAAAGATTTGGAGTCCTGCTGTTTTTTTTTTTTTGCCGTTGCGTTTTTCCATCCTTTGTCATCCCCGTAACCGCTCAGTCATAATTGTTTTCATCTGTCTTTTTTTTTGTCCCCCTGAAATCAATCGTGTCCCTGTGCAACGAAGGCTTGTTGGGTAACTGGATGATTATCAGTCGTTTTGTGGGGTTGCCGGGAGCAGGTGCGAGTTTACAAGCACGGGGACGAGTAATTGCTGGTGGTGTCACTTGCGGTTCACCAGCTCGTCCATCCTCGGTGTCATTTTTTTTCTGATGTCAATATCCTGTCTCAATTGCTTGATTTTAAAATTTTACAGGGTTGGACTCGGAAAATGAATCGAGGATTCGATTTCATTTGCTGATTGTTGTTTGGGAACGCCGTGGGTGGCATGTGTGACCTTTTTTTTTTTTTGGAATACACTTTTTGTGGGTAAACATTTTAGGATGAAAATATGCAGTTTGACCTCGTGAAGTTGAATTTTCGGAAGACATGAACGTCCTGTCAGATTTTCGTTTCAAGTGTCTTTTAACGATTTTTTATTAAATTGTAAAAACTTGCGCTTGAAAGGAGGACCGAGTTTTGCCAGTACAAAATAAAAAGAAAATTAAATACAATTATGAGAAATTAAAAATTTATTCAAGAAAGGCATCTTATATTTGAGTAGAATCTCATTGCAAGAGACCCATTGAAACGTGGAAAAATATTTCCAAAGGAGGACCAAGTTTTGCCAGTACAGTACAAAATAAAAATTAAATTTAATGAAATTATAAGAAATTAAAAATTTATCCAGGAAAGACATCTTATATTTGAGTAGCATCTCATTGCAAGAGACCCATTAACACGTGGAAAAATATTTGTTGCACAAAAATTTATTTGAGAAAAAATGCAAATAATATTGTGGCTATTACGGTATTTAGGGACCTTGAGAAATACTTTTTTGCAACCGGAAATTGAAAAAAATTCCACTGTTCTAGTTTCTCTCCAAAAGCCAGCTATGCATAAAGCAAATCCAATTTTTTCACCAAGTGAGTTTTCCAATGAACACATTTATTTTACAGTACTGATATTTTCAAATTAAATTCCAACTGGGAACAAAATTTCAAAAAAAATTGACAAAGAATTTCTGAAACCACTTGCTATGAACATTGATAGTAAGTGCAGTATTGAAACAAAAAAATGGTTGATTTGTCACGTGAAGGGTCGCATTCAATTTATTTCTTTGCAGAAACTTCACAAAGAGGAGCATTTCAAGTTACTTATGTCAACTCCATCAACTTTCTAGACTTAGATGGTAGATTTATAGAAATATTTAAACTGGAATGAGTCTGAAATTCCTCGCGTGTTTTTTTTTGTTGAAGATTTTCTTTTCAGGAACTTCGATCTGCAAATACAAGTATTGTCCACATCTTGAGTCAATGTCTGCATTTTTAAACAGTTGCACTGCTTTAAAAAACTGAAAAATTTCAAGCATAAAACGCTAAAATCATTCCATACTACCTCAATAGTAATCTGCTGCTTCAGAAATCAACTAAGGAATATTATTACCGCATACAGTACAGTAGTTATAAAATTAACCCATCTGATCACTTTTCATTCCGAGAAAGTTGCTTTGGAATTTTTTTTTCATCAGCAATGATATCTGCTTTACCCTTGACCTCAAAATTTTCAAGTATCGCCAGAAAGTAATCAACAGGCGATTACAATTAATGAAATAACGCGCGGTAATTTGTAGCCAGGTTATAATTGGGAATCAATAGCATATCCCGGAGGAACCTGTGTGTGAATAAAACTTCCTCTTTTCGTAGAACCTTTAATTGGCATTTCACGACGTTGGACCACATGCAATTGGACCGAATAGGCTATAAACGTTGCTCAGGGCTTCTATCATGGCAAGTTTGATTGAGGTTATTTACCAGATTTTTTCTCAAATAACGAGGACTAATCCGGAAATAAGCCGAATCACATTTTTAAGGTTACCTGGAGAGTGTTTTTTTCCGCATCAGCAGTAATTGAAAAATTAAATCCCATTTGCATATAATATAATTGATGAGAATTTATATTCCATTGTGATGCAGTTGATGTGCTACTGTACAGTACAGTACTTTGAAATTCGAAGTTATGGAAAGAAAAAAGGCTTTGCTTTGGTTAAATTTTGGATCAAATGTCAGCAATTTTATTGAGATACTTTATAATGAATGTAAAAAAGAATTACTGTGATTGCCCTCAAAGCCCTATGAATTATGCTTCTCGGACTAATTTTTTTTCTGTTCAGTTCAAAACATTACTGTATTTTGTTTTAATGCATTTTAAATTTTTTTCATGACAAATTTTTTATACAGTAGTTTTTTTCTGTAGTGATTCTGCATGGGCCTTTACAAAGTTTTGGTGTGGGGAACAATTTTTTGGAAAAATAAGTACAGTCAAACCTCTGGAAGTCAAATTTCAAGGGATCAGCAAACAAGTAGACTTTGGGGGTTTTTGAGTTAAGGGAACAAGAAATTTTATTGTGTGGGGAAACATAGAATAATTGCAGGAAATTGTGAATAGTGATATTCTTAGCTTTAGATTGCTTCTTAAATGAATTGACAGGATGCTGAACTTGGAAGCAGGGATTCATTTGCCCAATTAGTCTTTCACATCCTTTAAAAAAAATAAAAACAATTTTTATTGCTTTCTCTTTCCACTGTCCTCAGAAAATTCAAATACAGAGATTCAAGATGAAAAACCATTGAGATAACCAAAAAATTTTGACTTGCAGAGGTACAGTATTTGACTTGGGAAGGTTTGAGTTATTGAGGTTCAACTGTACAGGTGGTACAGTGCAATTTGACCTTGATATGTTGCCAAACTATGGTCAAATTGCAAATCAGTCAAATTGCGAGACACTCTGAGAAATTCTGAAATACTTGTACACAAATGTTAAAAAATGGCCAAAGCTGGTCAAATTGTGGGGCAATGGTCAAATTGCAAGTTAACCTCCCTGCTAATCCAACCATCAAATTGCAGGATGGTCGAATTGCAGGAGGTCAAATTGCAATGTACCATCTGCATTCACAATGGAATCTTCTTTGTACATGAATGAATGAATGAACAGAACACTTTATTTGCCGCTTTTCAGCGTTCACAAGGTTCAATCAAGATTCCCATGACCAAACCCCCTTTCCCACCCAACCCAAATCCACTCAATGACATTTTAATCACGTCAGAGCAGAAAATCACAAATTGATAACAAAAATAAAAGAAAATACAATACAACATGAAATACAACTGGACATCTGACATGTATGCATACACCCATTCATTCCCTGACATTGGTAACAAATATATGTAAAAATTAATTTAAAGCGCAAGGTCTTCAGCTTGTTTCTGTATTAGGTTTAGTTGAATGAACAAATTACAGAGAATCTTTGATGAGAAATCATATAAAGCCAACAGTTTATCTTGATCCTTTAGGATTTCATTATACATTATTTACACTTTGAAAACTGCTTGAATAAAAAAGTCAAATGAGCATATTCTGGGTTTTTAAAAAAATTTCTGAATGCTTTTGCAATAATTTTAGCAGAGAACACGTTACTTGCTCTTGCTCAACGTTGAGTAAAAAAAATTAAAAAAGAAACAGATGAAATTCCTGCTCCTGGAGACCAGTTCCCTGGCATTCAATTACCGCGCGACTTCCCCCCCGGGCCATCATCAACGGCTCCTCCCCGACGTGTCATTAGACTGCGGATTCAATTACCTGTGTGTGTGTGTGTGTGTGTGTGAGTGAGGAGAAGAACAATGCCAGTGATTAGCCCAGTGCAAAGGGGGGAAATTATCAAGGGGGGGCTGCGAGGTTCCCGTCATGGCGTCCTGACACGCCCAGGGAATAATCTGACTTTTATTCTCCACATGCCATTTTATTATTTGCCCTCCCACCACCTTATTATAAACACACAAATAGCAATACATACGTACGCATACACGCACACATTTGAGATCAGGGATGAAGTGATTATGTCCCTATATATATTATATATATAAAGTCGGATGTGGGGAGAAGGGGATACTTCAAATTTAGAGCTTTCTTTCTCAGGGAGTATTATGTGTTGAATGGAAATTCTGTCACATGCTGAACCAAAGATAAAAATGTCCATTATTATACTGTATTCTATTCTACATTTTAGTTTCATGAGGTGTTCATTGTATTAAGCCTTTGTTGTATGAAGTACAATGGGCCCTGGATTAAATTAAATTCAACAGAATGAAAAAAAAAACAGTGCATGAGAATATTGTTGATTGACAGAACAGCGACTCTTGCAAAGTTTTCTCACATGATGACACTTTTGAGTCAATGAATGAAAAACCCCTTGGTAGTTGACTTTTTTTTAGAGAATTTGTGCCAAGCAAACATTGTATTTTTCAGAACTTAAGACATTTGAAGACTCTTTTAAAAAAACATGGAACTCTGAAACGAACCCAAGACAGTTTTTCAAAGGGTAGAGGACGTTCACACGTGGAAAAAAAACATTTGTACATTAGTAATCATGTTTAAAGGGGACATGTAACATTATCTTAGGAGGCCAAATGGCAGTTTTCAATTTTGCCCCAACAAATTAGATTCTTCTATAGTGAGGCTTCAAATGTGTTCCTGTTTAACAGATGATTAGTTTTCATGTTTAAAGGGGACATGTAACATTATCTTAGGAGGCCAAATGGCAGTTTTCAATTTTGCCCCAACAAATTAGATTCTTCTATAGTGAGGCTTCAAATGTGTTCCTGTTTAACAGATGATTAGTATGATAAAAACATCATTTAAAACATTCTGAATTGACAAAGGCTGTACTGAATTATTTTTCCAGAAAACATGATTATAGGAAAACAATGCACAAATTTGCTAGTTTCAAGTTGAAACTTCAGGGTTTTTTTTTGAATTAGTAAACGCCTAAAGGATGTTGAAGTTCTGTCTTTTTCAGCCTAAAAATGTTTTGAATTTGAGAAAGTTGAGAGCTGAAAATTATCAGAGTTTTTTTTTCTATACCAATTTTAAATATTTTTTTTCTAAATTAAGTTGTGCCTCTTACTTCAAGTAGCATGGAAATTTAATAAATGCAGTATTATTTTTTTATAATGCAGGCACCTTCTGCTAGTATAAATAAAGTACTGTCTATGATTGTATCACTTGGGGCAAAAATGAATGCAGCAAATGTGAAGCAGCCCTCGCGAGTCTGTTTCAGTTACTGCATTTGTGCGTGAAACAAGCCTGATATTATTTCCGCTTCCTGTTTTTTTTTTTTTTTTAATATTCTCTCCCCTTCTCACTCTGTTGGGTCAATCATTTCCGGCTTGCTGGTGTCATTGCTGAAACAATGGCTGCTCCATTCAACCTTCTTTCTCTGGAAGTCGTTCAATAATAACAGGGTTTTGAGGAAACGCCGCGAAATTGCGAATTATTGATCAATCATGTGATGATAGAGGAGACAAACAAAAGAGAGAAACCCATCATTTTAGAAAAAAAAATTAAATGAGGGTGAACATTTTTGGAAAAGCACCCCGCGCATTAATTATTAAATATAAATTTCTAGAAATCATTTCCCCTTTCTCAAAATTTCTGCATCATAGCATCTTTGACTCTAGATTCTTGACCTATTGAAGGTCTTTTCTGTCAAGTAAAGTAAAAACCAAGAAAGGTTGAATGTCTCTGAAGCAGCTCATGTTCAATCATATCATCATCAGTATTTGAGTTGAGTTATTCATTAACCAATTATACTAGCTGTGAGAAGAATTTGCTGAGTTGTTTATCAATTACCTTTGTGAAATACATTCATCCTGTTAACTTGGGAATTTCTACAAGGAATTCCTGGTCTTGTCCCGGACTGATTGTTGTGTTTTATTGCAACACTCAACATCAACTTATATTGAGGTGACAATCTGTCTTCAATAAAAAGGAACTGTTGCATTTTTATTTTTTGAATTATGGTTCATTTTTGCATCACTTGTTGATCCAATCAGCATTGATAAGGTATTCTCCATAAGCTTTCCTTTATGAATTTCCAAAATGAATTTGACTTCTGAGAAAGCGCTGTCAAAAACAAATAAGCATCTTGATTTTATGTTTCATCTTAAATGCATGTTGAATTGAATTAAAATTTGACCCACTAATTTGTAAAACAGAGGAACGCCACAAATTTAAGTTGGGGATTCTTTTTTTTTGAGTTGAGGAAACTGNGTGTGTGTGTGTGTGTGTGTGTGAGTGAGGAGAAGAACAATGCCAGTGATTAGCCCAGTGCAAAGGGGGGAAATTATCAAGGGGGGGCTGCGAGGTTCCCGTCATGGCGTCCTGACACGCCCAGGGAATAATCTGACTTTTATTCTCCACATGCCATTTTATTATTTGCCCTCCCACCACCTTATTATAAACACACAAATAGCAATACATGCGTACGCATACACGCACACATTTGAGATCAGGGATGAAGTGATTATGTCCCTATATATATTATATATATAAAGTCGGATATACGGAGAAGGGGATACTTCAAATTTAGAGCTTTCTTTCTCATGGAGTATTATGTGTTGAATGGAAATTCTTCCACATGTTGGACCAAAGACAAAAGTCCATTATTATACTGTATTCTATTCTACATTTTAGTTTCATGAGGTGTTGATTGTATTAAGCCTTTGTTGTATGAAGTACAATGGGCCCTGGATTAAATAAAATTCAACAGAATGAAAAAAATACAGTACATGAGAAAATTGTTGATTGACAGAACAGCTACTCTTGCACATTTTTCTCACATGATGACATTTTTGAGTCAATGAATGAAAACCCCCTTGGTATTTTACTTTTTTAGAGAATTTTTGCCAAGCAAACATTGTAAAAAGTCTTGAATTCTGTAAACTTCTGAGAAAATTTTTTTGTACCTTGAGACTTTGCTTGGGTTCTGTCAAAAAGTTTCCCATCTCCTGCAAGTGTGCACCTTTTTTTTGTAAACATGTAATCATTTTTTCATGTTTAAAGGGGACATGTAACATTATCTTAGGAGGCCAAATGGCAGTTTTCAATTTTGCCCCAACAAATTAGATTCTTCTATAGTGAGGCTTCAAATGTGTTCCTGTTTAACAGATGATTAGGATGATAAAAACATTATATAAAACATTTTGAATTAACAGAAGACTGAACTGAAGAATTTTTTCAGAAAACATGATTATAGGAGAAAATGCACAAATTTGCTAGTTTCAAGTTGAAACTTCAGGCTTTTTTTTGAAATTAGTAAAATCCCAAAGGATGTTGAAGTTTTTTCTTTGTTAGCCTCACAATTTTTTTTAATTTAAAAAAGTTGAGAGCTGAAAATTAGCAGAGTTACTTTATTTATATACAAATTTTGAATAAATTTATTTTCTAAATTAAGCGGTGCCTCTTATTTCAAGTGGCAAGGAAATATAATAAATACAGTATTAATTTTTATAATGCAGACACCTTCTGCTAGTATAGAAATAAAGTACTGTCTATGATTGTATCACTTGGGGCAAAAATGAATGCAGCAAATGTGAAGCAGCCCTCGCAAGTCTGTTTCAGTTACTGCATTTGTGCGTGAAACAAGCCTGATATTATTTCCGCTTCCTGTTTTTTATTTATTTAATATTCTCTCCCCTTCTCACTCTGTTGGGTCAATCATTTCCGGCTTGCTGGTGTCATTGCTGAAACAATGGCTGCTCCATTCAACCTTCTTTCTCTGGAAGTCGTTCAATAATAACAGGGTTTCTTTCACTCTGCGGGAAGAAATGAAATCTTTCGCAATTTTCGTTTTTTTTTTTAAATTTTATTTCTCCGTTGTGCCTGTGGACGATGGGTGGGCCCATCGGGGTAATTTAAATTCAATTCGAGTCGTTTGGACTCGGTCCTGAAATTATTTCGGGGCTTCAGCGTCATTTTCTCTCCATTTGGGAGCTGTTTAAAACGTGAAATTTCATGGCGGAACTCGGGGAAATAAATCTATTGGACGAGCGATGAAGCATGACGGAAGAAAAAAAAATTTTTTTTCACGACTGCTGCTTCTGCATTATGTTCAATTTTGAGACGATTTTAAGAGTGGCGCCGTATGAGAAAAATGCCGGGGAGTGGAAATGACACGGGAGGAAACGCCGCGAAATTGCGAATTATTGATCAATCATGTGATGATAGAGGAGACAAACAAAAGAGAGAAACCCATCATTTTAGAAAAAAAAATTAAATGAGGGTGAACATTTTTGGAAAAGCACCTCGCGCATTAATTATTAAATATAAATTTCTAGAAATCATTTCCCCTTCCTCAAAATTTCTGCATCATAGCATCTTTGACTCTAGATTCTTGACCTATTGAAGGTCTTTTCTGTCAAGTGAAGTAAAAACCAAGAAAGGTTGAATGTCTCTGAAGCAGCTCATGTTCAATCATATCATCATCAGTATTTGAGTTGAGTTATTCATTAGCCAATTTATCCTAGCTGTGAGAAGAATTTGCTGAATTGTTTTATCAATTACAGTACCTTTGTGAAATACATTCATCCTGTTAACTTAGGAATTCCTACATGGAATTCCTGATCTTGTCCCGGACTGATTGTTGTGTTTTATTGCAACACTCAACATCAACTTATATTGCAGTGACAATATGTCCTCAATAAAAATGAACTGTTGCATTTTTCTTTCTTGAATTATGGTTCATTTTTGCATCACTTGTTGATCCAATCAGCATTGATAAGGTATTCTCCATAAGCTTTCCTTTATGAATTTCCAAAATGAATTTGACTTCTGAGAAAGCGCTGTCAAAAACAAATAAGCATCTTGATTTTATGTTTCATCTTAAATGCATGTTGAATTGAATTAAAATTTGACCCACTAATTTGTAAAACAGAGGAACGCCACAAATTTAAGTTGGGGATTCTTTTTTTTTGAGTTGAGGAAACTGGCATTTTCTACTCCTTCACCTTTGATTCTATTGGGGACTTCTAACATGAATTTTTGAAATGCTCTGCTACCAATTTACATTGAGGACAAATGTCTTCAATATAATTTGATGTTGAGTGTTATTGAGAATAGAATAATAACACGTTATTCAGTCTGGGACAGGACGGGGATTCCATTTAGAAATTCCTAGTTTAAAAAGGGGATAAAATATATTTCACAAATATACAAATAAACAACTCAATGAGCTTGACTTGCAGGAGTAACTCAGATAATGCCAGGATAACTTGAATAACACAGCTGAACTGATTCTGATTGATAAGGAAAAGGAGCAGCTTATATACTACTAATAATAATTAACCTTCACAAGGTTTTACTGTTACAGTTAGAGCAAGAAAGATATTGCAGTGCCAGGATATTCCTGGCACTGTAATTTTGAGGAGGGTGAATATTTTGTACTTTTAAGAATTGAGTACATTACTCTACATGGCATGCATGCCCAACAGATTCTTCCAAAGCTAATTACATGGTTTTATTTCTTTTTAGAATGTCTTTAGAAACCCCTCGTTTTTTTATAGGTCAGAACTTCTTCATTTTGCGAGTTTGAATTTTTTTTAAAATTTTGCTTTCCCTACTCCCAAGTCTATTTCAAAGCGCATCATTTTCCTCTTGCGTGATTTTTTCCCGTCAGGGTTTTTCTCTCTCCTGACTTTCAAAGAAGTTCCATGAAACCGAAAAGCCTGCAAAAAAGAAAAAGAAAAAAAGAATTTGAAGAGTCACGTGAGGAGGCAGGAAAAACCTTCCGGATGACGAGACCGTTGCTTCCTAACGGGGGGCCCCTTTTTGTCGGCACTTCTTTGGAGTACAGCACAAGTATTGGGTTCCCGAAAACCGAGGGGTTTCCAATGTGTATTGTATGTATGCAACCCGAGGTGGGGGAGGGAGAGAAAACGAGGAAATTGGCAGACACACACATGGCAGCAGTTGAGACTTTCCTGGGTTCCGGTTTCGGCGGAAGGCTTTGACTTTTCAATTATCGCGACACTGGCGACATGAGGGAGAGTGCAAAAAATAAAAAAAAATAAAATAAAATGCTGGACTCCTTTGTCTTCGTTTTGAATCCCTTTTAGAACTTCAGACCAGGATACAAACGAAGGGTACAAACGTACAGTACATTCATATTCCTTCCAATTACAGTAGTTTAAAAAAAAAATGCAAGGGACGGTTTTTGAGCACAACTTCATTTTCGATACGCGCGTTTCTCGATAAATGCGTATAAATTTATTGTCTTCGTTCTGAATCAAACTTAGAACTTTGGACGAGTTACACAAAAGAGTCTTTTATCGAGAAAAATCTTCAGAATATTCTTTCAATTTAAAAAAAAATCGATGGTGCTTGAATAGACCTTTTATTGGCGTCCTTTTTGAGCTTCGGACCAGGTTAAAAACGAGGGGTTTCTAAGAACATTCTAAAAATATTCCTTTCAATTATTTTGAAAAAAAATATCAAAAGTGACTATTTTTGAGCACAACTTAATTTTCAAGACGCGCGTTTCTCAAAGAATACACATGAATTTGTTGTCTTCGTTCTGAATCAAATTAAGAATTTTGGACAAGTTACAAACGAGTCTTTTAGAGAGAAAAATCTTCAGAATATTATTTCAATTATTTCTCAAATTTCAAAGCTGCTTGTATAGACCACATATTGTCGCAATTTACCGAACTTCATTTTTAAGACGCGGGGGTTTTTTTTTCTCTCGCAAAAACTACGTAGCTGAAAAAGATGACGGATTCCGAAATTATTTTTTTTTAAATTCAAGTTTGGTTGAAACTAGGGTTCTTTTGAACTGTTTTAGAAATATCAAAGATGAGTGAACCGCATTCAAAGAATCCTCTTT
The DNA here is from genome assembly GCA_905338405.1 of Notodromas monacha. Lineage (NCBI taxonomy): Eukaryota > Metazoa > Arthropoda > Ostracoda > Podocopida > Cyprididae > Notodromas > Notodromas monacha. The sequence goes on along the minus strand of CAJPEX010000092.1, from coordinate 51,830 downwards.
TGAAACTCGCGTTTTTCGCAAAATAGAAAATTAATCGTGGAGGAAAATCCTCTTGAATCAGTTTTAGAACTTCAGACCAGGTTCAAACGAAGACATTGAAAAACAACACTCTGCAGGATATTCTTTGAATAAGACTTGAAAGTCAAAGGTGATTAAATATGCCATATTCGAACATTTTACTTCATTTTCAAGACGCGCGTTCTTCGCAAAAAAAAANAACATTTTACTTCATTTTCAAGACGCGCGTTCTTCGAAAAAAAAAAAAAAAAAGTTTTGAGGCTGGAAAAACGGGAGTTTTTTTAAAAAATTATTTTACATCAAGCCAGGTTAAAAACGAAAGAGGTTTTTAAGACGTTCCGTCGAATATTCTTTCAATTATTTTTGAAATTTAAAGGTGATTTATTGGACCACATTCGAACAATGCTGTGTTTCATTTTAAATATGCGCGTTTTTCGCAAAAGGTTGATAAGAAAAAAAGAATGGGGCTTTAAATATTTCCGGTTGCATCTTGCGCATGCAGTTGATTCGTAATCTTATGAATAAAAAAAGTTTCTGTAATCCACCGGAACAATTATTATTTCCGGTACAATTTTCGGTTCACTAGGATGATGATGGAAAGGGATTAGAATCCAGATTTCACTTGTACGTGTTTCAGAAACATACGATGCAGAATTGTAAAGTTTAAATACGATCAACTGACGTCTTTTATCCTAAAAAAAATTAATACGGGAATAAATGCGGTCGCGATTTATATCCGCAAGTAAATTTTTCTTTTAATTTTCAAGCAGAAAATAAAATGCGCGTTGAATATTTTCAGGAAATATGGTGAACTTTTGGACCCGTTTTTTTCAGGAGATTGTGTCAAGTCATCCGGGTAAACGTCATTAGCTTTCAAAGGACGTCGTCAGTAATTATTTGGAAAGCAAACCGTTTTTCTGGAGGGTTATAGGTTAAGTAAGTATCTGGGTTCGATGATGGGAAGGAACATTATTGGATACGCTAAAACCACTCGATTTTAAGGAGACGAAATATCCATCAAATATATTGAGCAAATGCACCGGTCTTCTTAATTTATTTAGTCTGTCGTTTAAGACCCCCACATGCGGACAATTTCACATAGGGACACTTATTTTTCCATAAAAAATTAATAAAAAAAGGCCCAACGTGAGGAAACTGACTCAACATAGGGACATTTTGTGGTAAAATTGCAAATAAGTTTCAGGCCAAATTACAGGAATAAGATATTTCCAACCCTAAAATTTATTTCAGAAAAGTTGTTGGGCATTTCTCTCACCAATTTACCATCCATTTATCTAAGTAAAAAAAATTACCTCCAGCATAGTGGGACTTCCTTCTCTCTTTTTCACTTGAATGTTATTTTTGCAGAGAATGCCAAAGTTTTTACTTAATGTCTTGCAGTAAATCTAAAAATGCTTTGCAAAAATCTGAAAATAGTTTTGGCAAGGGTTTTCCATCCACCTAAATTGTTCATGCTAGACAAAATTGGAAAGGTTTTATTTATTGTCTTGCAGTAAATCTAAAAATGTTTTTTAAAATCTAAAAAAAATCCCGAAACCTCAAAATAAGATGGGCTAAATGATATACATAATTTTTTCAAAATGGTATCAAAGTTTAGAAATACCTAAGGTCAATCAGAAATGGGACACACCTCGTAATTTTGTCGTGTTCCGGACACTGTTCCACATTCTTCCACGATACGTTCCAGATAACTTTTTGTAAGCTGGATTTATGTTTTTTTTTCATGAACAATGGCAGCAGTACGCTTTCTATAAAGGGGAAATTTCGGGAACAAATGTTTTGCTGGCTGGTTCGGCAGCCAAGGCAGATAATAAAGGTACGAAGACAATTTTTACATCAAGCAAAAATCTCACTATACTGTGCATTTTTTTGCGCTAATTAGCTTTTATTCGACGAGAGAAAAAAAATCCCAGATATCTCTGTGAAACAGAAATGATGTCTTCGGGATAACTCATCCGATTTCCAATATTTTTGCATTCGTCTAGGAATGAAATAAAAAAAAGAAGAAGATATCTATAAACACATCAATATTGCAAATGCCTTTTTATTCGCGAAGCTTTTATTTCGCCGTTTTTAAGGGAAATGACGGAGGTGGGGATTTTTGTTTGGTTCTTTTCTTTTTAGGGGCGATTGCCAAAATCTTACTAGTGTACATACAAGTTTGTGCGCTAATTAGTTTTTCTTTTTGACGAGAGAAAGAAAAATCACAGATATTTCTGTGAAACAGAAATCAAGTGTTCAAGGTAACTCATCCGATTTCCAATATTTTTGCATTCGTTGAGGAATGAAATTAAAAAAAGAAGATCTCTATAATAAACACATCAATATTGCAAACGCCTTTTTTATTCGCGAAGCTTTTATTTACCGTTTTTCAGAGGAATGGTGGAGGAGGGAATTTTATTTTATTTTTTGAGGGAACGATGAGCAAAATCTCATTATTCACAAGTTTGTGCGCTAATTAGTTTTTTGACGAGAGAAAAAAATCCCAGATATTTCTGTGAGACAGAAATCATGTCTTCAAGGTAACTCATCCCATTTCCAATATTCTTGCATTCGTCTAGGAATGAAATAAAAAAGATGATATCTATGAAAACATCAATATTGCAAACGCCTTTTTATTCGCGAAGCTTTTTTTTTGCCGTTTTTAAGGAAAATGATGGAGGTGGGAATTTTTGTTTGGTTTTTTTTTTATTGATTGGCGATGGCCAAAATCTCATTATTCACAAGTTTGAGCGCTAATTAGCCTTTTGACGAGAGAAAAAATATTACAGATATTTCTGTAGAACAGAAATCATATCTTCAGGATAACTCATCCGATTTCCAATATTTTTGCATTCGTCTAGGAATGAAATTAAAAAAAATATATATCTATGAACACATCAATATTGCGAACACCTTTTTATTCGCGAAGCTTTTATTTAGCCGTTTTTAAGGAAAATGGCGGAAGTGGGAATTTTTCGTTGGGGGTTTTTTTTTAGGGGCGATGCCAAAATCTTACTATATACAATTTTGTGCGCTTATTAGCTTTTTGACGAAAAAAAAAATTACAGATGTTTCTGTGTAACAGAAATCAAGTCCTCAAGGTAACTCATCCGATTTCCAATATTTTTGCATTCGTTGAAGAATGAAATTACTGTATAAAAAAAGATCTCTATAAGAAATACATCTATATTGCAAACGCCTTTTTTTTATTCGCGAAGTTTTTATTTTGCCGTTTTTGAGGAAAATGGCAGAGATGGGGATTTTTCTTTGATTTTTTTTTTTTTAGGGGCGATGGCGGATAAAACTAGGGCTGATCCCGGAGGTGGCTTTTTGATCGCCCTCCCACTGGGTTTTTTCTCACCTCCGCCATTGGTCGCCGAGGGTGTGAAAAGTTCACACCTCCTCGCTCCAACCCCACCCCGGATTCATCGGCCTTTTTCTTTTTTTCTTGCCGCGTCATTCTTCCTTCCTCAATCCCATTCTTTTCCGGTTCTACTATTCTCATCCATTCTGATCTCGATGGATATGTCATTTATGTCAGTGAGACTCCGGTTTATGACGGGCCCGATTAATGGAGGATCCGCTTTATGACAGCCTGCTGACTTGGAAATTTACCCCTCTGAATGACGGCAGACTCTCTATGACTCTATAACGTTCTTAAAATGCCTTCTGAGCCTTCCAATTTAATTTCATTCCATGTTAATTTATTTCCTTTTCCGTTTGTGAAATTTATCGAGTTTTTTGTCAGATATTCAGTGCGTCTATGCGATTGGAGATTTCTGTAACAATGGCCGAAGGACGCTCAGCAGTACAGTAATGTATCGACTGAATTCTTTAATAACAATCAGCGAATTTTCACGGAAAAAAAAGCTCCTGCTTTCTTATCGAGGAATTTCCATAGGAAGACCGGACATGGCATGAAAAAAATTAATCGGGAGAAAATACTGCGTCGAAATTCAAAGTATTAATTGTTCGTGTGTTGGTTCTGAATTCCGTTTCGAAGTATTCAGAGCGAAGAGACATTTTTATTCTAGTAAACTTCGTTCGATTGTAGATGAGTGTCTCATACGAATGGCTTATTTTTCTCTATACGAAAACGTTGGGCAGAGAAAACGGCGCAGTGAGAAATTGACTCCGGAAAGAAAATGACGACTTCGTCTGGACTTTATTTTCAACTCCAATAGTGATGTTTTACTACGAAATGCGCGTTTTCCTTGGCTAGTAACTTCACACTTTTCGCTGCCATATTCTGAAATGCCAAGTTCAACGCGGGGGGAAAAAAAGGGCGCAGAGAAAATTTGTGACGAATATCAAAACGTCGCGAAATCTGTTTAAGCGTGTCAATTTCGATTTTCCTCTTTCAAATTCAAGAAACGCGGCGCTGAGTCAATTTACCCTGTTTTTTTTTTTCTTGTTCGATATTTGCTTCAATTCTTGGGAAAATAGTGAAGTTCTTACTGAAAACTGGCTTCCGAATTTTTTTCTTCTGTATATTTTATGGATTCCCTTTTGAGAGTAGGGAAAAAAATTCGTTGCTCAGTCAATAAGTGACTGAACTCTTTTTGCTTGGTTCCTGTCGAGGCCTAAACTTATTCCTTCTGACTATTTTCGTGCGACGGAAAAAAATAAAAAAAGACGCAGGAAAGCGACAAGTTCTAAGAAATATTTTTATTGGGTTCAACCCTCGACACTCGGAAATGAGAAGAAAAACAACAATGAAAAACACTTGTTGCGAAAATATCGAAATAAAGGGAGAAAATACTTTTTTTTTGAAATGAGAGAATTATTTCGACAGGCTGAAGTCGACGTTGACGATAAAACAACGACAGCAACGAATGTTTCTTCCCACGATTTTTTGCCACTAACCTTTTTTTTTGTTTTTTACTCTTCCTCTTCCGAAAATCAAGAAGGATTTTTTGGTGAGTGCTTTAGAAACCGGAAGGTAAACACTTTTGTACGTGACACCAGGAAAGAAGAAAAAAAACCGGAAAACGCATGCGTTTCATTTTCTATTTTCCTCCCTCAATTTCCGTTTATTTTTTTTTTCAGGCTTTTCTTTTCCGTTTTTCTCTCACCACGGGGTTTTTCATGGGAAAAGGAAAAGCACTCAGGCTTCAGTTTCGAAACTGTTGGGCAGAATGAGGCTATTTTCGGTTCCTACTGCTGCTTTTTTCGGTTCAAGGTTTTTTCTCTCTTTTTCGTCCCCTCCGCCATCAACTGACGATAAATGGATGGAATCATGAATGCATTTTTTTTGTTCGACGTAAAAAAAAAAAAAAGGGGGTTGAAACGGCTGGAAAAGCTTGGCTGAATTACGTATTCATCGAAAAGGAAGATTTCTCCATCCTAAAGTTTGGTTCACAATCATTTCTGAAGAAAATGCCCATTATATTTTCAGGAAAATAACTGTCGACTAAACATGGCGAGAGCAAAATGGAGAAAAGTTTTCGAAGCATACTTATATTCTTTGTTTTTTCTTGTTGTTCTTTGTTCGCGAGAAACGCAATATTTTTGGAAAGTGTTGAACGTGAAGGGCATATGTTACAGAATTCCGCGCGTATTCCGATTTATTTTTTCATGGAGTTTCATGCAATGTTAGGACATATTTATATTTAATATAAATCTTTTAAAAATGTGGGGGATCTATTCCTCTTTGTTCAATTCCGATAATTATTCCACTTGGATGAATTTTCTGACACAGAAGGTAATACAAAAAACTGACCCTTAGATCATCCATTGGTGATTTCTGAATTGACAATTTTTTTGGGAATTTCCAGCAAGGTCTCATTGCAATGAAGTGCAACTCTCCAAGTTGAAACCTGCCTGAGTCAAATATTTTTTTTTGCTGGTCCCTTGAAATTCAACTTAGAGAGGTTCAACTGTATATAGTTGGAAATTCTAGAGAAATCAACTGAGCAATTTTGAACGCAACAATTTTCCTCATATTATCTACCCTGTCAACTGATTTTAGAAGCACTTTGAGGCCCAGAATATCACAATGCAAAATTTAGTGCAATTCTTCAATGTTTCCCCATCCCCAAGTCAAATTTCTCCTTAAGTCAATTCTTTTTCAAGTCCCTGCCTGAATACCCTTAGTATCAATACATTGAAAACCTCCCTAACTCAAAGTATTTTTTTATAAAACCTCTGTAAGTCAAATTTTCTGAGGCCTTCTGGTCATTATTTTCTTGAAATATGAATAATAAAATGATTAAAACTAATAATTTGATGCATCTTGAAAGGAATTGAAAGACAAATACTGTATAGCAAATGAACCCCTGCCTCAAAGTTCAGCAAGGTGTACACCAGAATATCCTCATTTATGACTTACCACATTTTTTTTCACTTCTCACAACAAAAGTGTTTGTTTTCTCAACTGGAAACCTCAAAAAACGAAAACCTCAGAAGTCGAATTTTTTTCATGGTCCCTAGAAATTCGACTTGGAGAGGTTGAACTGTATTAACAAAACAAATATAATTCTATAAAACTCAAAACTTCTCCAAGTTGAAACCTCCCTGAGTCAATTTTTTTTTGTCCCTTGAAATTCAACTTAGGGAGGTTCAACTGTATATTGTATAAAATTTTAAAGAAATCAACTGAGCAAATTGGAACGCAACAATTTTCCTCCCCATTATCTAAAAATACTGTGCGATGATCGCGATGATCTTTTTCCCCCGATATCCTTATTTCCACGGGGAAGGTTTTCTTTCAAGCAAATTACTTTGTGAAATACGAACCCTAATGCGGATCTTCCCTTTTTTCTAATATTTTATTTTGGCGGCCAGCAAAAAGGAAACAAGAGACAAAAAGAAGAATCACCTCAGAGTAAACCTACTGACAAGTTAACAAGGCGGCGGCGAGGAGGAAAAAAGCCTTCGTTTCCATGGGATAATTACCGGTGGGGGCATTCGAAAGAAACAAAAAACAAATCTTGTTTTCTTGGGCGGGTAGTTAGGGCCTGGGTTCCACTGATTCCCTTTTTTCTCTCTCTTATATGTACCCTATATACTGTTAATACAGCGAGCAAGCGTTAATTGCTCCGAGGTTTCGTTTCAAAAGAGAATAAATCTCAACTCTGGGGCTTTTTTCTTTCGGAAGGGAAACAATTTTCCTGTGGAAAAACTTGGAAGTGATCTTTTTCCCCAATGAAAGAAAGAAAAAACTTGTTTTACTTCGTATATCTTCAGATTTTTGGGTGAGGTTGGCACATGAAAAATTTACGGCGAAAGAGAGAAAAATGACGCTGGAGAAACTGCCGCGAAAACAGGAAATATTTCAGTTGTAGAAATTGAGTTTTTTTTAGGAGACTGCATAATAAATGTACTGCACCATAAGAAAACCGCAAAATAAATTAGTAATTTCGAGATGCCGCAATATGGGCAAATAAGTGAAAAAAAAATGAAACGAGCAGAAAATGTCGCAATACGAAGGAAAGCGAAGAAATTCGTATCTAGCTTTTCTTCCAGGAAAAACAATTTTCTTGCGGGAAAACTTTTGACTAACTTTTTCCAAAAAAACAAGAACAAAAAACTTGTCCGACTTCTCATCGGGAGATTTCAGGGGAAAGTCGGCCGATTAAAAATTTACTTCGAGGAACAATTTCAAATGACGCTCGATCAAAAACTGCCGAAATATATAAAGCAGGAAAACATTTGTATTCTGGATACGTAGTCAATAATCGGCTCCTTTTCTCGCAGACTTTCTATTAAACAGGTATAAATGCTGCAAGAAACGGAAAAAATGAAGCTTTTTTCAATTTTCTCCCGGATAATTTCAGCTTTTTTCTCATGACACCCAATCACGTGATTCCAATGTTATCTCGTATAAGAAGTGACATTATTATATTGGATAGAAACGAGAAAAAAAGGGAAAATAATCTATATTTTTGCTTACGAAATATATTCCTGCTCCATTTTTTCTAGCAGAATTTAGATCTTCAAAGTTATTCAAAAAAGCGGGTTTTTTTTTAATTTCGCTGAAAAAAGTTTTTCTCATTTCCAAGAAATGATTCCCAACCAAGACGAGAATAATAATATTAATAATTAATGCAACAAATCTCCCGCGTCAATTTTATTTTTGTGGATGTTTTCCTTAAAATCTTGGAGCTTTGAAGAACGAGTGAAAATTTTGTAACGACAAAAAAAAGCGTTTTCCTCGATTTCCTACTATAAATCATGAGTGAAAACCAGAAAATGGAGTCAACATCTGATCCGTGATTTTCACTTGCGTTCATTTTTTCTGCTGAATTTCCTGGTCATATATAGTCTTCCAAAAATTAGAAATTTACAGTATATAACAATTAATTCAATAACGCAACTTTGAGTTATTTCAATATGAAATTCCCGTTTTTATCGCTGTCGTAAAGGGGTTTTAATTGGGCTTAAAAAACATGAGTCAACGAGTGACCCGTCATTTCGTCTCGCGTTCAATTTTTCTCTTCGTCATTTCTTTTCGAAAATATATTTATAAAAACAGGATTTTAAAAAAAATATTTTTTCCCTTCATTATAAAAACGCCTGATTGATGGATGATTAGTGAAACAACAATTGACGTTCCTTGTGCTTTTCTGTCGAGGGTGTCGAGTTGCACACACACAAGCGGTTCGAAATTTGTTTGCCTTCTTCGTTTGTATTTATTACTTTTTCCCCCCTCCTCCTCCTCCTCCTGTGTATTTTTCAAAGTGTCGAGGGTGGAACAGGGTTCCTGTCGACTCCGACGACGTCGAACTTGGTCGCGTCGACACGCTTCCGTTTGAGTCGCAATTACCCGCGAAGTCTCGACGCCGCCACTGCTGCTGTCGAGCATGACGATGTCGACTCTTTGTGTCGGCGTCGAGTGAGAGGCAAAACAATCTTTTTTGGCGGCGACGCCTTTTACCCCCCAACCCTGGGAAAAGAAGACATATTTTGAAAAATTCTTCTTCAGATTTGGACAAATGTGACTTGAGGACGTGTTTTTTTTTTGCGGAGGGTCTTGAAGTAATTATCGACATTTTTTCTCGCTCTCGCCAAAAAAAAAATTGCGGGTTGCGTGAATAGAGTCATTTTTATTATTAGGAAATCTTGATTTAACCTTCTGAATGCTGAAAAGCGGCAAATAAAGTGTTCTGTTCATCACATCATCTTCATCTGAGTCAACTTGGAATACAAATGTTCATGTTTTAAAAAATATAGCGGGTTCCTGTTAATTTTGTTATAATATCCGCTTAAATTGAATCAATATGTTGGGGATTATTTGAATTTTTCACCCCAAGTTGAGGTTGTAATTACAGTACTGTACTGTACTGTACTTATTTGAATGTGTCAAAATTCTGGAATGTCCACATGTCGGATCCTGTTTTCCCGTAGACTTCAATGTGAATCACTGAAGTCACACGCTTTTTGTGATCACTTCTAATTTTTTACAACAAAAAAACTGGAAAAGTCAGTCCTCTAAAAAATGCATTATGAAAGATTTTTTTCTTGAATTGAAAGCGAAGAAAATACCTGCATCGGAAGAAAACTATGCAGATTCTCTTCTTTTGAAAAAAACTGTTCAGTAGGCCAACATTGTGCACATTCCAAACATATACAGAGGTGGTACCTTGCAATTTGACCTTGATTTATTTCTGGACTAGGGTAAAATTGCAAAGTAGTTGAATTGCAAGACAATGTCAAATGGCATGTTTTCTACATGGCCTTTGATGTTTCATGTCTCTCTGAAGGTCAAATTGCGCAGCGGAGGTCAAATTGAGAGTTGACCTCCCTGCAAATTTTGGGCAGTTTAGTTGCATGAGGTAAAATTGCAAGGGACCACCTGTACAGCATTTCTATACTGTACACACTTGGTGGGGAAAAAATTCAATTTTGAGAATATCATAAAATTGACTGATTTTGAAAAATATATTTAAGAACTTATACAATATACTTTATTTTGACATTTTTTACATGGCAGTAGCTCAAGTTGTTCAAGAGAAGCATCAAAATTGTCAAAAAATTAATGCCTCATTTTTCTGGGAATTAAGTCAATGTCTGTACCATGTACTCATACTCCATTATTGAGGCAGAATCGTTTTGTTTAGATTGTCCATACACAGGATTAATTATCCACATGTTGGAAGTTAAAACACTACAGGTGGTATCTTGCAATTTGACCTCCTGCAATTCAACCATCCCAAAATTTGATGGTGGAATTGGCAGAGAGTTTGACTCACAATTTGACCCCTGAAAAGCTTCCCATCATTAAAAAATCTCATTATAACAAATTATTTGTTTTAACAAACTTTTTCGGAAGTCCCCACAAGTTTTTTTAAACCCAGATTTCACTGTAGTTGACACTTTTCTTGCTCTTGCAAATAGTTTTGGTGACGTATACTTGAGTCTATTCAAAATACTGTACGTCATCCGGTGGAAAAGTATGTCATTTGTTTTATGGTTCAAATTTCGAAACATTTTCTCGCAGAACGTCTCCTTGACGAAAAAAACCCGGAAATTTTGAAAAATATTGCCAAAAAATACGCAGTTTACTGGTACAGTTGAATCATTTCTAACCGTATTTCCTATAAGAATTCTAAAAATGGAAGACAAGAAAAGGAAATGAGCAGCAAAAATCGTCAGCCAAGTCGTTAATTGCTCCACCCCCCAACTGCAGTTTGTGCAGCTCAAGGAAAACATTTCTTTTCCCGTCGCGGGGCGGCTTTTTTCAAAAGTGTCGACGACATTTTCCCGAAGCGACACTCAAGTGTCGGCGAGTTTGTGTGTGTGACACAAAATCCCTCCTCATCCAGACTCCGTTTTCCTCTTCCCCTTATATATATACTACTTCGTGTCACGTCCTCGTTATTTCCTAGTTTCCCTTCTTCACAGCATGTTTTTTTTTTTTTTAATATTTTAAATAAGAATAAAATGAGAAAAGAAAGAAGCATTGGCGGGAAAGAAATTCGAAACGGGTTTCACCTGGTCGTAAAACGATTTGCGAACAAGAGGTATTTTGTGAACTGGAAGTTGGGTGGAGTGCAGCAGTTTTGGATGCCTCCCAGTTGGTCCTGTGTATGTGTTCCTTATTTATTTCGTCCTCCCTCGTGGATGTTGAAACAGCGAAACAATAAATAACAAGAAACAAGAAAGCAGGTGTGTTTTCAGACACAAAGAACCCTTTGAAGCATTTTTTAAATGTATTTTGCGCCTCTGTTTTGGAATATCTTGTTCGTTTGTGTCGACCGCTTGATGACTTGCCAACAGCAAGGATATTTGTATTTTGAAAAAAAAGCTTGGAATAAATTAGAAGGCGTCAGTGGTGATTTTAGATGGGAATTTATTCTAAATTTTGTGTATTTGAAAGTCCTTGGCGATGGAATGGAGAAGTTTTGAATTTATGGGAGCTTGTATTAATGAGGTGAAAGGCATTATTATCAATAATTTTTCTCCCAAGTGTTGGTTTTACTTGTGCTGTCCAAGTTATTCAACTGGCAAATCTTCTAAGATTAGGTCCCTGTGATTTGTCAAAATTTTGGAAGAGTTGAGAGCTTGAAAATGTATCCACCAAGAGTTTGGATTGTAGGAAATGTAGGCCAAAAAAAGTATCCCCATGGTTTCACCTTCACAAATTACAAGCAAATATACAGTAAATTGTGCTTGGAAATTGTCAATATTTTGGATCATCTGCATGTTGGAACATATTTTTCCCCATAACAGATGGTACCCTGCAATTTGACCCTAATCAATTGCTGGGTATAGGTCAAATTGTGCAGTGGTTGAATTGCTAGACAGCATCAAACTCAATGTTTTCTACAACAAATTTGACATGTTAAGTCTCTCTGAAGTTCAAATTGTGGGGCAAGAGGTAAAATTGCAAGTTGATGTCCCAGAAAATATTACCATAGAATTGCAATTACTCAGAGAGGTCCAGTTTTAATTCAACCAGGAATTTTTGTCCAAATGTTATTCTTCAACTCAGCTAGAGTTCTGATATGACCTTTGGTAAAAAGCAGAAAACAGGAAAAGCCTCTTGTTATTCTTGAGAAAAAAAGGAAGAAGCAAGGTGAATTTGTGTGTGTGTGTGTGTGTGTGTGTGTGTAACTCCCTTGGAAAAGTCATTTCTGTAAAATCCTGGATTTTGGCTCAGAGAGGTCCAGTTTTAATTCAACCAGGAAGTTTTGTCCATATGTTATTCTTCAACTCAGCTAGAGTTCTGATATGACCTTTGGTAAAAAAAAGCAGAAAACAGGAAAAGCCTCTTGTTATTCTTGAGGAAAAAAAGGAAGAAGCAAGGTGAATTTGTGTGTGTGTGTGTGTGTGTGTGTGTGTAACTCCCTTGGACAAATTATTTCTGTGGGATCCCGGATTTTGGCTCAGAGAGGTCCAGTTTTAATTCAACCACAAAGTTTTGTCCATATGTTATTCTTCAACTCAGCTAGAGTTCTGATATGACCTTTGGTAAAAAACAGAAAAAGCCTCTTGTTATTCTTGAGGAAAAAAAAAGGAAGAAGCAAGGTGAATTTGTGTGTGTGTGTGTATGTATGTGTGTGTGTAGAAAAACCCACAGTTTACCTAGTGTGGGAGGGAAGCGAGGATGGACGAGCCTGGGGTGAAAATCTCCCGGACAGCCCTGTCCAGTCTGGCGATTACCAGCGCGCGTCAACGTTCGTTATGAACAGCATGAATAATGCATGGCTTCATTTCCGCGACGAATGGGCATATATTTTTTCCCTTCTTTCTTTTTTCTTTTTTATCTTGCAGCTCCTCTTCTTCTTCTTCTTCTTCTTCTTCTTCTGGCTTGTTTCTTCTCTTCCACCTGTAACAAGGTCCATCAGAGGAGCCGAGGATGAACGCGAGATTCGGAGAAGACTCTAAGGTTAAAACAAGAGCTGCTTCATGGGGTCGAGAGGGGCTCTGTGTGTGTGTGTGTGTGTTTGGCATCCGCCACTCTGTGCAGTTTTTTATTCATTATTTCATGTCCGAAATTAAAATTGAGACTCAGGAGGTACAAAATATGCATACAGTATTTAGTAAAAAATATATATATAGGTCCCACAGATATTGAACCTTGCCTCATCCACATTCAGCAGCATCTTGTCAACTCATTTTTGAATCAAATCAGGCCCAGGAAATCACTATTCATGACTTCATGTGTGTAATTCTTGAAGTTTTCCTTTGGCAAAAAAATCTAACTCAAAGCCGCTCCCTAATATGAATTGTTTACTGGTCTCTTGACATTCAACTTACAGAGGATTGACTTTACAGTATACATGATTTTTTTTTAAACCAGTTTACTGTATTTGTTGGGTGTGTGGAATGTACAGTAACTGAAATACAAATTCATTTACTTTCAGTGTGGCTTTTAATAAAATACTGTACTATGCAGTGATCAGTATTGAACAGGTGGTATCTTGCAATTCGACCCTAATCCATTGCCAAACTAGGGTTGAATTGCAAATTTTTCAAATTGCGAGATTCTCCATGACATTTAAAACTACAAGAACAAAAATTCAAAAAACTGGCAAAAGCAGGCAAAATTACTGGGCAACGGTCATATTGCAAGTCAATCTCCCTGTAAATTTAACCATCAAATTGCAGGATGGTCAAATTGCAAGGTACCACCTTTACTGGCCAGAGACTTTTGTATAAATCTCCAATTTAATCACAGTCAAACCTTGATAATTCAAACCACCCTGAGTCAAACTTTTTTTCAAGTCCCATCATAATCCCTTAGAGACAATCCATGAAAAATCTGACTAATTCAAAGACTTGTCATTTCAAACCTCTTTTTTTCTTGACACAGGAACAAAAAAAAAGCAATCAAAAAGCAACCTGATGTGTTTTGAAGGGAAGTGAAAGACTAATTGGGCAAATGAAACCCTGCCTCCAAAGCTAAGCATTATTTTGGGAACTCATTTAAGTAGCAATTCAAGGCCCAGAATATCACTACAGTATTTGCAATACTGTATTCTGCATGCTTATATCTTTCCAACAAGAAAATTGCTTCTTTCCTCAAATCAAAAACCTTTCCAACTCAAAACTCCCCCAATGTCAATTTTTGCTGGTCCCTTGAATTTCAACTTGGAGTGATTTGACTGCAATTTTATTTAGAAAGAAAGAAAGAAAAGGAAGAGAAAACTGACTAATCTTCCCCCACTCTGTTGCTCAAAAAGTAATACGTAATAGTAATAATAATAATAATAATAATAATAATAATAATAATAATAATAATAATACTAATAATAATAATAATAATAATTCTCAAAAAATAATAATAAATGAATAAATATACTCTAAATAAAAACTACTGTATTTATAAATTAAAAAAACAGCAACCAGAGTGTGAGACTTGTGCTTAAATAGACACTACACCCAGGCTTGCCAGCCTGTGATGCCTGCCTCTTTGGTGCTGCTGACTGTACAGAGGCGATAATGGTTTTCGCGTGCAATCACCCTGGTCATACTTTTTCTTCCAATACTGCGGCGCTTGATTCCGTATGCGAGCAACACCTTCAACGCTGCCTCGTGGACAAGACCTCTCTCTCTCTCTCTTTCACATTTTTAGTTTTTATTTTTACCCAGACACACACAATATTCATAACGTTAATTCTCTTTTCTGGTTTCATAATTTTTTTTTTTTATAAATGGCCCAGCCGGTCTGACAAAGACCTTAGCTGATGGGGCAGTGGGTGCGACTGGTGAGGAAAACTTCTTCTCTTATTGAGAAATGAAGTGTGTTGTGAGGGAACCGCAAGGAGATGAGCTCTTTGAAGGGGTTCTTGTGGCTCTTTTCTCCTGTGTGTGGGTGTGTTTGTGAGGGCTGCTGGGTCAGGAATGGTGATGGATTCACAGCACCTGTTCTTGTGTGGAAATTGCACACTTGAAGCTCAGTTTGGGATATGTGGGAAAAGAAAAGTTACTCTGCAAAATAATGCTGAGGAGGGGCTTTGATGAAAGAAAAGAAAAATGGGCTGTGTTTTAGTCTTGGTGGGAATGCATCTGTGGGCTATAAAACTGAAACCTGGAGTTCATAATTTTTTTTAAATTATGAATATAAGATGAAAAAAAATATCCTTGAAGGATTACCAATGTGCAGAAAACTATAGTCATGAATAATCTTGAAAAAAGGGCTCTTGCTGCTTGAGAAATACAGTAGAATCTTGTTACAAAGAAAGCCATTGTAACCTGGGTAAATTGTGTGTTTTAGAAATATTGTTTACATTCAGACTGAAGTAAAATTGTGGTTAAACTGCAGAAGATGGTTTGCTACAAGCAAATAGCCGGTCTGACAAAGACCTTAGCTGATGGGGCAGTGGGTGCGACTGGTGAGGAAAACTTCTTCTCTTATTGAGAAATGAAGTGTGTTGTGAGGGAACCGCAAGGAGATGAGCTCTTTGAAGGGGTTCTTGTGGCTCTTTTCTCCTGTGTGTGTGTGTGGGTGTGTTTGTGAGGGCTGCTGGGTCAGGAATGGTGATGGATTCACAGCACCTGTTCTTGTGTGGAAATTGCACACTTGAAGCTCAGTTTGGGATATGTGGGAAAAGAAAAGCAAAATAATGCTGAGGAGGGGCTTTGAAGAAAGAAAAGAAAGTAGGCTGTATTTTAGTCTTAGTGGGAATGCATCTGTTGTCTATAAAACTGAAACCTGGAGTTCATAATTTTTTTTAAATTATGAATATAAGATGAAAAAAGTATCCTTGAAGGATTACCAATGTGCAGAAAACTATAGTCATGAATAATCTTGAAAAAAGGGCTCTTGCTGCTTGAGAAATGGTCATCTTAGAACAATGTTTCTTTCGGTAACATTGGACCCATTTAACACACAAAATCTTTATAACAAATGTAAGTCTGACTTCATTTTAACACCAATTTGACGTCTTCTACCAAACGATGTTCGTTTATCTTCTTTTGAATCAAGATTTGTTCACTACTCTAAGTTGACATTAAATATCTAAACTTTTAGTAACTGTAGTAAGGGTTTTATACTTTTTAACACTAATCCCTACGTACAGTGATAAAGGAACAAATTTTTCAATAGTTACGTCAAAAAAACAACCCAAAACACTCAAGCATGTGGGAACTCATTTTATCCCCATATTTCTGCAACAAAGTTTTGTGCCAGAATCATCTTTAAAGGTGTGCTTCTCCAGGAACACATTCCAAAAATTAGTTGTTCAACCTTGGTTATTTTTAAAATTTACCCATGTGTTCCCACATTCTCAAAATTCATTTGGTTTCTACACAAAGTCAGTCCTCCTTGTCAGTTCTGCTTCTGTAAAACTGAATACTGTATCCTTTTTTTGGTGAACAGTACATTTGAACCATTCTAAGTCAAATTTCAACACATCATTAGGGACACAAGCATTTTTGTTACAAGGAAAAGTAAAAGAATTGCAGGAAATTGTATGTGGAGATATTCTGGGCCTTAACTTGCTTCTTATAAATTAGTTTACGGTATGCTGGACTTGGATGCAGGGGTTCATTTGCTCAATTAGTCTTTCACTTCCTTTCAAGATGCATCAAATCATGTGCTTCATTGCTTTTCTCTTTCATACGTCAAGCAAATAATAGCCAAAAGCCCTAATTGAATTTGACTTATGGAGATTTGAGAGAAAAATACTTTGAGTAAGGGAGGTTTTCAAGGGAATTAGACTGGGAGTTGAAAGGGAGTTAGACTGGGAGTTGAAAGGGAGTTATTTGACTTAATGAGGTTCAACTTTACATTGCATTTTTTTCTCTGTTCATTTTTTTTACAAATGACGGAAATTGAGTACAGTAGAGCTGCTTAAGAATTCCATTCACACCTGCACGGAAAAGGCATTATAAGAAAACCACGAGACAGAATGAAAAGAAGATACTTCCCAGCATGGAGAGAAGAAAATAGCGTGAAGTAAACAGGATGGACAAATTAAAAGAGATTTAAAAAAAAAACTAGAAAAGGACCTTGTATAACCAACGAAGTGGACGCAAAAACAAGATTCCCTGGTGATTCCACAGGATGAATTCTAAATAAAATAAAATGCAATACACACACACACACAAACACATCCTCACACATGGAGTCTTTAAATTCTGGAAATGTCATCCATATAGATGTTAAATAAATAAATAAATTAGGAGGAACACAGGAATATGAAATCTGACTGAGTCGACCTTGCTCAACTTTTTTTCTTCTCCTCTTTCCCCTTGGGTTAAGCCGGCATTTCTCTTACTTTTCTTTTAATATATATATATATATTTTTTCTTTTAGGGGGATGAGTTTCATTAGAAGTCTTATTTTGTTCTTCTCCTCTCGCTCGTTGGCGAAGTGTGGATATTTTTTTATTTTTAGGAGAGGTTGTTGACCCCCCACATAAATAAAAACATACATATAAAAGAGACAAGAATAAAGACAAAAGCTAAAATAAAAGAACCACCGCGAGCCGCCGGCGGTAGTAAATGCGGCCGCGGTGAGCAGCGACGCGGTGGGCGTGTTGCGGTGCCGGTCAACACGGCATTTTTCCTCGGCAGGTATTCAATTTCTCCCACACGCCCTGTGTCTTTTCTTTTTTCTTTCCTCCCTTCTCCACATTTCTCGCGTTTCATTTTATTTTGCATTCAAAAAGAAAACAAAAATTTTCATTTTTTTTTTCCTCCCCCGAAGAAGAGATGATGAGACTCCCTTTATAAGAGCTCCCTCATTCCTAAAAGGACTTTTAAAGGCCGCCTAGTCAAAGGCTGCTGCTCTCCGCAAAACTCTTTATAAAAACGCCCTAATAGTTTCACTTCTTTACCTTTGTACGCGTTCGCAATTTTGCGGGGATTTTTTAAAAAATTTTAAATCAAGTTTTTCGGAAATTCTTTCAATGAGGAAAAAAATTTCCGATGTGGCCTTGCTTTCCTTTTCTCTCAGATTTTGTAAAAGAAATCTATACAAATAAGCGTAATTGGAGACTCGAAATTTCAGGGTTTGAAGATTTGAGAAGACAATCACTGGGTTGTTAAAATACAGTATCGGAATAACTTTCTTATGATTTAAAGTTGGGTGCAATCGTTTTTTTTTTTGTGAATAATCTTGCGTCATAGCAATTGTGTTTACAACCGAAAGGCATAATAAATCTCATTTTCTTCGTTTTCTATACTGACCTTCATGAAATCTTCTGCACTTTTTTAAGCATAAAAATGATTTCTGTAATATGAATTAACTTTCATGAAGTGCGTTAATTCGGAGACTTGGAAAATCTCGATCCTTGAATATTCCGTGGTAGAGTGTAATTTGAGGGATGAAGAATGTGAGAATGGAAAATTGGGAGCGAATCGGAAAAATAGTTTTTTTTTGTCAATTTGAGCCTTTATAAAGTCTAGAGTTGCGGTAATAAAAATCAATTAGTTTGTGATCATCATCAGATACACTCTAAAAAAAATTCCTTGTTAATCAATGCGTTACAAAAACCGAAAGATTTTTATTTTAAAATCTGAAGAAAACTTTGCAGTATTTATTTATCATAATCAAAGGATTTTACTTATGCTTCACCACATTGGCACTTTAGAAGTCAGTCCTTCGTCAAAAAGTTAAATACAAAGTAGTGCGTATTTATAAACACCTCTTTTATTCCAACAAATGTGCAATGTCCTGTTTTAACAAAGGAAAAACATGGATTTGATGAACAAAAAATGCATGCTCTTTCGCGAATTCTTACTATCTTGAATTTGTAATAAATATAAATATTCCAAAAGAGAAAAAGAGAATTGTATTTTTGCGTAATTTTCACCCTCACATTTTTAAAAATTTTCATTAAGCTGAGAGCATGTAATCGTCAGGATTACCTCAATTTTATGCAAAACCCATTTATTTGTGTACCACGCATATATTTTTTAAATTGAAAAATCAAGTAAATGGGTACAAAGTTTCCATGAAAATCATTTGGCTCTGCGATGTCAACTTTTTTTTTTGAGAAATGTTTTAAACCCTAGTAGGCCCAATGAAAAAGGACTAGCACATTTAAAATGTAGAAACAAAGCTGGTTGAAGCTTACATTTCCACATATTACTTTTACATTGTCCTGGGTATTTCAAATTTTGTCCACTGCAAATTTTGTTGGATTTCATACACTGGAATGTAGGTTATGTCCATAACATTCAATGTCAATAATGCAAGTTTGTGTCTTGAACAGGGATGCCTAGTACTCAAATTATTATGATACCATTGTACCATGATGACTCGAACATATTTACTTTAAAAAACCTCATCATAATGTTGAATTTTTGTTCAGTCATTTTATCCACTCTAAAAACCAAAATTTAAAAAATAAGAACAGCCAAATTTGAATTTAGCCATGAATTGAACCTATAGCCGACTACAGGTGGTACCTTGCAATTCATCCCTAATCCATTGCCAAACTATATTGGGTCAATTTGCAAATAAGTTGAATTGCAAAGCACTCCATGAAATTTAAAACTAGGAGTACAAAAATGTGAAGAAGTGGCCAAAGAAGGTTGAATTGCAGGGCAAGGGTTGAATTGTGAGTCAACCCCCCTGTAAATTTGACCATAAAATTGCAGGATGGTTAAATTGCAAGGTATCACCTGTACTGGCCAGAGACTTTTGTTGAAATCTCCAATCTAATTACAGTCAAACCTTGATAATTCAAAGCACTCTGAGTCATCCTTTTTTCAAGTCCCATCAGAATCCTTTAGAGACCATGCATTACAAATCTGACCAATTAAAAGACCTTATACTTCAAACCTCTTTTTCTTGACACAGGAACACAAAAAATCAATAAAAAAGTAGTCTGATGTGTGTTAAGGGTTGAATTGCAAGTCAAACTCCCTGCAAATTTGACCCTCAAACTGCTGGATATGGTCAAATTGCTGGAGGTCAAATTGCAAGGTACCACCTGTACAATTTTAAATTGCTTCCATTGAAATAAGTTTTCATCAGTTGAGCTTGTTCCAAAATTTCTCATTAAAATCAAGTGTAATGCACACTCAACTTTTTCCCCTCTAAAATCACCATATTTACTCAAGTACCACATGCCCTTGAGTAAGGCGCGCTCAGGGGGTTTTCAGTTGAAAATTTTGCAAAAATCTTATCCCCAAGTGAGAATTGCACCCCAATTTTTAGTAAATCTAAAACCATAAAATTTCAAAAATAAAAACAAAAAATTTGACTTTAGGCGTGAATTGAACAAAAATCTGATCAATTTTCAACTTTTTCACTACAAAAATGTTTTCTTGTTACATTTGTTCCAAATTTCTCTATTATAATTACGTATAATGCACACATAACTTCCTAAAACTTCTTGAAAATTTTCTACCCGCTTATAACGCGCAACCCTTTTTTCTTCTGAAATTTGGGAAAAAAGGTGCACATAGTACTCAAGTAAATATGGTAGCTGTGGTAAAATAGAGTTGCATGGGGTAAAACTTTTTATATCAATGGATTTCCTTTCATTTCATCAGGAGTAATCACGAATTATGCTGGGTCTTGAATTATGTGTTTTAGAAGCATTTTAATGTACGTATTCCCCAATTCCAATAAAATTGCAGTCTGAAATGTGCTAAAAATCATTAATCTCAATGCAACACATTTTTTGTTATAATACATTTTTTCTCAGGTCCCCAGGAGTTTGTTGTAACAAGATTTTACTGTATTTGAGTGAATATAGGGTAATTTAAAATCTGACTGAACTTTCTTCCTGCCCATTGGGAACGAACTCACTGCAGCAATGTTCCTCCCACTCGGTGCCGAGGTGTTCATGCAAATGAAGGCCTTCTCGGACCGGAAACGAGATAAATTTCTCGGCTGAGTTGTGAAGGCGGTTGCTAAAATATTCTCCGTCTTTCTCTCTCTCTCTCTCTCTCTCTCTCTCTCACCCCGAACCTTTTGTTTTATTCATGTTTCGTTAAATTTCTTGATGCCCCTCTTTTTTTCGGGGCCTTTTCAGTCATTCCTTTTTTATTTTATTTTAATTTTTAAAAACTCGTCTAACCGACGATTGCCGCTCGGATGTTGATTTGTTGGTGTTTGGAGAAAAGATGAAGCGCGGAATTTACGGCTATGGGTGTTGAAAGCCCCGGACTTGGAGCAATTTAGCGATCCGTCGGGGGTGCTGAAATTCCACGGTTTTTTATGCGATCATAATTTACCCATCGTATTTTTCCTTTCCTTTTCCCCTCTCCCTCTTCCTTGGAAAAAAAGAAAAAGCTTTAAACTCCGGCGTTTATAAAAAGAGCTACCCAAAAGCATTATTATGAACTCGCCTCTGTAAACTTAGACAGGCCATGAATCCACAACTCGAGCAAATAAAAAATAATTACAGCTCCGTGTATATATTTTTTTTAAAGTTCTCTGTGATTTAAGAGTGAGGCGAATTTTTACGGAAATCCCCAATTTTTATTCCAGCTTTTTTATGAGTTCGTAAAAAAATAGGACAGTCAGATTGATGGGAAATCATTTACTGTATTAATTTAATTTAATCAATTTATCTGGTATTTTCGCTTCTGAAGAACTCCATGGGAATCTTAGATGATAATATTAAATATTGGCATTATATTCTAATAATTCCACAGACATCCTCTCGAGATTATCATATAACTTAATTCCATATTTTCTTCCTTACTCACGGAAATTGACCCAATGCTGAAATTGTCAGATGATTTTTTGCAGTATACAATTCGAGTGATTCCCTATATTTGTATGCCTAAAAAATGAAAGGAAAATTAGATTGAGAAGGAATAAATTACTGCATTAAAATCTCGAGTTTAAAGGGCTTCACGAACAGTTCTGGACTACAAAATTGTGCATGACATTTGAATCTAATTTTATGATTCTCTGCAAATATACATTCAGCAGAAAATGACTAGCTTAATTTTCCTTCCTCAGTGATTTACGTGAATGCTGAAAATTGAAATTTGCGTAAACAGCAATTTTTCTCTCGGGCTTTTTTTTTGGTGCGCATATCGAAATAGGATACCAATGAAAGAAATGTGGTAAATTATTCATTTATTTTAACAAGTCACCAGGTACAATACGAAAACGACTTTTATTCGTCTTAAGTTAAACGTAGAATGTTTAAAAATGTTGAAGGTCACGTTATTTTCCCATATGCTATTGGAGTAAACAAGTGAAGTATAAAGTTGAGAAAAATCTCGTAACTGTAAATAGAGGGAAAATCGCGGTTTTCCCTTTTATATATGTCCATGAAAAGCAATGTTATTTTGGAGAAAACAAAAATATACGCTACGACTTCAATAAAAGATTTAACCCTGAGTAAAGTACTTGAACAAGTATTTAAATTTTATGCACGGACTTTGTTTAGTCATGAAGGGCAGTGAAGTGGTCAATTGCAGGATATTAAAAGGGTTTTTTCCTGGTACTTTATGCAAAATCCGGATGAAGCAATGAATTCACGTGAGAAATTTATTTCTTGTGGAGTGACTGTTTTTTTTCCTCTTAGAAATCACGTAATCACTTGCAAAATTGTTTTTTCGGAGTGTATTTTTATCCGTCCTGATTTGGCATTATTAATTTTGATGCAATCTCATTTTTTCATGTCTTTTTGAAAGAAATTTGCTGTATTATAGAATTTTTGGTGGGATTTTCACCTAAGAATTTTTTGTTTTTTCAGGTCAGTATGCTGCAATCTAGCCCTGTCAGATTTCCATGAAAGGAATATCTTGGAAACATTGGCCACCGTATCAGGTTAGTTGTGTGCCCTTGCTAATAAACTTTCCAACTGTCAAATTTGGTGTTTGTACAGGTGGTAAATACAATTTGACCCTCATCCATTGCCAAACTGGGGTCAAATTCCAAATTGGTCAAGTAGCAAGACACTGCATGAAATTCAAAAATATCAGTACAGAATATGAAAAAGTGGCCAAAGTAGCCTTGAATTGCAGGTAAACCTCCCTGCAAATTTTACCATACAATTGCAGGAGGTCAAATTGCATGGTACCACCTGTAATAATTTTTTGTTATTGGCTTGAAAACCAGGATCCAGTCTGCAAACAATTTTGGAGGGAAAACTTGAAATTTTCTTGTAGAAGGGATTTGGATTTTCCAAATCCAGTTTACAAACATTCCAGCTAGCAAATATTTTGTTGGAAGAAATTGTCTTTGTTTGTCAAGACCCCACTGATGCATTGGATTACTGTTTCCTCAGTTTTTATGAATGAATGAACAGAACACTTTATTTGCCGCTTTTCAGCGTTCACAAGGTTCAATCAAGATTCCCGCAACCAAACCCCCTTCCCACCCAACCCAAATCACTCAATGATATTTTAATCACTTCTGAGCAGGAAAGCACAAATTGATAAAAACAAATAAAAGAAAATACAATATACAACATGAAATACAACTGGACATCTGACATGTATGCATACGTGTGCATTCATTCCCTGACATTGGTAACAAAATATATGTAAAAAATTAATTTAAAGCACAAGGTCTCAGTTTTAATTAATGTTTTGGAGTAGTCCTTGTCCTAAACAGTGCTGTTTGTGTGTTAATTAAAATAGTAAATGCCATTTTTTTTAAATGAACATGGTGTCATAGACAGAGATTTCAAATCATAAGAAATAAAAAGAGTCACTCAATGCTTTCATCAAATTTTTCTGGTCTTCTAAGAATTAATGAACTGGATCTGAGTTTAAAATATCTCTGTGCAATCTGCTCCAATATAGGTTCTTAACCCTTGGACAGTGTCAGGTTCTTTTGAATTCTGCAGCAGTTCTGGGATTTTTTTTTTTTTGCAGGCTTCTGCATTTTGGTTTGACCAAATGTCTCTGCAACCCAGCTTTTGCGGAGTAGCCAAAGTTGGGGAAAAATTCCACAAAGAGAAAGTCATTGTCCTGATAATCCCCCAATGCTAATCCTATGACAGGAATGCAGAAAAAAATGCCACCCATCAACAGTATTTTTTTTTCTTCTTTACAATTTTTCTGCAGGCATGCTCAGGATATTTTTTTGCAAATTTGGCTCTTCTAATAATTTTCCTTTCCCCCTTTTTTCTACTATTTGGGGCATACAATTTTGCAGATAAATCCTGGCACAGTTGCCCAAGAGTTAAGACCCCCACTATGTGTGCTTTTTTTAATATTTTATTTGGGAGTCCCAGAGCAAACATCCAAGCCAACCCCTTTGGCTAGGGTACCTTAGGAATACTGGTTAGACCCCCTTAGGACTAGGGTATCCCATCTGAGTGTGGGGGTAGAAAAGCCCTCATTTGGAGCATCACTGCATGATGTGAGGGCCACAGGAGAAAGAGAGAGAGTTCCCCTATGTACCCCCAGCTGGGGGTGGAAGCAAACCAAAAACAAAAAAAGGAGAACCCGGACAGCGTTAATTCCTGGGTCCGGCGCCTGCGCAAGAAACCCAAGAGAGAAAGAGAGAGAGAGAGAGGGAGAGAAAGAAACAAAAGAGAACCCTAGAAAGAGCGAACCCGAGATTGAATTTTCGCCCCTGGGCCGCGAGGCAACGACGGCTAATTAGCGAATCCGAAACCCGCGGGAATTATGCGCCTCTCACTTATCCACCCTCTGCTTAAGAAAACCAGGGGATAAATAAACATAGCAAAAATGGCGGCGTCAAAAGGGGCGTCCTTTTTTTTCTTTTTTCTTCTCACTATATACTGGCCTTGCGTGGGACGCCAAGTTTTCTTCCTTTCCCTCTTGATTTCAATCGGCACAATTTCAGCTGTCTGAATCGAATTTTAATTGCTTGTGAAAAAGGGCAATAAATCTGATTTTGTTTGAATTACACTTGCCTCCAGGCACATGTATTGATGAGTACAGTGAGACCCCCACATATGGACACCTTGACCTGCAGACAATTTGACATAGGGACACTTATTTTCCCAGAAAAAAATAATAGAAAAGGCCCAACATGAGGACACTGACTTGACATAGGGACATTTTGTGATGAAATTGTAAATACGTTTCAGGCCAAATCACAAGAAACAGATACTGTATTTCCAACCCTAAAATTGATGTAAGAAAAGCTCTTGGGCATTTCTCTAACCAATTTACCATCCATTTAGCTACTTTTAAAAAATTGCCTACAGCATAGAGGGACTTCTACTTTTTTCCACTTCAATGTTATTTTTGTAGATGCCAACATTTCAATGTAATCACGTCTCTATGTGATAAGTTACGAGGTTTGCAAGAATAACTCAACTTTTACATAAGTGATTAAGTTTAAGTTCACCGTTGTTTAAAAAAGGTCCCTTAAGACTTCTTATACAGAGGGTATTTTGTCCAATTAGAAATTATATAATGCAATTCTATGGGAAAACAAGACTTGACTCAGGGAAAATTCAACTTAGGGACACTTTTGCTGCACCAATTATGTCCGCATCTTTGGGTCTCACTGTAATTGTGCATCTCATTCATCTTTTTTATAACAATGAAATCAATTAATGTAATTCCCAGAACACAGCAAGAGTTGGCTGAGGTTAAAAAAAAAGCATTCCCATTCCCATCTCAAAATTTTGATGATGTGTCTCAATAAACTAACAAAATGAATTTGGATGATTTACATATTTAATAAGAAAAAATGAATTGATTATACTTTTTCCTCATCAAAAGTGTGTCTTCAGGTGAGGAATATCATCAGTTCAGCTGTGAAATGATAAATTTAACTGTTGCATTCAAAAAGTTTTAAATTGAACTTCAAGTACTTTATTTGTTACACTACGTTCCAGATTTACGAACAAAAGAAGATAGAAAGCAGTTTCCAGTTTTATAGAAAAAGTTACTTGGCGTCTGATTTAAATGAACTTAGGTATTGTTAACTGCTTTTTAAATTTTGAAAACCGGAAGCAAAATTATCTTTTCGGGAAAAGCATCACTGTTTACCTGAAAAATTATTGAATTTCATAGTGCTCAAATGTTTCTAAATAAATTTCCTTTTTAATGTATCACAAAAACGGTAATCGATTTTCAGGATTTTTAATTCCTTCTCAAGTAATTTTTAGGCATATTAAAATTTTTTAAACTTTTTCTGCAAAAAGTGAGACACCCTGAAGAAGTTTTACGAGTCGTTTAAAAAATTCAGACAATCTTTGAATGCGTAAAATTTACTTCGATGATCTGAAAATAATTCGAAATCGGTATTTGAGCAGATTTCTCTCGAAGCATGTTGAGAAATTCCGTTTTGAAGAATTTCGAAAATTGATGCCGAGCGTTAAAATGACGAAGAAATTGCTCAGTAACAATAAAGAAATTCATGTTATCAACACGATCGATAAAATAAAATCAAAGTTTATCGAATATGTCAGGCTTCAAAAGAGCATAACTTTGAATATTTTTTATGGACGATATCAGGCGAAGTTAGTTTCTTTTCAAATCAGCATAAAAAATTGGCTGGAAGTGTTGAATACTTTGTGATTCATGATCAGATTGCGAAAGAAAGTAAGACCCTGCAAAAATTAATGTGCTGCTTTTTGAACAACGAAGTCTTAACTTGAAGCAGTCTTTGTAAAGAAGGTTTAGGGGTCTCCTCTTAAAAAGGCTCACAACTTACTAAACTTTGACCAACTATAAAACCTTTTTAAGACCTTATTCTTCTTTAAAGTTGCTTTTGACCGCGTGCTACAGAATTAGAATTGTCATCAAAAATTTAATTTCGACCTAAATTATGTGCGTTTTTGGAATCCTGTAAAATAATTGGCAGACAGTGAGTTTTCATATTGCGAAAGTTCCAGATTGACAAGATTTTGGCGAATTTTTCTTTAGCATCAGAATATCAGAGAGGTTAATTTATACTGTATTTAAATCCCAAATAATTTTTTCTTGTGTTATTAATTGTAATGCAGAAGTTTGAAAAGAAATACGAGTCCGATATTTCTTGGTCAGGTTGAAAAAATAAACCTTTAATCAGGGATTTTCCTTTCAAATATTTGCAATTTTTGGCCGTTTTGCAGGTACTACATTTATTTCTTTCAGAAATGTATTTATGATAAAATAAGACTAGAATTTGTTTCCAAACCCAAAAGATCTTCGTCATTGTTGATTCTTTCCGAGAATTTATTGGCAAGAAATTGACCTCGTAAGTCAAGCTTTCATCAGAGATATTTCATTTGATTATTGTATATTGATAATATCGTAATTC
The DNA here is from genome assembly GCA_905338405.1 of Notodromas monacha. NCBI lineage: Eukaryota > Metazoa > Arthropoda > Ostracoda > Podocopida > Cyprididae > Notodromas > Notodromas monacha. Next base: position 24,763 of record CAJPEX010000092.1, on the reverse strand, counting down.
TTGGTGCTTCAGCGGGCTCAACATTTATTAAAATTAGAAATGAATTTTAGATCGATGTGAGGAGAACTCTTTCACTATATTTTCTAACAAAGAACTTTTGTGATATTGCTAATTTTTTTGCCCAAGTCATGGAAAGTTACGAATCTTTTATTTATTTCATTATTGGAGTTCCTTGCAAAAACTGTGTGTTGATGATTTTGTAATTCTTGGCCGTTCTTCAGAGCCAATTTTAAAAAAAATCCGAAATGTACTTCAGATTTTTAGGTGAATTCTTTTAATATATTTTTTACCAAAGAACTTTTTTGATATTGCTAATTATATCGCCAAAGCCATGGAAAGTTACGAATCCCGCATTTATTTCATTATTGGAGTTCCTTGCAAAAACTGTGTAATGATTATTTTGTAATTCTTGGCCGTTCTTCAGAGCCAACATGAATTTTTTTTCAAAATCAGAAATGTACTTCAGATTGATATATTAGGTGAATTCTTTTCATATATTTTCGTGCCAAAGAACTTTGTGATTGCTGATTGAACCGCAAAAGTCATGGAAAATTACGAATCCAGTATTTTATTTCACGAGAAATAATCCTTTCGAATACTGTACTGCGTATTGAAAATTTTGTAATTCTGGGCAGGGCTTGAGGGCCAACATTTTTTCATTTTATTTATCAGAAATGTATTTCAGATCGACGCAAGGTGAATTCCTTGCAAATCTTTCGTCCCAAAGAACTTTTTCCGATTGCTAATTAAATCGCAGAAAGTTACGAATCCCGTATTTCTCTGCCAAGGTCTTAAAAATCAAGCTTTCAATGAGAAATTTCCCTTTCGAAAATTTTTTTCAAATTGAAAAAAAATAATGATAGCGTTAAAAAGAGAATAAAAGATACTCGTTATTATTGGCTGAAAGTGTTGAATATGTACCGGCGCCGGGGGAATTAATTTCGCGGGATTGCGAAAGGTGTCCCAGAAAGCAAAGAATTCGTTGTGTGTGCAACACGTGAGTCGTTAAAATTCGCGGCCGCCGCTGGGAGCGAGAAGGCGGTCATCAATTTCGCGCCGGGGCCCGGCGTGTTGTTTCAATTTCAAATTCCGCCCGCGGCCCCGAGGGAGACNTCGTTATTATTGGCTGAAAGTGTTGAATATGTACCGGCGCCGGGGGAATTAATTTCGCGGGATTGCGAAAGGTGTCCCAGAAAGCAAAGAATTCGTTGTGTGTGCAACACGTGAGTCGTTAAAATTCGCGGCCGCCGCTGGGAGCGAGAAGGCGGTCATCAATTTCGCGCCGGGGCCCGGCGTGTTGTTTCAATTTCAAATTCCGCCCGCGGCCCCGAGGGAGACAAATCTGTTCCAGAAACCCCTGGTGGAAACCTATCAGGAGAAGGAAAGAAAAAAAAAACACAGCAAGAATAAAGATGAGAGAGAAAGAGAACCAGAAGAAGAAGAAGAAGAAGGCAGGGGTGTTTTTTTTTTTCAGTTTCCTGGGGTTATTGATGAGTGATGACCCCCGCGGGTCGCCCTTTCTTGTTTGCTCAAGCGCTCATCAACGCCGCGGGGCGTCGGGTGTCTATCGGAATACGGTAATGCCTTCTCTGGACTTTTAAGTAATTCAATGCCCCTGCTTGCATGGTCTTCTTTCCTTTTTTTTTTTTTTTGAGAAGAAGAACCTTGGTCATTTTCTTCCTTTTTTCCCCTCTGTGCGGAGTAGTGTTCCGGATAATGGACTGCACACAAAATTAATTTTTTTTAGGGTAATGCCTTCTCTGGACTTTTAAGTAATTCAAATGCCCCTGCTTGGTCTTCTTTCCTTTTTGTCCTTTTGCAGAGAATCAGTAACATTTTCTACCTTTATTCCCGTGTGTGGAGTAGTGTTCCGGATAATGGACTGCACACAAAATTAATTTTTTTTGGGTAATGCTTTATTTTGTGGACTTTTGAGTAATTCAATGCCACTGCTTCATCCTCTTTCCTTTTTTGTCTTTTTCCGGAGAACCTTGGTCATTTTTTACCTTTATTCCCGTGTGTGGGGTAGTGTTCCGGATAATGGACTGCCCACAAAATTAATTTTTTAAGGGTAATGCCTTCTCTGGACTTTTAAGTAATTCAATGCCCCTGCTTGCATGGTCTTCTTTCCTTTTTTGTGTCTTTTTTTTTAAGGAGAACCTTGGTCATTTTCTTCCTTTTTTTCTCCCCCCTGTGCAGAATAGTGTTCCGGATAATGGACTGCACACAAAATTAATTTTTTTTAGGGTATTGCTTCATTCTCTGAACTGATGAGTAATTCAATGCCACTGCTTCACCTTCTTTCCTTTTTTGTCTTTTTGCGGAGAACCTTGCTTTCTTATTCTTCCTTTTTTAGCCCTGTGTGAGTAGTGTTCCGGATAATGGACTGAACACAAAATGGATTTTTTTAGGGTAATGCTGTATTCTCTGGACTTTTGAGTAATCCAATGCCCTTGCTTCTTCTTCTTTCCTTTTTTGATCTTTTTTGTGGAGAACCTTGCTCATTTTCTTCCTTTTTCCCCCCTGTGTGGATTAGTGTTCCGGATAATGGACTGCACACAAATTTAATTTTTTTAGGGTAATGCTTTATTCTCTGGTCTTCTAAGTAATTCAATGCCCCTGCTTTGTCTTCTTTCATTCTTTGTTTTTCTTTATGAGAATAAGCTTGCTGATTTTTTCCCTTTATTCCCCTGTGTGGAATAGAGTTCCAGATAATGGACTGTGCACAACATTTTTTTTTTGGCACGAGGAACTTGAGTTATTATTATATGAGGTTCCTCAGTGATACCAGGCATTCTTTTTTACAATAGTTAAATTTCCTGCTTTGGAGTGTTGTTCCGGATAATGGACTACCCACAAAATGAATTTGGTGCAGAAGGAACTCGAGTTGCTACTAAACTTTCCTCAGAGGTGCCAGGTATCCTTCCTCTACCTTAATTTCCCCATTTTGAGTGGTGTTACAGATAATGGACTTCACGCAGAATTATTTTTTAGCACAAGGCACTTGAGTTACTGTTCTATAAGTTTCCTCAGTGATGCCAGGCATTCTTTGTAAAACAGTTCAATTCCCTGCTTTGAAGTGTTATTCTGGACAATGGACTACCACCAATTTTTTTTTTTTTTTTGCAAAGAACTTGGGCTGCTGCTAAAGTTTCCTCATTGAGCCTCAGCCTGGGTATCCTTTCTAAACCTTAATTTCCTTATTTTCAGGGGTGTTCTAGATAGTGAACTACCCACAAAATGAATTTGGTGCAGAAGGAACTTGAATTGATACTAAAGTTTCCTCAGTGATGCCAGGCATTCTTTGTATAGTTCAAATCCTTCTTTGGAGTGGTGCTCCAGATAATGGACCACCCACAAAATCAATTTTTGTAGAAGGGATGTGAGTTGATGCTGAAGTTTCCTCAGAGGTGCCAGGTATCTTTCCTGTAACTCAAAATTTGCTTATTTGGAATGGTATTCCAGATAATGGACTCACAGGAACATGTATTTTTTCATAAAGAACTTGGATTTCTACCAAAGTGGCATCACCTATGTCATGTATCCTTTCCATGCTGTAATTTCTCTACATGAGTGATGTTCCAGATAATGGACTACTGGCAGAATTTTTTTTGCACAAGGAACTTGGGTGGCAACTTAAGTATCCTGAGTGGTTCCAGGTATCCTTCCAATGCCTTAATTTTCCTTATTTGGAACATTGGTCCAGATAATGGACTCCAATCAACATGCAGGTTTTGCACAATGAATGTAGGTTGCATCCAAATTGTTTTCCCCCTTGCCAAGTTTCCTCCCCTATTCATCCAATATCATTTTTTTTGATAATGAACCCCTAAGCAACATGACAATGTTGCCTAATGAACCAGGTTTAATGAGAAATTGTTCTCACCCTTGCCATGTATCATTCCAAAATCCCTTTTCTACTTGTTTGGGCTGGTTTCCTGGATAATTGATTTCTGGCAGCAATTGCAATTTTTAGCGGCTTTTGCCATTTTTCTGCATTTTCCACCCAACTACTCAGTAACAGTGATGCTCCGGATTATGGACTCATTGAAAAAAGGTTTTTCAACCCAGTTTGCTGTGAAATCTTCATTTTTGAAAATTCCAAGGTAGGTTAAAGTTTTTTTAGGGCATTGACCAGCTGCATTGAAATAATGTTACAAGATTGTGTAGGTTGGTGGGTATACAGTTGAGTACTTTCTAGTGCATGTTTGTGCTTGTTCTAGGTATTTTTTCATTACCTGGATTAATGTCCACAAAACACAAAGACTGTGGATTGTTTTTAGAAAGCTACTTTCTGGCTTGGCCTCCCAAATCATTTTTTCCATCTTGTAGAATGTCTTCCTTGAAATTTTTATTCAGTGTACGATATTTGCTCTAACCTAGAATCATGGGCTTGAAAATTTATATTCATGTTTTTAAAGTTGATGGAGAAGGAGTATTCTTTGAAGTATCAATTCTTGCCAACATTCTTAATATTGTACTTCTCAGTTTCATTTCTTCTTATTGTATGTCACCAATCTTTTTTATTTTTTTTTCTTCTTGGTTTGGCATTTATTCTTACAGTAAATAATGTACAAAATCCACAGAAAATTAATTTTTATGGAATAATGAGCATGTGTGAGAGTTTCTACGCGCTGTAATGCAATTTTTTTCTGTATTTGCAAAATAGATTCATACAGGTTTTGAACACACTTGTCATGGGTAAAATTATTTTATAACTTTTCCAAAAGTGGGATATAAATCAAAACATTAGAAAACAAACCCGCACGTAATTCTAATCAGCAGCAGTCACCTTCTTGACATGGATAATTTTTTGGATTTCAGAGTTTGAATATTGGGCCCAAATCTCCCAGCTTACGTCCGAAAATAAACTGTTGAACTGTATGTTCTTGAAAAATGAGAGTTCTCATTTCTTTCAACTTTCTTTTAAACATTTTCTAGCACTTTCTAGCTCTGCACACACTTTCTGTGCCTTTTGTTTAAAAATTTCGGAATTCTTTTCAGTGATCAACCATCAAATGAATACTGTACATTATTAAACAAACAAAAAACCTTCAATATTTGTATCAAGAAAACAAGTGTCCAGAACAATAACCTGTATTTTTACTCATTAATTTTCTATTTTGCACTTTGAACAGAGTTAAATTTTAATTTCTATCTTGATTTTTGTCGTCAAGTCGGCCATGAAAAATTCGTGGATCAAATTTCAGAGAATAAAATGGCTTCCTGTGGGTAGCAATTGTTTTTTTTTCCCTCTCCAGCAACTGCCTCATCTGACGAAAGAAAGAAGGAAGAAGAGAAACTTGCTCTGGGAACTTAACTGATCAAAAGCTTCAATCGCAAATGCCTGACGATGACATTTGTTGAAAAGGCAAGGAATGCGAGATTCCTTGTCAAAAATCCAGCTCGGGTTATCATTTATTTATTTTTTCTTCCTCGTGGGAAAAGAAAGAAGAACAAACAAATAAGTAAATAAATAAATAGAAAATCGAGCAAACCTTAGGCAACCGCCGCCTTACTTAAGTTTTATAAACGGAGGCGGGGCCTTAGCCCGTCGTCTTTAGATCTACGGGCCCGGGGCTAATACAATCGTCCAACAACATTAACCAAAGGGGCCGTTAAACCACACAGAGCGGCTTCGACGTGGAGATATGACACACACACAAGGGGAAAAGTGAATAATAATGAAAATAAGAAGAGAGTGGAAAGAACCGCCGCTCGGGGGCGCCTTGATTGATCAGGCGGCGCTAGGACTTGGCTGCAAGCCGAGCCTCTAGCGTAGAGAAGGCCGCCGGAGAAGAACACTCTCTGCGTGACTCGACGACGACGACGACGAACCCTTACCCACATCACCAGAACTCGGATGAGGGACCGTTAGAAATACTGTACAGTACAGCTGAACCTCTCTGAGTCAAATTTGTTTTCCCTGGTCCCTAGAAATTTGACTCAGAGAGGTTCAACTGTATTGATTGATCTGTATTGATTGTCAAATTTCTAGGGACCAGGAAAAACAAATATGACTCAGGGAGGTTTTGATTTTTGAGGTTTTGAGTGAAGGAAACAAACATTTTTGCTGCAAGGAAAAGTAAAAAAAAATGCGGGAAAATTTAGATGAGGATATTCTGGGCCTAAACTTGCTTCTTGATGAGTTTACAGCTTGCTGAACTTGGAGGCATGGATTCATTTGTTCAATTAGTCTTTCACTTCATTTCAAGATGCATAAAACCATTTATTTTTATTGATTTTATCTTTGATATTCCAAGGAAATAATAAACAAAAGGCCTCAGAAAATTCAACTTATGGAGGTTTTAGAGAAACAGACTTCAAGTTAGGGAGGTTTTTAATGTATTGATTCTAAGGGAATCCAGACAGGGAATTGAAAAAAAATTGACTTTGGGAGGTTGAACTTCTCAAGGTTCATCTGTACAGATAATATTATTGTGGATCATTGGAGAGAGAGTTATTTTCATAAATATAAAAATGGTATATTTAAATCGGTGTGTTCTGATGACAGAAAGGTGCTGTTATTCTAGAATGAGAAAAGGTTGTTATGCAGAGAAAATTTTTGCAGACAACATCCTTGTAGAGAGAGTTATTATACACCTGCATAAATATGGTAGATTTTAATCAGCATGTCTAGTAACAAAAATATTCTGATACACTGGAAATAAACAGAAGTTTCTTATTTGAATAAAGCCATTTTAGACAAAATCATTACAGATGTAGAGAGAGTCCACCCGCATAAATATGTTAGAATTGAATCAGTGTGTTTGGTGATAGAATAGTTTGTATAAACTGGAAAAATAATGCTGTTGTACAGAGAAAATTGTTGCAGACAATCTCACATTGCAGTGATAAAGTACTTCCTTACACCATAACATCTTTGACTCTAGATTCTTGACCTATTAGAGATCTTTGCTTTCAAGCAAAGTATAGAAATCAATAAAGCTTAAATATCTCTGAAGCAGCTCATGTTCAATGATATCATCATCAGTTGATGAGTTGAGTTATTCATTAGCCAATTTATCCTAGGTGTGATAAAAATTTGCTTAATTGTTTTATCAATTACCTTTTAGTTCAAATCCTTCTTTGGAGTGGTGCTCCAGATAATGGACCACCCACAAAATCAATTTTTGTAGAAGGGATGTGAGTTGATGCTGAAGTTTCCTCAGAGGTGCCAGGTATCTTTCCTGTAACTCACAATTTGCTTATTTTGAATGGTGTTCCAGATAATGGACTACCAGGAACATGTATTTTTGCATAAAGAACTTGGATTTCTACCAAAGTGGCATCACCTATGTCATGTATCCTTCCCATACCATAATTTCCCTACATGAGTGATGTTCCAGATAATGGACTACTTGGAGAATGTTTTTTTGCACAAGGAACTTGGGTTGAAACTAAAGTATTCTGAGTGGTTCCAGGTATCCTTCCAATACCTTAATTTTCCTTATTTGAAATAGTGGTCCAGATAATGGACTCCAATCAACATGTAGGTTTTGCACAATGAATGTAGGTTGTATCCAAATTGTTTTCCCCTTTGCAAAGTTTCCTCCCCTATTCATCCAATATCATTTTTTTTATAATGAACCCCTAAGCAACATGAGAATGTTGCCTAATGAACCAGGTTTAATAAGAAATTGTTCTCACCCTTGCCATGTATCATTCCAAAATCCCTTTTCTACTTGTTTGGGCTGGTTTCCTGGATAATTGATTTCTGGCAGCAATTGCAATTTTTAGCGGCTTTTGCCATTTTTCTGCATTTTCCACCCAACTACTCAGTAACAGTGATGCTCCGGATTATGGACTCATTGAAAAAAGGTTTTTCAACCCAGTTTGCTGTGAAATCTTCATTTTTGAAAATTCCAAGGTAGGTTAAAGTTTTTTT
>CAJPEX010000092.1:0-16839 GCA_905338405.1 Notodromas monacha | reverse complement strand
GTTCCAGATAATGGACTGTGCACAACATTTTTTTTTTGGCACGAGGAACTTGAGTTATTATTATATGAGGTTCCTCAGTGATACCAGGCATTCTTTTTTACAATAGTTAAATTTCCTGCTTTGGAGTGTTGTTCCGGATAATGGACTACCCACAAAATGAATTTGGTGCAGAAGGAACTCGAGTTGCTACTAAACTTTCCTCAGAGGTGCCAGGTATCCTTCCTCTACCTTAATTTCCCCATTTTGAGTGGTGTTACAGATAATGGACTTCACGCAGAATTATTTTTTAGCACAAGGCACTTGAGTTACTGTTCTATAAGTTTCCTCAGTGATGCCAGGCATTCTTTGTAAAACAGTTCAATTCCCTGCTTTGAAGTGTTATTCTGGACAATGGACTACCACCAATTTTTTTTTTTTTTTTGCAAAGAACTTGGGCTGCTGCTAAAGTTTCCTCATTGAGCCTCAGCCTGGGTATCCTTTCTAAACCTTAATTTCCTTATTTTCAGGGGTGTTCTAGATAGTGAACTACCCACAAAATGAATTTGGTGCAGAAGGAACTTGAATTGATACTAAAGTTTCCTCAGTGATGCCAGGCATTCTTTGTATAGTTCAAATCCTTCTTTGGAGTGGTGCTCCAGATAATGGACCACCCACAAAATCAATTTTTGTAGAAGGGATGTGAGTTGATGCTGAAGTTTCCTCAGAGGTGCCAGGTATCTTTCCTGTAACTCACAATTTGCTTATTTTGAATGGTGTTCCAGATAATGGACTACCAGGAACATGTATTTTTGCATAAAGAACTTGGATTTCTACCAAAGTGGCATCACCTATGTCATGTATCCTTCCCATACCATAATTTCCCTACATGAGTGATGTTCCAGATAATGGACTACTTGGAGAATGTTTTTTTGCACAAGGAACTTGGGTTGAAACTAAAGTATTCTGAGTGGTTCCAGGTATCCTTCCAATACCTTAATTTTCCTTATTTGAAATAGTGGTCCAGATAATGGACTCCAATCAACATGTAGGTTTTGCACAATGAATGTAGGTTGTATCCAAATTGTTTTCCCCTTTGCAAAGTTTCCTCCCCTATTCATCCAATATCATTTTTTTTATAATGAACCCCTAAGCAACATGAGAATGTTGCCTAATGAACCAGGTTTAATAAGAAATTGTTCTCACCCTTGCCATGTATCATTCCAAAATCCCTTTTCTACTTGTTTGGGCTGGTTTCCTGGATAATTGATTTCTGGCAGCAATTGCAATTTTTAGCGGCTTTTGCCATTTTTCTGCTAAAAGGTGGGTTGATGAGTCATTGTCACTACGAGGCCTAATACCTGAGTAACTTTTTTCCAAAAAGTTGGGTCAAACGACACTTTAGAAGTAAAAACTTTTAAGGTTCCATCCAATTTCAAAAAAATAGGGCATTGACCAGTTGCATTGAAATAATGTTGCAAGATTGTGTAGGCTGGTGGGTATACAGTTGAGCACTTTCCATTGCATGTTTGTGCTTGTTCTAGGTCTTTTTTCATTACCTGGATTAATGTCCACAAAACACAACTACTGTGGATTGTTTTTAGAAAACTACTTTCTGGCTTGGCCTCACAAATCATTTTTTCCATCTTGTAGAATGTCTTCCTTGAAATTTTTATTCAGTGTACAATATTTGCTCTAACCTAGAATCATGGGCTTGAAAATTTATATTCCTGTTTTTAAAGTTGATGGAGAAGGACTATTTTTTAAAGCATCAATTCTTGGTCAAGTTCTTAATATCGCATTTCTCAGTTTGATTTCTTCTCATTGTATGTCACCAATCTTTTTTCTGTTTTTCTTCTTGGTTTGGCATTTATTCTTACGTTGAATAATGTCCAAAATCCACAGAAAATTAATTTTGATTGAATATTGAGCATGTGTGAGAGTTTCTACGCGCTGTAATGCAATTTTTTTCTGTATTTTGCAAAATATATTCATGCAGGTTTTGAACACATTTGTTATGGTTAAAATTATTTTATAACTTTTCCAAAAGTGGGATATAAATCAAAAACATTAGAAACCAAACCCACATGTACTTCTAATCAGCAGCAGTCACCTTCTTGACATGGATAATTTTTTGGATTTCAGAGTTTGAATATTGGGCCCAAATCTCCCAGCTTACGTCCAAAAATAAACTGTTGAACTGTATTTTCTTGAAAAATAAGAGTTCTCATTTGTTTCAACTTTTCTTTTAAACATTTTCTGGCACTTTCTAGCTTTGCACACATTTGTATTCATTCTGCGTCTTTCGTTTAAAAGTGTTGGAATTCTTTTCAGTAATCAACCATTGAATGAATACAATGAGACCCCAAGATGCAGACATAATTGGTGCATCAAGAGTGTCCCTAAGTTGAGTCTTGTTTTCCCATAGACTTACATTATATAATTTTTAATTGGTGTATTATGGGAGAAGTATTCTTCAAAATTCCCTGGAAAAAATTGTTTGCCTCTTGAATTTGAATTAGTGAATACATTTTCAACAACATTTGGAGCATTGGATAGTGTATTTCTGTGCTGTACATTGAATTGTTGGCATCTACAAAAAAAGCAATCAAGTGAAAAAAAGTAGAAGTCCCTCTATGCTGGAGGTAATTTTTTGAATTAGCTAAATGGATGGTAATTTGGTGAGAGAAATGCCTGAGAACTTTTCTTACATCAATTTTATGGTTGGAAATATCTGTTTCTTGTGATTTGGTCTGAAACGTATTTGCAATTTTTTCACAAAATGTCCCTATGTTGAGTCAGTGTCCTCATGTTGGGCCTTTTTATTAATTTATTATGGGAAAATAAGTGTCCCTATGTTGAATTGTCCACTGGTCAAGGTGTCCACATGTGGGGGTCTCACTGTATTTGATTTTGGGATAACATTTAAGTCTGTCGTCAATGAATATTTATTTTGTGGAAGATAATACTATATTTACAGAACAGTATATCTGAAACTGTAATGCCTTCTAAATTTTTTGAACCCCAGGATCAGCTTGCTTGAGTTCCAAACAGGGCTTCAAAATGAGAAAATGTTTCTTTTTGGATATTTTTTAAAGCTCCAAGATTTAGTTGACTTGAAGACAACAAAATACTTTTGGAATAGCACAGGCTTTATCCCTGATCCCTTTCTTTGTCAACAACATATTATTGTTTATGATCAATCAAATCTTCAAGAAAACTTGGCATTCATAAAAACGTTCTGAATTTAAAGGAAGTGAAATTTTTTTAATTTCCAGTTTTTCAATTCCACTTGCTCCGGAAATTTTTCAGGTACATTTTAGATTATTTAGTCGTGCTTTTTCAGTAATGTACAAGTCTCAAATGAAAAGAAAATAATTAAATATACCCTAATTATGCCTTTCTTTGAAGCTCTGAAGAAACCACTAGGAATGCTGTCAATGAATTTATTTCAAGCTACCATTCTCCAGAATACATTAATAACAAACAAAAAACCTTCAATATTTGTATCAAGAAAACAAGTGTCCAGAACAATAACCTGTATTTTTACTCATCCTATTTTGCCCTTTGAACAAATTGAATTTCAATTTCTATCCTGATTTTTGTCGTCAAGTCGGCCATGAAAAATTCGTGGATCAAATTTCAGAGAATAAAATGGCTTCCTGTGGGTAGCAATTGTTTTTTTTTTCCTTCTCCAACTGCCTCATCTGACGAAAGAAAGAAGGAAGAAGAGAAACATGCTCTGGGAACTTAACTGATCAAAAGCTTCAATCGCAAATGCCTGACGATGACATTTGTTGAAAAGGCAAGGAATGCGAGATTCCTTGTCAAAAATCCAGCTCGGGTTATCATTTATATTTTTTTCTTACTCGTGGGAAAAGAAAGAAGAACAAACAAATAAATAAATAAATAAATAAATAAATAGAAAATCGAGCAATGGAATCCGTTGGCGGCGGAATGAATTCAAAATATTTGCCTCCGCCCCGGAATCGGGCAGCAGAAATCTAGATGCCCGGGCCCCGATTATGTTAGCAGGTTGTTGTAATTGGTTTCCCCGGCAATTTGTGAACCGACGTTCGGCTCGGAGATCGCATCTCTTCCGGCGGCCTCTTCTTGTGAGAGACGCACTGAGCTGCTGCTGCTGCTGCTTGGGAATGGGTGTAGTGGTCTTGAGCCTACTCCCTGGCAATCTTTATACAGTACAGTTGAACCTCTCTGAGTCAAATTTCTAGGGACCAGGAAAAACAAATTTGGTAACTTAAAATAAGTAAAATTGGCAACTTAAAATAAGTAAAATTGGTAACTTAAAATAAATGGTAACCTGAAATAAATTCATTGACTGCATTCCTAATGGTTTTTTCAGAGCTTCAAATAAAGGAAAAACAAATTTCTAGGGCCCAAATTTGTTTTTCCTACTGGTCCCTAGAAATTTGACAATCAGTACAGATCAATCAATACAGTTGAACCTCTCTGAGTCAAATTTCTAGGGACCAGGAAAAACAAATTTGACTCAGAGAGGTTCAACTGTATTGATTGATCTGTACTGATTGTCAAATTTCTAGGGACCAGTAGGAAAAACAAATTTGGGCCCTAGAAATTTGTTTTTCCTACTGGGCCCAAGAAATTTGACTCAGGGATGTTTTGATTTTTTTGAGGTTTTGAGTGAAGGAAACAAACATTTTTGCTGCAAGGAAAAGTAAAAAAAAAAATGCGGGAAAATTTAGATGAGGATATTCTGGGTCTAAACTTGCTTCTCAATGAGTTTACAGCTTACTGAACTTGGAGGCATGGGTTCATTTGTTCAATTAGTCTTTCACTTCATTTCAAGATGCATAAAACCATTTATTTTTATTGATTTTCTCTTCGATATTCCAAGGAAATAATAAACAAAAGGCCTCAGAAAATTCAACTTACAGAGGTTTTAGAGAAAAAGTCTTCAAGTGACAGAGGATTTTAATAAAATAATTCTAAGGGAATTCAGACAGGAAATAGAAAAAAGTTGACTTTGGGAGGTTCTATACTTCTCAAGGTTCACTGGTACTGAGAAATTTATTGTAGACAAGATCATTGGAGAGAGAAAGTTATGAATATGGTATATTTAAATAAGTGTGTTCTGATGACAGAAAGCTCCTGTTATTCTATAATGAAAAAATTTTGTTACTCATAGAAAATTTTTGCATACAAAAGATCATCATAGAGAGAGTTATTATTCACCTGCATAAATATGGTAGATTTTAATCCGCGTGTCTATTAACAAAAAGTTTCTGAAACACTTGAACTAAACAGACGTTTCTTAAATGAATAAAGCCATTTTAGACAAAATCATTACAGATGTAGAGAGAGTCCACCTACATAAATATGTTAGAATTGAATCAGTGTGTTTGGTGATAGAATAGTTTGTATAAACTGGAAAAATAATGCCGTTGTACATAGAAAATTGTTGCAGACAATCTCACATTGCAGTGACAAAGTACTTCCTGACACCATAGCATCTTTGACTCTAGATTCTTGACCTATTAGAGATCTTTTCTTTCAAGTAAAGTATAGAAACCAATGAAGCTTAAATATCTCTGAAGCAGCTCATGTTCAATGATATCATCATCAGTTGATGAGTTGAGTTATTCATTAGCCAATTTATCCTAGGTGTGATAAAAATTTGCTTAATTGTTTTATCAATTACCTTNTCCCCGGCAATTTGCACACAGAGCGGCTTCGACGTGGAGATATGACACACACACAAGGGGAAAAGTGAATAATAATGAAAATAAGAAGAGAGTGGAAAGAACCGCCGCTCGGGGGCGCCTTGATTGATCAGGCGGCGCTAGGAGAACCGACGTTCGGCTCGGAGATCGCATCTCTTCCGGCGGCCTCTTCTTGTGAGAGACGCACTGAGCTGCTGCTGCTGCTGCTTGGGAATGGGTGTAGTGGTCTTGAGCCTACTCCCTGGCAATCTTATACTGTACAGTACAGCTGAACCTCTCTGAGTCAAATTTGTTTTCCCTGGTCCCTAGAAATTTGACTCAGAGAGGTTCAACTGTATTGATTGATCTGTATTGATTGTCAAATTTCTAGGGACCAGGAAAAACAAATATGACTCAGGGAGGTTTTGATTTTTGAGGTTTTGAGTGAAGGAAACAAACATTTTTGCTGCAAGGAAAAGTAAAAAAAAATGCGGGAAAATTTAGATGAGGATATTCTGGGCCTAAACTTGCTTCTTGATGAGTTTACAGCTTGCTGAACTTGGAGGCATGGATTCATTTGTTCAATTAGTCTTTCACTTCATTTCAAGATGCATAAAACCATTTATTTTTATTGATTTTATCTTTGATATTCCAAGGAAATAATAAACAAAAGGCCTCAGAAAATTCAACTTATGGAGGTTTTAGAGAAACAGACTTCAAGTTAGGGAGGTTTTTAATGTATTGATTCTAAGGGAATCCAGACAGGGAATTGAAAAAAAATTGACTTTGGGAGGTTGAACTTCTCAAGGTTCATCTGTACAGATAATATTATTGTGGATCATTGGAGAGAGAGTTATTTTCATAAATATAAAAATGGTATATTTAAATCGGTGTGTTCTGATGACAGAAAGGTGCTGTTATTCTAGAATGAGAAAAGGTTGTTATGCAGAGAAAATTTTTGCAGACAACATCCTTGTAGAGAGAGTTATTATACACCTGCATAAATATGGTAGATTTTAATCAGCATGTCTAGTAACAAAAATATTCTGATACACTGGAAATAAACAGAAGTTTCTTATTTGAATAAAGCCATTTTAGACAAAATCATTACAGATGTAGAGAGAGTCCACCCGCATAAATATGTTAGAATTGAATCAGTGTGTTTGGTGATAGAATAGTTTGTATAAACTGGAAAAATAATGCTGTTGTACAGAGAAAATTGTTGCAGACAATCTCACATTGCAGTGATAAAGTACTTCCTTACACCATAACATCTTTGACTCTAGATTCTTGACCTATTAGAGATCTTTGCTTTCAAGCAAAGTATAGAAATCAATAAAGCTTAAATATCTCTGAAGCAGCTCATGTTCAATGATATCATCATCAGTTGATGAGTTGAGTTATTCATTAGCCAATTTATCCTAGGTGTGATAAAAATTTGCTTAATTGTTTTATCAATTACCTTTGTGAAATACATTCAGCCTGCTGACTTAGGAGTTCCTACAAGGAATTCCAGGTCCTGCCCCAGACTGATTGTTGTGTTTTATGAATGAATGAATGAATGAACAGAAAGCTTCATTTTCTGCTTTTCAGCATTCACAAGGTTCAATCAACATTTCCACATCCAAACCCCCTCCCCACCCAACCCAAATCCATTCAAAGACATTCAATCCCTTCAGAGTTGGAAACAGAGAAATTAGATGCTTTAGAACTTGTGCTTTATTGCAACACTCAACGTCAACTTATATTGAACCTCTCTAAGTAGAATTTCTGGGGACCAGGGAAAAAATTCAACTCAGGGAGGTTTTGATTTTTTGAGGTTTTAAGTAAAGGAAACAAACATTTGTGCTGCAAGGAAAAGTAAAAACTTTTGGGAAATTGTAGATGAGGATATCATGGGCCTAAACTTGTTTCTCAATGAGTTTACAGCTTGCTGAACTTGGAGGCAGGGGCTCATTTGTTCAATTAGTCTTTCACTTCATTTCAAGATGCATAAAATCATTTGTTTTATTGATTTGTTTTATTAATGCCATAAAATATATAATATATTATAAATATAATATGTAATAATAATAAAATATAATAATATATAATAAAAAATATGATAATATATATATATATATATTTAATATATATTTGTTTTATTGATGCCATAAATATATAATGTATAATAATATATAATAAATATATTCTATATATACAATATATTTTCTTTTCTTTTGTTTTCCCCAATACCAAGTTCACCTGCATAAATATGGTAAATCCGAAATCAGTGTGTCCTGGCAAACATACAGGTCCTGCTACACCGGCGGCCTCGTTGTTGGGGCCGCTCATTAGGCATTCCAATCACCGCCTCGCCAAGCATCCCGACTCACGGCTTGATGGCTCAGCCTCGCGCGGAATTCCACGCGTTCGGGTGACTGGTCGTGTTTGTCGCCCACAGCTTCTGAAAGCCCTGTGTATAAAAAAAAAGAAGAAAAAAACACACTCACAGATATTTTTCCATTTGTAAAATAAAATGGAAACGACAAAAAAAATATATATATGTATGTGTACCGCGGGGACATTGGGGATGAAAAAGATGAACGCATAAAAATCCACGCGGCGAATCAACAAAGGCGACCGCGAAAAGAAAAAAAAATGGTATAGGAAACAGAATCATCTCCCGTCGTCGCCACAAGCACCGTTACGACTGACTGACACGAATATTGTTTTTATTGTACTGTATTTCAAATGATTTTTTGTCTTCTTTACCTTTTTCACGTCTGTGGTTTTACTTATTTATTCATATTTTTTTTCTGGGCGAAGAGAGAAAAATTCTCTCGTGATGTCTGTGGCCGACGACTGGGATTTTTTCATGTGCCCGATGGCCTCCATTTTGAAGTTGTGATAAAGAAATTTTTTGTCTGTGTGTGTGTGTGTGGATCAAAGTCAGCTTCTGCATTCTTACTAGATTACACAAAAATCCCCCATGCTATTCTCGTGTCATAAATGTTTGCTGTTTTTCGTTTTACCCGCAATTTACACGACGTAACGAACGCACTTTGATAAAATCCAATTTTTCTTGG
The DNA here is from genome assembly GCA_905338405.1 of Notodromas monacha. Classification (NCBI taxonomy): domain Eukaryota; kingdom Metazoa; phylum Arthropoda; class Ostracoda; order Podocopida; family Cyprididae; genus Notodromas; species Notodromas monacha. Next base: position 8,114 of record CAJPEX010000092.1, on the reverse strand, counting down.
AATTAAAATGGCCGAATGGCTAAATTGCCATAAAGTCAGGATTGTGTTACCCGCGCAATTATTGGATTCGTCTGAGGAAAAAAAGAATCCTGACTTTTGAGTCAATGTTTTAAAGATCGGGTTGCTGTAACATTTTTTAAAATTCAAATTTAGAATTATTCAAGTGGGTTTCAGTTTGAAGAAGTCATGCCCGAATTTTTCTTTGCCATTAAAAGCAGAATATATCTGCAAAAAATTCTCGGATTACTATCTGAACTTTTTTGTGAATATCGCTCATGTGATGAATATTTATTTTGACAAATGTTGGAGGATGACATTGATGGAGATTGGTGACATAAAAAGAAGACATATACTGTGTGAATTGAATTCTCATGTAAACTTATGGCGGAAAAACAGCGGACTTGATGATAATTTTGAAAATTGATTCCGCATGCTTTGGCATGAAAGCATATTTCTGGAGTTTTTCTTATGACAGAATTATTTTGCTTTTGGTAAAGTGGTGTATTTTTTTATTTGGTTGTTCTGGGAAGTTTCTATACTGTTTTTCTTCCATCTGCCTTCTCCCTCTTTGCAAGTTATACTGTACCACTACTGTGTAAGGATATTTTGTGGGATACAATAGGGTTCTCTCCCAATGTCATAAGGGTTCTCTACTTCTATGCTCTGTAATTCTTTGTACAGCAAACAACTTTTCTCCTCCCTTGAATTTTGTTTCGGAGAGAGTCTACCTGCATACATTGAGGCCCCCAGATGCGGACATAATTGGCACATAAAGTGTCCTCAAGTAGAATTGTCCCTAAGTTGAGTATTGTTTTCCCATAGACTTACATTACATAATTTTTAATTGGTGTTTCATGGAAGGAATATTGTTCAGATTTCCACGTAAAAAAAATTTTTTGCCATTTGAATTTGATTCAGTGAATATCTCTTCAACCCAATAAGAAAATTTGGAGCATTGAATAGTATACCGCTTTACATTTCATTGAAATGTTGGCATATGTAAAAATAGCACCCAAGTCGCAAAGAGAGAGGGAAGTCCCTCTGCGCTATAGGTTTTTTTTATTAACTGAATGGATTGGAAAGTGATGGGAAAAGTACCAAAGAATTTTTCTTACATAGATCTTACGGCTGGAAATATGTGTTTCTTGCAATTAAACCTAATAAAAGTCAATTTTCCCAAAATTTATTTGTAATTTCATCATGCAATGTCCTCATGTCAAGTCAGTGTCCATATGTCAGGCCTTTGTTATGATTTTTTTTTATTAAAAATAAATGACCCTATGTTGAATCATCCAATGTTGAGGTGTCTGCATGTGGGGGTCTCACTCACAGTGAGCACAAAAGTCTCCAAAATATGTCCAAAAAACTTGTGTTCTTGTGGACAAGTTTGGAGAACTTGTCCACCAGAGTACAATTCTCTGGCAGAGACGTTCTCCAAACTTGTCCGCATATCATCTAAAAAGTTTGGAGATTTTTGTCACAAACTTATCCAAAGCAAATTGTCCAAAACTTGTCCATTTTTGGCAAGATTCTGGGATAAGTTGCTTTGGATAAGTTTTGGATCCAAAACGGACATTATTGTGCTCACTGGGCTGTAAATATGTCCCTATGTCAAATTGTCCCCATGTCACGGTGTCTGCATTTAAGGGTCTCACTGTAAATGTCCCTATGTCAATTTGTCCACATGTATGTTGATGCGTCTGATTGGATCCAAAACGGACATTATTGTGCTCACTGGGCTGTAAATGTCCCTATGTCAAATTGTCCCCATGTCACGGTGTCTGCATTTAAGGGTCTCACTGTAAATGTCCTTATGTCAATTTTTCCACATGTATGCTGATGTGTCTGCATGTGTTACATGCAGACACCTTGACATGCGGACAATTTGACATAGGGACATTTACAGCCCAGTGAGCACAATAATGTCCGTTTTGGATCCAAAACTTATCCAAAGCAACTTATCCCAGAATCTTGCCAAAAATGGACAAGTTTTGTACCAAGTTGCTTTGGATAAGTTTGGGACAAAAATCTCCAAACTTGNACGACGTAACGAACGCACTTTGATAAAATCCAATTTTTCTTGGAATTAAAATGGCCGAATGGCTAAATTGCCATAAAGTCAGGATTGTGTTACCCGCGCAATTATTGGATTCGTCTGAGGAAAAAAAAAGAATCCTGACTTTTGAGTCAATGTTTTAAAGATCGGGTTGCTGTAACATTTTTTAAAATTCAAATTTAGAATTATTCAAGTGGGTTTCAGTTTGAAGAAGTCATGCCCGAATTTTTCTTTGCCATTAAAAGCAGAATATATCTGCAAAAAATTCTCGGATTACTATCTGAACTTTTTTGTGAATATCGCTCATGTGATGAATATTTATTTTGACAAATGTTGGAGGATGACATTGATGGAGATTGGTGACATAAAAAGAAGACATATACTGTGTGAATTGAATTCTCATGTAAACTTATGGCGGAAAAACAGCGGACTTGATGATAATTTTGAAAATTGATTCCGCATGCTTTGGCATGAAAGCATATTTCTGGAGTTTTTCTTATGACAGAATTATTTTGCTTTTGGTAAAGTGGTGTATTTTTTTATTTGGTTGTTCTGGGAAGTTTCTACACTGTTTTTCTTCCATCTGCCTTCTCCCTCTTTGCAAGTTATACTGTACCACTACTATGTAAGGATATTTTGTGGGATACAATAGGGTTCTCTCCCAATGTTACAAGGGTTCTCTACTGCTATACACTGTAATTCTGTATATAGCACAAAAAAAATTTCTCCTCCCTTGAATTTTGTTGCGGAGAGAGTCTACCTGCATACATTGAGACCCCCAGATGCAGACATAATTGGCACATAAAGTGTCCTCAAGTAGAATTGTCCCTAAGTTGAGTATTGTTTTCCCATAGACTTACATTTTTTTAATTGGTGTTTCATGGAAGGAATATTGTTCAGATTTCCACGTAAAAAATTTTGTTTGCCATTTGAATTTGATTCAGTGAATATCTCTTCAACCCAATAAGAAAATGTGGAGCATTGAATAGTATACCGCTGTACATTTCATTGAAATGTTGGCATATGTAAAAATAGCACCCAAGTCGCAAAGAGAGAAGGAAGTCCCTCTGTTCTAAAGGTTTTTTTTTTTTTTAATTAGCTGAATTGATGGGAAAGTGATTGGAAAAGTACCAAAGAATTTTTCTTACATAGATCTTATGGCCAGAAATATGTGTTTGTTGCAATTAAGCCTAATGAAAGACAATTTACTCAAAATTTATTGGCAACTTCATCATGCAATGTCCTCATGTCAAGTCAGTGTCCATATGTCAGGCCTTTTTTATGATTTTTTTTATTAAAAATAAATGACCCTATGTTGAATCATCCAATGTTGAGGTGTCTGCATGTGGGGTTCTCACTCACAGTGAGCACAAAAGTCTCCAAAATATGTCCAAAACTCATCCAAATGAGTTCCACGGGCATTTTTGGAACTCATTTGGATGAGTTTTGGAGAACTTGTCCAAAAAATCTTGTGTTCTTGTGGACAAGTTTGGAGAACTTGTCCACCAGAGTACAATTCTCTGGCAAAGACGTTCTCCAAACTTGTCCGCATATCATCTAAAATTTGCAGAAAAGTTTCGAGATTTTTGTCCCAAACTTATCCAAAGCAACTTGGTCCAAAACTTGTCCATTTTTGGCAAGATTCTGGGATAAGTTGCTTTGGATAAGTTTTGGATCCAAACGGACATTATTGTGCTCACTGGGCTGTAAATGTCCCTATGTCAAATTGTCTGCATGTCAAGGTGTCTGCATGTAAGGGTCTCACTGTAAATGTCCCTATGTCAATTTGTCCACATGTATGTTGATGTGTCTGCTTGGATCCAAAATGGACATTATTGTGCTCACTGGGCTGTAAATGTCCCTATGTCAAGTTGTCTGCATGTCAAGGTGTCTGCATGTAAGGGTCTCACTGTAAATGTCCCTATGTCTATTTGTCCACATGTATGTTGATGTGTCTGCATGTGTTACATGCAGACACCTTGACATGCGGACAATTTGACATAGGGACATTTACAGCCCAGTGAGCACAATAATGTCCGTTTTGGATCCAAAACTTATCCAAAGCAACTTATCCCAGAATCTTGCCAAAAATGGACAAGTTTTGTACCAAGTTGCTTTGGATAAGTTTGGGACAAAAATCTCCAAACTTGTCTCACTGTGCAGTTATTTCCATGAGCATTGAAAAAAAAATAAAAGCATTTTCCTTCAATTTTTTGGTCTCTGACCATTTTTCTCCTCATATTTGCTCTACTGTAGTTATCTCCTCCCTTTCCCCCCTCCATTTCGCACTCAGATGATCCCAGAGAAAATTCCTGGTCCGCGTGCAGGAGTTTCATCCCCTCCTCCTCCCCGCTAAAACGGAAAAACGGTTTCCCGGCGCGCTTTCACGACCCATAGACGCAATTCACGTTGGAACGCGACAGCTGTAAAGCATTTCTAGCCTCTCTTTCTCCCCATCGGCTTTGAGCAAAGACAAAAGATTCAAAAAGGGGGGGGGGAGTCTTGGTTGAGTTGGAATGGCTCGAAAAGCGGCACTAAACGTGTTTGCATTAGGCCGCCGGGATGGACCCGCGGCGACGGGCCGGTTCAGGGAACCAGACAGAGAGAAAAAGAAAAAAAAAAAAAGGAAACCTGCCTGGCTACCGGGTGGAAATGGCTGGGGGATTGACGAGCTGAGTAACTTTAGGTTTCCTGGTTGAACTTTTTTGTTGCAAAGTTTCCTTTCGCAGAAATATTCTCATCAAATTGTTTGCAGTATCATCAAATGATTTTAAATTGGGGGATATGTTTTGCAGGAATACCATATTGACTCAAGTACTGTAAACACCCTTCCATGAGATGTTCACTGTCATTTTTCTGCTTCAAAAAATTAGGTACAAGATTATACAGACATTATTTGATTAAGAAAGAAATATGGAAAGTCTTGGTTGTGCCTTGTGAACGCTGAAAATTGGCATATAAAGTTTTCTGTTCATTCATTCATTCATTCATTCATTCAAGAAATATCTAAAATAAAGAATTGTTAAACTTTGCCCTTCTGTAAAATTTCTACTTATTTTTTTTATAAAATAAGTGAATGAATGAATGAACAAAACACTTTATTTGCCGCTTTTTAGCATTCACAAGGTTCAATCAAGATTTCCACAACCAAACCCGCCTCCCACCCAACCCCTTCCAGATGACATTCATTTTGGGGTCTGATTCACTGACTTCACAGAGGAGAGAGAATTGTAAAAGGTTTTTCTGGGATTGATAATGAGAGGACTAGTGTGACAATTGTAGGTTTTATTTTATTTTCCACAACCAAACCCGCCTCCCACCCAACCCAAATCCACTCAATGACATTTAATCACTTCAGAGAAAATAAGTGATAAATTAAGGAATAAATCCATTAAATATGGTTAACCCAGTTTTCAGGAGAAGAAGTACTGTACAGTACTGTATCTTGTTCTTCGTGCCTGAAAGTGATACTTACATTCTCAATAATACAGAATATAGCCAAGTTTTCCAGCAAAAAATAAAATAAAATAAGGAGGAGCATTGATAATTTTTTCTGTGTTTTATGGAAACATTCTGCAAAATGGGTATACATTGTTTTTCTGTGTTGTACTTCATCATGGACAGGTATAACACTTTTACAATTTTTACAGCTTTTGTGTTCATCATACTTAATTTCATCCATGAATTTCAAACCACTTTCAACATACAATCCAAAAAAAAACAATGGAAAATCAACATTCAATTTTACTGCACTTCAGGTCAAACTGTTTTTTTTTTTTTTTATGCACAGTATTTTATTTTCAAATTATTGTATCTGTGTAGTCAGTGCATGAATATAACCAAGGGGCATTAAACAAAACATTAGTGGAAGAAGTCCAACTGTAAATGGAATCATCACAAAAATCCCAGTCACACAATTCATTGTGATGTCAGTGCATGAATGCCATGGAAGCGGTATTTTAATAAATGGAAATTGGAGTTAAATATGTCCAATTAAAGCAGCACAAATATTCCAGTCACAAGTCCTCATTTTCACTCCCAGAAAACTTTTGCAATTATCTTTTGTGAAGTCATTAAATTGTACCCCAAATTGATTGCCATTAAAAAATAAAAAAGTTGTATCAAAGATGCCCAAATCTACCTAAAATCGTCAGAAAAACCTTAGACACATAAGTTATGTGTCTAATGTGTCTAAGGGGAGTTGAGTTGGGTGGGGAGGGGGTTTGGATGCGGGAGTTTTGGTTGTGCCTTGTGAACGCTGAAAAGTGGCAAATAAAGTTTTCTGTTCATTCATTCATTCATAAGTTACACATTTTCAATCCCAGGGAAACTTGCAATTCTCTCCTGTGAAATCAATGCTTGAACACAATGGGGGGACATTAAAAAATTGAAATTTGAGTTGAAGATTGTCCAACTGTGCATTAAATCAGCACAAATACCAGTACAAAAATTCCACATTTTCAATCCTCTCCCCAGTGTATTAATGCCATGAAAGTGCCATTTGAAGAAAATATTGAGTTACACCAAGTCAAACTCTGCAAAATTAAATCACCGCTACAAACCCCCAGTTGTAACACTAGTCCTCATTTTCAATCCCAGGAAAATGTTTTGCTAGTCTGTGTCCTGTGAAGTCAAAATGATTGTACTATGAAGGGGTTTTTCTAAAAATAAATAAAAATTTTGAGTTGAAGATGCCCAACTGTATATAAAAGCAGCACAAAAACCCCCAGTTTTCACACTAGTCCTCTCATTCTCAGTCCCAGGAAAACTTCTGCTTTTATCTCTCCTCTGTGGAGTTAGTGAATCAGGCTCCAAATTGAATGTCATATGGAGGGGTTTATAAAAAAAATTGAATTGACCATGCCCAACTGTATATAAAATCAGCACAAAAACCACAGTCACACTAGTCCTCATTCCCAAAAATTTTTGCAATTCTCTCTCCTGTGAAGTCAGTGAATCATGCCCCAAAATGAATGTCCTCTGGAGGGGTTTCTAAAAATGAATAACAATATTGAGTCAAAGATGACCAACTGTATATAAAATCAGCACTAAAAAAACCCCATTTGACACACCTTTCCTCTCATTCTCAATCCCAGAAAAACTTTTGCAATTCTCTCTCCTCCGTGAAGTCAGTGAATCAGACCCCAAAATTGAATGTCATCTGGAAGGGGTTTTTAAAAATGAATAGCAATTTTGAGTTAAAGTTGTCCAACTGTAAATAAAATCAGCACAAAACCCTCCAATTGTACCAGCATTCCTCTCATTCTCAATCCCAGAAAAAAACCTTCTGCAATTCTCTCTCCTCTGTGAAGTCAGTGAATCATACCCCCAATATGAATGCCACATTGGGAGTTTCTAAAAATGAATAACAATTTTGAGTCAAAGATGCCCAACTGTATATATAAATTCAGCACAAAAACCCCCAGTTGTCACATTCTCAATCCCAGAAGAACCTTTTACAATTCTCTCTCTTCTGTGAAGTCAGTGAATCAGACCCCCAACATGAATGTCATCTGGAGGGGTTTCTAAAAATGAATAACAATTTTGAGTTAAAGATGCCCAACTGTATATATAAAATCAGCACAAAAACCCCCAGTTGTCACATCACCAGTCCTCACATTCTCAATCTCAGAAAAAATCTTTTTGCAATTCTCTCTCCTGTGAAGTCAGCAAATCAGACCCCAAAATGAATGTCATCTGGAGGGGTTTCTAAAAATGAATAACAATTTTGAGTTAAAGTTGCCCAACTGTATATATAAAATCAGCACTGAAAACCACCCAATTTTCACACCATTCCTCTCATCCTCAATCCCAGAAAAACTTTTTGCAATTCTCTCTCCTCTGTGAAGTCAGCAAATCCAGACCCCAAAATGAATGTCATATTGGGGGTTTCAAAAAAATAATTTTGAGTTAAAGATGCCCAACTGTACATAAAATAAAACCTACAATTGTCACACTAGTCCTCTCATTCTCAATCCTAGAAAAACGTTTTGCAATTCTCTTTCCTCTGTGAAGTCAGTGAATCAGACCCCAAAATGAATGTCATCTGGAAGGGGTT
>CAJPEX010000091.1:47851-195009 GCA_905338405.1 Notodromas monacha | reverse complement strand
TCGGTATACAGTACCAACATACTATCGAGGAAACAGGGTGGACTGGGTAAACTACCGCTATACTGCATCAAAATACTACGAATCAAAATAAGAAATGCGGAGGTTTTAAATAGTGATGGGCGTCCAGTGAGAGGCGGTCGAGATAGGGATCAATTGAAATATCGCCGGGAGATCCTTCGGAGGCGATAGCTCCGGCGTCGCGGTCTCCGGGGGGCCTGAAAGTAGAGCCACTTCCCCCTGCCTAATTCGTAAAAACGACGGAATCCGTTCCCACTACTTATTCTGCCTGGACACTCTCCAGATGCATAACGACTTTGCCCGGGCAATGCCTGGCGATTTACCGACGCTCGGGGAAGATCAAACGTCGCTGGCTGGATTCACTCACCTCCGCGTGGATGACACACAGAAAAAAAAAATTAAACAAGAAATCAGAGATCGCGATTTCAATGAGGAATTCTTCCAGATTACACCGATCCACTCAGACTCTTGCTTTCGGCAGTATAGCTCCAATTATCCGGGCTCGGATTACCATTAGCCTTCTCTCAACTGTACTAAAAGTGCAATCGATTAAGATGAAAAATAACGTGCCTCGATTCATTTTCATTCGGTTGCTTCATTATACGAGCTAACGCACATCACGATTTGCAAGAATTCCAGGTAATAAATTCCCAAGTGAATTCATGTTGAATTAAATTTTTAACAGAATCACATTATCCATGACATTCGTTTATTTTATTCAATGGAAGACATACGGTAAATTGCCCGAATAATCGGAGGTTTTATTCTGACATTTCAACTTTGTAAGCCTAAATAAAATAAATCCCGTGGCTGTACGATGAAAAAGGCTCAAAAGGGCAATTGCGTTTGACGTAAATTACTGTAATTATACGTCGCACTTCTTTCCACAAAAATAAACCATTCGGGCGTAGCCTACAGTTGAACTTTACGAGAACAAGCAACACTTCATCCTCGTTCGAGTTTATTTGAAATCTATACATATACGATTGCAATACATTATACAGTGCATGAATATCTAGTACGCTTATTTTACATATTTTGAAATGAAAGCAAAAATATATCGATGCAGCTTTTTCAATTGCCACTTGCTCTCGTCAGGTCTTGAAACCAAGACAAATATGTCATAATCCACTTTTTGAAAAAGTTATAAAATAAAATTGGAGGGCTCTACTCGCATATAGGCCACTATTGTTGCGGCACATATCGTTTTTTAAATCTTAAATTATGGCTCACTATCATGCGGATATACAGTATGTTTAGATAACCTTTGTTAACTAAAAATAAAAACTACACCTAATGAAATAAACCTGCCTTTTGAGACCAGGAAGCACGACCGTCATGATTAAAAACTACTGCTTTCGGCAACTGAATTGAGAAGTCCAGAACTTTCGTTCAACCCATAATTCAAACGGCGGGAGTATTTTTTAAGAATTTGGCGCTGAAAAAATTATTCATCAATGATTTGTATCTCCGCTGTTCCAGAACTTGAGAGACCAGCGATTATAAAAAAAATCTAGCTTGGATTCATAGAATACGCCCTGATATTCACGCAGCTGGCCTTCTATTTCATGAAAGCTAACGTAGATCGGAATAGAATCCACAATTAAAACATCCGGTCTTCCTTTGAGCAGTGATGAATAAAGACACTGGAAGGCAATCCGATGATATCAACGAAAAAATAAAAATTTCGTCGGACAATTTTCAAGACAATTTTGTCTTTGTTTGGATGAAAAACACATGAACTCCAGTAAAGCAAAGTTCTTTTTTGAGTGGAGCTGAATCCTCTTCGCTGTCCTAGTTTGAGTTCTAAACGACGTAGACGTAGCAACGTCTTTTGTATAGTGGTCCAATGAAGTTGTTTATTTAGCGTACCTGTGCTTTATCAACTGCTGGAAAATAAATAAAGCGCTTTTTTGGAAAACGGAATCTTTTCGGTAACACTGATGGCTTTCAGGAGCTCTCGTCAAAAGAAGAAACGCGCGCAAAAATATTTGCAGAGGAAATGAATACGCGTCGAAAATTCGGTGGCATCAACGATAGGCTTTTGCATACAGTAAAAAGTAGTTTATTATTATTTGTTATTCCAGCCATGAACAGCACTTCGACAGGACCCCGTGAAGGGATCATTTTTCAACCAGGGTCAAGCGAATGGCCACGACATTCACGGCGAGCGCGATCAACGCGTTGTGTCAGGGTGCGGGAATCGGGGTTCTGACCCGGCTCGGAGTGCCAGGGATCCCGCGATGCGCGGTGGACTGAACCCCCCAAGCGGCGGGCAAATTCACATGCGTCGGGCTTTACGTTCGTCTCAATTCCACCGTGTAATTACAGTTGCACGTGCATAAGGAATTACGGTATTCTGACGTTTTGGCGAAAAATGCTACGACAAAAACTTTGTCTATAGCGTATCAATGCGCCACCGAACTTTTCGTTCGGTTCGGACTATAGTTCATTAGATAACTTTCTGCTATTTTCCAGCTCATTCTTTTCAGGCTTCTTGTACTTTTTACGGTCTATCCTATTCAACTTTTGAGTCTTGTACTGATTTAGTATTGGCAGGTACGCTTACTGTAACCTTGACACCGTCTTCGCTACACTGAAAGCATTTGAGGAAATTAGTAACTTAACATCGATAATTTCTATTACTTCCCTACAAGAAGTAAGAGCTGATCGAAAAGATAAGTCACGAACAGTAATAAGTCGCATCGTTTATCTCTTGGACAATAATCCCTTGAAATGTCTTCAGATTCTATGAAATTATACGCTGCCACAATTCGATTCAAAAGTATACTTTAATGTCTTGAGAAACGAATTTTAGGATGAATCTTCAGGACACTTCCGATCAAAGAGTTAGACTAATTAAAATTTAGAGGCTGCCTGATCAACTGCATGATGTCTGCCACGTTTTCTGCGAAGCTTCACTACGACCAACTGATGCCTTTGAGCTGAGTTAAGTGTAAGCGTGTAAATAAGGTGAAGCGGAAGTAGTGAAGTCTTAGAGAGTTTTGGAAAAAGCATGTTTTGCGTACCTTCTTTTTGATTTCTTTTTAAACGTCACGATATAAATAACCTTTTTTAATTTTACTTAAAGTGTAAACTTTGCCAGTGAAAAGCCGGACTTTCTTTTTAATGTCAATTACCTCTCGAACTTGAGTCTATTAGTATGCTGATGACATGTCATAAACCCAACTAAAAACCCACGATCTGCTCGCAGTTCATGGAGAAACAATCGAAAGATAGATAAAAATATATTAATCAGTATTATATATTGGAATTCAGAAAAATAGTGCGAAATCATGAGAAATTCAGTCGCTGACTCACGCATCAATACGCTTTCCAGGTCAAACACAGCTCAATAATATTTTTTATGGGCATGGCTGGCTGTTCAAACTTCAACTTGATTTACGGTCGAAACGAGATCTTTGGTATTCACCCAAATGTTATCAACCGTTCAACACGGTGTTTTAAGGGCTCTGCAAAAAAAGGACTTGTGTGCTGAAAATAAAACATAAGATGAGATTTTTAGAGCCAAAATGGTAACGTATGAAACGCTCACGGGGCTCCGCCGAAGAAAATTAATTTTCAAAGGGGGCTCAAAAAATTGAAAAACTCTGCCTGAACCTAATGTAAATCCGTCCCCTCAAACACATGCGCCATGAATGCAACGCAGGCGGAATCAATGCAACCATGTTTCCTTCGCAGTAAAATGCTGTCAAACGCACCTCCATTTTTCGAGCTTTAAAAACGAAAACAATACAGACTGTCAATACAAGAAGCGCATCCGTCGCATTCAATTTATTTCGAATCAAAAGTCTGTCGATGATGGTCCTACCACAGTTACTCTTCTCAAACAATCCCAAAAGAAATTCTTGTTTCATCCCTCGTTCATTTGAACTGATAATCGTAATGAATCAATGATCTGCTTAATCGCATTCAAGACTTCGATCATCTACAAAATATTATGCTGACCAGAAGCAACCATGCACCTCACCCGCAAATCCAAGACGCGTCCGATGNCGAAGCAAGTGAATGAAGTGATGCTGGTTGACTACGGAAACTCGACTCAATTCACATTCGCACATTTATTCCACTTCGCCTTCATCACTTCAGAATCTCTCAAAACCTTTTTCGTACAAAACGCATGGAAGAAAAACTAAAGTTTTTAAACGTCACGATATAAATAAGGAAAAAATTAAAATGAATTTCACATTTGAAACGGTCACTTTTCGGCCTGAAAGAAAAATTACAGTTAATGGAGAGCTTGAACTCAGATAATCATACGACTACTGTACAGTATTTGGGTTGATTTTTTCCACGATCTGCTCGCAGTTCACGGAGAAACAATCGAAAGATAGATTTTAAAAAATATTAATCAGTATTATATATTGGAATACAGAAAAAAAGTGCGAAATCAAGAGAAATTCAGTCGCTGACTCACGCATCAATACGCTTTCCGGGTCAAAACCAGCTCAATAATAGTTTTTATGGGCATGGCTGGCTGTTCAAACTTTAACTTGATTCACGGTCGAAACGAGATCTTTGGTATTCACCCAAATGTTATCAACCGTTCAACACGGTGTTTTAAGAGCTCTGCGAAAAAAGGACTTGTGTGCTAAAAATAAAAATAAAAAATAAAATGAGATTTTTAGAGCCAAAATTGTAACGTATGAAACGCTCACGGGGCTCTGCCAAAGAAAATTAATTTTCAAAGGGGGCTCAAAAAATTGAAAAACTCTGCCTGAACCTAATGTAAATCCGTCCCTTCAAACACATGCGCCATGAATGCAACGCAGGCGGAATCAATGCAACCATGTTTCCTTCACAGTAAAATGCTGTCAAACGCACCTCCATTTTTCGAGCTTTAAAAACGAAAACAATACGGACTGTCAATACAAGAAGCGCATCCGTCGCATTCAATTTATTTTGACTCAAAAGTCTGTCGATGATGGTCCTACCACAGTTACTCTTCTCAAACAATCCCAAAATAAAGCCTTGTTTCATCCCTCGTTCACTTGAACTGATAATCGTAATGAATCAATGATCTGCTTAATCGCATTCAAGACTTCGATCATCTACAAAATATTATGCTGACCAGAAGCAACCATGCACCTCACCCGCAAATCCAAGACGCGTCCGATGTTTGAACTGATAATCGTAATGAATCAATGATCTGCTTAATCGCATTCAAGACTTCGATCATCTACAAAATATTATGCTGACCAGAAGCAACCATGCACCTCACCCGCAAATCCAAGACGCGTCCGATGATAAATCTTTAAAAAAATTTCATCGGATATTCCAGCACATGCAGGTAATTTTCCATTGCTCTCTGGAGAAGATTGCAGTAACCTCACAGACTTTCGGTTATCACGAGGTCCAAGGGCGGCTAATTAGCCGAGAATGCGAGCAGTGAACACCGGAATTTCGTTTCACGAACCTCCCGAAATCAAGAGTATCTCCGCAAGGAATTTCTCGGGATGATTACAGGGAAAGTTGAGCGTCGCCTACAAAGAGAAAGAAACAAGATAGATAGAAATAGAGAGATGTGTGTGTGTGTGTGTGTGTGACAAGCTAGTGAGTACTGCATGCACGAGCCGACACTTACCCGCGCGGAAAATCCGCGGTGTCAACACGCCGCGAGGAGATTTCATCGACAGACAATTTCCCACAATCCGAAATTATCCCCGGAAAACGCGCGGGGTTCCCTTTTCGGGCGCGTGCAAAATTGGCGTTTATCGCTAGACGGCTCTTGAAAATCGGGGCCGCGTCCCCAACACACTCGACACTGCGAAGCCTCTCGAAACCCGCCCTTCGGACGATCAAGCCTAACCCCACTTCACCCGCCGCGTGTCTTTGTGACAGCCGATGAGTCTTGGGTTTCAATTTCAGGATTCGTCCGCGAGTTGTGCATGCATAACTACCCCCGCCGCGACGCTTTCAACAACCTCAAGCCTGTATCCGCATCCGTTAAAGGCTAACCCCCCGGCTAATGGGGGCGGATCAGTAGAATAGAGCGGGCGCCAAAACAGAGCGTGCCAAAACATCCCGTGAACTCAAATTTAGCGGGGGTGTAAAAAAAGAGTGAAGACGAGGAACAAAACTATCACAGACAAACACTCGAAAAGTATTTACTGTATAATGCTACCTCCCACGGTCAAGTACGGCATCCACTCGAACATGGGGGACACCTTTTCGCATATCACGTAGCGTCGCATATTCGACAGCACCTTCATTAGATATCTTCTCATACTGTACAGTATTTGATCGAGTCTCTCTTTTCGTGGCATTCCAGATTCGCAGGTGAAGTGCATGATTGCTTCTGGCCAGTGCTTCTTACACAGAAATCCTAAAAATTAAATCAAGGAATAAATAAAATGAAAATAAAACGAAGACCAGCCTTAATGCCATTTCAACAGACGCAGGAAAAATGTTGACTGCTAAATTCGGGTTAATCCCTCGCGTTGGCGATGCCATACTCCTGAAACGTGTTGCATTTTATTCATGAAGATAAAATATGGATACGATTCATAGACCGAAGGCGACAAAATAGGCCGCGCCCTAATTCTGGGCAGTGATCCCCGCGAAAAACCGGCATTATACACAACAATAGAAATTCTGAAAATGTTGCCTATTTATACTGTACATTGATATTGTATAAAGTACATATACAGTAATCTCAGGTATAATTGACGCCCGAAATTTGCAGGCCTTTTTACGAAGAAGTATGGTCTATAAAACGAGTAATTATGATACAGCATAGACATTTCCAGGAGAAGTGTTGAAGTCGATCAAGCCAAACTCTCAAGTTGCATCATTGCCTCACACAAAGATTCTTCTTCGAATCAAAACTGTTTGAAGCTCTGTACCTGATCTTTTGTACAAGAGCTTTTTTTCCGCTGTTTTCAGAAATCAGTGTTCCAAGAACGCGCCGTTTCGGGATGAGCTCCATTGAGAAGTCACAGTTGACGAGTTTTTCATGAATTTCGATTCGAAAGCACGCTGATCGAAGCAACTGCTGGAATACGAAGTATTCAGGTGAACTGTCGTGGCACTCGAGAATGACTCGGATTTGAAATCAGAATAAGGGCGGATCGAATTAGCATTTCGACCGAGGTCACCCTGTCTGGCCTTCTGGCTCGATTTCCATCCCGAAGTCTGGAGCTCTGATGTGAATATCCTTCAAGTAAGGGTTAGAAAGAGAATCACTCACAGCTCGTAAGTTCAGCGGAAGAGATCACGGCGTCGAATGCCGACGAAAACCACTTGTTGGTGCTTCGGATTACTTTTATTGACGCTTCTTGACTTCGTTTTAAAGGCTGCACGTCAAAGACATTTACTGTGACGAAAAGTATCCAGAAAAATCATGCATCACATTTCCAGAAGGCTGCAGAAACAAATTCAAACAGAGAAATCCCCTCGCACAATTTCAATTTACTTCGAAGGATCAATAAAAGCTTATTCTCTGAGTCTTCGGATCGATTCAGAGCAACAATTAATTCCCCAGCTGCCTCTTAGCTTGTTCTTTTTTTTACAAAGAAATCCAGACAATTCAGAGGAATAGCTTCCAAAAAATTGCACTCATGCACTCACATTCTCGTCCGGAGGGGAAGCCAGGTAGATATTTCGTGTCAATCTCAATTTACAGAGAACTCAGTCAACAAATCCGCTGGGGAAGATACGAACAGTTTTTCAGCACGATATTCCAGGAACATAAAATCGAGAAAATGGTGGCAGTGAAATAATCGCACGATGAATCCTAGATAGAAGACTTTTGCAGACGGAGTTCTCAAGAACTCGAAGAAAGTCGATTTGGCCTGAGGTAGACGGAGATTCCTGAGTTGATGCACCCAGAAAAACATGAATTAATCAGGGGTTTATGAACGCATAGTAAAATTATTTAGAACACAGGAAGGTCAAATAAAGTGGAAAATCCTTTATTATGTCATCCGAAGAACGTGCTCGACCTTCTGCTGTATTCCTTTCAGGGCAAAATCCCGGAGTGATCCATTCACTAGTAATTTGAAGGACGTTGAGATACGAGAATTGTTCCCTGAGGGTGCTACGATATTGCACACCTATTTAATTTCGAAAAATGGCAAACCTTGTCTTGCTGAGGATTCAACAATTTATTTATACTTCTCAGAGTCAAAAATATTTCCCTTATAATTCTCCCAGGCGCCGTGGTTGATGAAGAAAAGTAATTTCTTTCGCTTCCCCACTAGCTATCCTTCATTTCTTCGACACAAGTTTCTCGATTATATTTGCTCGAAAGTCCCCAGAATATTCTTCCAATTTTCGACCTGAAGAATAGCGCGTGAATCGCTGTGCTGTATTTGAATCTCTCCGAAAAACTAAAAGCTCGCATTCGTCTTATAAAAAACATGCCAGCACAAAGGTTTTCCAGCAATTAAAGGCATGTTCACCCTCTCTTTCTCGCGTAAAAAAGGATTCAAAGGAAAAATTGCGTAACGGAATGAAAAGTCGCGTTTGTTGTGTTGGGAGAGCAGGAATCCGTAACTGGGGTCGATATTACACGTTCGTTCGACGATCATTCGGCATTCGAGTTCGCCCCGGGGAAAGGAAGGAAGGCAGATCCGTCATCGACCCGATATAGTCGGACGTAAATATACCTACACACATCCAGCCGAATAAGCGCGAAGAAAATCTATCAAATATGCAAAATAGAGTCCCTGGGCCCTCCGTATATGCATCAACAATGCGGTGAAAATTGCTTTTCGGGCCTACATTAGCGATCATTCACAGAGAGAAAAGAATGCGGTGCCCTTGCAAGAACCGGCCGCGGGAATAATGCAACCCGTCGCGTAAAGAAAACCCGATAATGCTCTTCGAATTTTCATCATCATGCCACAGTCCTGACTGCACGCGATCCTCGCCTGCATGAAGAATCGAAGATCCGCAGCTGATCTTTGTTTGTCAGCTGCCAAATCCATCTTTATTTTCTGACGTAACTACGAACTTTCTCACTCAATGAAATTTTCGGTCTTCCTCCGAGCATTCCTGCTGCAAGCAAGCACTCACATATGCGAAGGAGAAGTTTGAAAACCCTTTCTCGGCTTTTCCAGACCATTTCTATCTCCTTCGAGTCAACCAAAAGCAACCCCCAACGTACGGGACTGATATACGAAGGTGATGCACGACCTCTTTCAAGAGTAATATGTTCATTCATGAGACAACGGCTTTTCCTCTTAACCATCCACAAGTCCTAACATAGAACGCGCGATAATTAAATAGACCTCATTCGGATTCTGCAAAGCTGTTGTAGGACACAAAAAAATTGAAACATTTTCAGGAAAAATTCGGCCCATGCACACATAAAAAGTTATCTTATAAAATGGTTTACAGTACTGTACTTATTAAATGGGGTTGGTCGAAAATCCACACAATACGGATATGATTAGTGAACAAAACACCACCAGGGGAGACATGATGGAACTCAAACGAAAATGAGTCAGCCGCCCCGATATTCTCAAATAAATTTGATTTTACGGCAACCATGCATATTTACCCGAAATTTCCCCTTTTTCAATTTTAGAAGCTCAAAAAGTACGGTGCTGAAATTCGCGTAATTACACAGTTACTGTATATCATTTAAATCGGGAAATCTTCCTATTCGCGGCCCACAAAATCATACCTGGAGGAGTTCTTGGTGCTTGGGCTTTGGTTGAGGCAGGCCGCAGGACACACACTGCAGCACGCCATGACTCCTACACCAGGAAGTGTGCAGCGCAGCTTAAATACAGTAAATCAAGTCTGCTGAAAAAGTCATCGAAAATTGTCTCTTCACTCGAATTTCACTTTCAGAAGGGTAGATTGCAGTTTATTTTTATTATATACAAGTAGCGCTTCAAGATCCATGAGTCCTGGATTGAAGGGAAAGGGCAAGTGCTGTGAGACACCGTTTCTTCCTTTTTATGGGACAACTCGAATTTATTTAGAAATTTTAGGTTCCTGAAAGTCAGAACACCAGGAAAGTAGGTGGACGCTCATATTCGCCTGTATAGTACTGTACATTAATGGCATGTCAATTTTGTGCAAAAATAAATTAAGGGATGCTTGTAACCGTGAGAACTAATTTTTTTTGCCTGCAACTACAATATATTCAACCTATTTAATCGTATTGTACACCCAAATTTAATATGATGGGAGCTTCAGTCTGTTGACGTCAACAAACCTCACAGTGCCGTTAAAAGCAGTAAAAACATCCGCCTTTCCTGATAAATGATCGAATGAATATAATGTCAACAATTGGAAAAGAATTAGTTTCAAGAATTTTTGGCGAACGCATCGGTATCCCGTTACTGTACATTGAAATGGAATCTCCATGTCTTCCGTAAGTGAAAGGACGAGTCGAGGAACTCGACGAGGGATTTTTCAGAGAATTATACAAAAAACGTAGAAATTCGGAAAAGATGCAGAATACCCTAAAATCTAAATTATTATCGACGCAGACAGGCTTCATATAGGAAGCAGATGGAACCGTGGAGACCGAAAGGAAATTGCAGGAAGGCACGGGTTCATCAGCCACCAGCAAGATCAAGCAGAAGCTGCTTCGTGTTTTCTCATCCACAATAACGCGGGCTTAAAAGTATGCGGATCACGGGAATCTGCGACGCTGTCAACCAGTGATTTACGACAGTAAGGAACACATAAAACCCGGTCGGCGTGAAAGGCATCGGCGAAGTGACGACGCTTAATGAAATTTTCCGCCGCGACATCAGTGAAATACAAGGAGCTCAACGTGGATCAGGTACAAATTACTTGTTTAGTCGAAGGCGAACAAAGAAAATTTGTGCTCGTTATTCACTTTCCCTCGGGCTCGAATTTCTCCATGAATACGCTTTCCCATCATGCCCCTCGAATTTCAAAGAACATGCAGCTGCTTGTTCCGTGCCATATGGTGAAACAGCTAGCTTGAGAACACCTTACATTCCTGAAATAAATTGAGCCCTCGATGCAGTATAGGCTGAATTGGACGTGTCTTACATCAACAAGAGATACTGTATATGAAGATAGTAATACAAACTACTGCACACTGAACCCTTTCAAGTTTTCAACAACATCGAGTTCGAAATACCGTATCTTCCAACTTATTTAATAACCTCGAACTCTAAATTCAGTTCGGCCACGTCGAAACATGTTATCACACAGTTCTGCACGAGTGGACACAAAATTTCGTAGTGAATATAGTAGAGGGAACTTCAGTAACGCGGACTAAGTGCTGGCTCAACGAAAATTGCGTTGTAAGTGTCGATCTGCAACGACATCAGACAATTCGTCATGAGCGGTATTCAAGAAGTTTCTGAAGCGTGTGATGAATCCGTCATGGATTGCGACAAGTGATGGATCAAAAATTTTAAGAAGTAAAACTATTCCAACGCACCATTTAAATTGGCACGACATCATAACCACGACCAGGCTTCATGGCACTGATCGGCAAGTTGAAATATGCTAGGGGCGGTCTGTCTTGACTCAATGGCAGCAAATCATTAAATTCCGTCTTAAACAAACAAAAGAAGAGATTAACGAAATACTCATAACGGCTACCGTGTGAGATTTGAGCAAATCGAAGCACTTCAGCGCTCAACTTCTGAATTTAATTTCAAATTACAGTACTTCCCATTTGGAATCACGAACAAATCATGGAAAAATGTTTAAATTGTGAAAGGTAACAATAATTTTTACCAGTCCTACGAAGGAAGGCAAGTCATGATCAAACCAAGATGCACATGCTGCTTTAAAACTGATAGCAGGGAAACCGAGAAGTGCGAAAGAACATCTTTACAAGACGTCTGTATTTTGTTCACGATGTGGCTCATGACGCACTGGAGTTATTTGAAATGCAGTTTCCATTATAAATTTACAAAATGCCTACAATAGCCTACACCATCATACAGCTACGTAGCCAATAAGTTACAGTAGACAGGATTCGCGGCGTTTCTAGACATAATTCCGTAAATGTGTTTCATACTTTCATGGCATTTATACGCGCAGTCCAGAAACGGTACCGCGATGCGCAAACGAAATACAGTATCGATAAATAACGTGCAGCTGAAAAACTGCTGAACCACACACGGAGTAAGTACTCACCCAAGATATGCAAGTAAATTGACCTCGTTGTCCAACCGAGTCAACAGTAACCTGAATTGTGAGAAGTACGATCCAAGGATGCTGGGTAGATATACAGGACTTTCATTCGACGAATGTCTGGAACTGAAGAATACCATAGCTTTCATCTCGATATCATTCAATTGAAAAATGTGAAGAGTAATTTCTAGGAAACTTCCAAAAAGGGGCGAAGCAACGAATGAAAAAAATACGATACGACTTCTCAGTACCACTGAGTCTGCACTTCACAACTACGCGAATGGCTTTCAGGAAAGAATCTGATAGACCGCAGAAACCGAACATAAGTGTCGATCTGCAACGACATCAGACAATTCGTCATGAGCGGTATTCAAGAAGTTTCTGAAGCGTGTGATGAATCCGTCATGGATTGCGACAAGTGATGGATCAAAAATTTTAAGAAGTAAAACTACTCCAACGCACCATTTAAATTGGCACGACATCATAAACACGACCAGGCTTCATGGCACTGATCGGCAAGTTGAAATATGCTAGGAGCGGTCTGTCTTGACTCAATGGCAGCAAATCATTAAATTCCGTCTTAAACAAACAAAAGAAGAGATTAACGAAATACTCATAACGGCTAGCGTGTGAGATTTGAGCAAATCGAAGCACTTCAGCGCTCAACTTCTAAATTTAATTTCAAATTACAGTACTTCCCATTTGGAATCACGAACAAATAATGGAAAAATGTTTAAATTGTGAGAGGTAACAATAATTTTTACCAGTCCTACGAAGGAAGGCAAGTCATGATCAAACCAAGATGTCACATGCTGCTTTAACACTGATACCAGGGAAACCGAGAAGTGCGAAAGAACATCTTTACAAGACGTCTGCATTTTGTTCACAATGTGGCTCATGACCCACTGGAGTTATTTGAAATGCAGTTTCCATTTTAAATTCACAAAATGCCTACAATAGCCTACACCATCATACAGCTACGTAGCCAATAAGTTACAGTAGACAGGATTCGCGGCGTTTCTAGACATAATTCCGTAAATGTGTTTCATGGCATTTATACGCGCAGTCCAGAAACGGTACCGCGATGCGCAAACGACATACAGTATCGATAAATAACGTGCACCTGAAAAACTGCTGAACCACACACGGAATACGTACTCACCCAAGATATACAAGTAATTTGACCTCGTTGTCCAACCGAGTCAACAGTAACCTGAATTGTGAGAAGTACAATCCAAGGATGCTGGGTACATTGATTTTTTCGGTAATCCAAGGATACAGGACTTTCATTCGACGAATGTCTGGAACTGAAGAATACCATAGCTTTCATCTCGGTATCATTCAATTGAAAAATGTGAAGAGTAATTTCTAGGAAACTTCCAAAAAGGGGCGAAGCAACGAATGAAAAAAATACGATACGACTTCTCAGTACCACTGAGTCTGCACTTCACAACTACGCGAATGGCTTTCAGGAAAGAATCTGATAGACCGCAGAAACCGAACACTCAAGGTCAGAAGCAACGTCTGAGAACACGAAGGACAACGCGGGGAAAAGAGGGCCGATTTTCTCGACACATCCCTTCAACGGATTGCCTTACAAATTTAATCGAAGTCAAATGAAACGTAACGGCGAGAACACATTACACCTCAGAACATCGAGCGATAATACACATCGCGAATACACGAAAATGACGGCAAAAGCACATGAAAACAATAAAAGCACATGAAAACAGTAAAAGCACATGAAAACAGTAAAAGCACATAAAACATTGTACAGCTAGCTAGATCTAAGAGAATACACCAACATCGAGTGACTCCTGACAGAAACCAACACTGAACATGCAGAATTTTTGACACAAAAATACATCGAAATCGGAAACAGCAGATCAGCTCAAAATCGCTTCGAGACAAGCACAACCAGCAAAATCGAATCCCAACCGTTAGCCAGAGATCCAAATCAACATCCCAATTTCCACGCTCTTCGAAGAGCGATTCATGAAAAATTCGCCATTCATATCCCTGTTTCACGGCCACGCCTTCAACAGCAAAACACAATCATCGAGCTTTCGTTCCGGGACATACATTTGAGATCTCACAAAAAGAGTGCCGCGGCAGGAATCAGCACCCAAAAGGTACACTTCCAACCGACACGCGCACATTATCATAAGCTGTGAAGATTTCTTTTTTTGAAAAATGTTCCAACACAGCGAATTCACGATCCCACTTCTTCACAATTCCTCAACTTAAATTTTGACCGTGTCCTTGTTTGCTCAAATCGGATTCCAAAGCAAAATGCTTGATGTTAATCAACCAATTCCCATCCTCCATTGCTTTCACGTGACTATCACAGTGAACCACAGGAAGACGTGAGGATCGGTAGTACTGAGCTCAGATAAGCGAGAACTTAATCATGCTTCGCGGATATTTTCGGGAATAAAAATATGCGTATAAAATGCCATTTACAAAACAAAGAGAAAAAGATACGCTCTTGTCACAGGAATCTGTGTGAAACGGGGACATCTGTACATTATAACCATTTCTTCAAGGATAGCTCCGGAAAACTAAGATTTGGACTGAGGAACGAAGAATAACAATGTGGAATTCTGCATGCGACAGCCAACATCACAAAAATGGTCAATCCGGACGCGCAATGATCTCATTCAACCACCGCAGCGGCATCTCAAAACATGGCCGAGATCAACATCAAGGGATTAACAGCAATATGGTAAACATAGCACACGGGAATACGTCACTTCTTTAGGGCAAAGCAAGGATCGCACGAAAACTCTTCGTACGAAGCCATTAACAAGGCACGAGTCAGCACATGGGGTACAAGAACATGCTTCACAGATAAATATACTGAAAACTCTCTGTGCCGTCTGGAATGAAGCTGTTCGTAAACGCAACTAGTTTGAACGACCAATTCCAATAAAAAATAAAACATTCATCGGGAAATATTCAAGCAGAGCACAAGCTTGACTTTATCCACAACCACGAAGAAGGGAAATCTATCCCCTCCACCTTTCGGATGATATTCAAAACCACTAACTTGGAGTGCAGGATTGCATTCCTTAAATATTTTATATTTCCAAGTAGCTCCGCAATCTTACACCAAGTGCTCGGGGGTTACAAAAACTTTTCTCCGGAATCATGCATCATGCAGGGTAATTGGGGAAGGCACAAATGCGACACAGCTTGAGCTAGCAAATTATACAGTCAAAAAATCCCCTTCGATTTCCACCGCTGACAAGGCACGTGTAAAAAAAATCAATCACGAAAGTTTGAAAAGGCACATATCCACTCAGCTACTCCGACAGTCCCAGCGTCTCTTCCCATAAGTCAACAAAATGAGCACAGTCAGGATATACCCAACTGCACATCAAATGAACACTCCCGAATTAACCCCTCCCTGACCTGGGCCAGATCAATGCACATGAAAGACGCATGCAGCGTACATCGATCCACTGACCAAAAAGAACCCATCAAAAAAATCCCCATGAGACATTGCCATGGCACTTGAAACAAGGATCAAAAACAGTAAAAAAAAAACTCTTGACCCTTACATTCGTAGGGACTTCATGACACCGACATACTCGTTCAGATCAAACCGAAAGAACGTTTCAGTATTCCTTTGCACTTGATAATGCACCAACAAATTGAATTACACCCATAATTCAAGCTTTCCGGTTCAGCGTAACACTCTAACGCACAACACCTTCAAAAACACATAATTCGAAGGAAACCACAGCATGCATCCAGACTTGATTCATTGCCCCACGGATTTCGGCTGCTTAACTTTAGTCCTTTTCCGCTTCCAGCAGTCCGGGTGAGCTTGCTTATACTCTTCGGCCATTTCGCGGGCGCACATTGAATACTCCTCCCTTTGCGCAACAGTCAGTCGTTTCCACGCATCTCCCAACAAAATGCTGATAGATCTGGTGACAGTAATACATTCATAACATGGAAACCCAGAAGAAACCGTTTTACAACACACCTGTTGTCTTTCCCTGGATTAGCTTGGATCATCTCTTGCCGAAAGTACTTCGCAAAAAGCATAAACCCGTTCATCGGGCGACGTGTGCGATCTATTTCCAGAGGAGCACCTATACCGTGGCGGATACTGGGCGACTCGGGTGGTGACAGCATCAACAAGTCACTGGAACTGGACAAGGTGGGAAACCCCATAGGAGAGATAAGGGCAGACGAGTGCATGGTGCTTGGCGACGAGAAGGCACCCAGATGATGCGGGACGTGGTAGCTTGGAGAAGGAACACTGCTCGGTCCTGGACGATGAGAATGTAACAACAACCCACGAGGAAAAGGAGAATGGGGAGTCGGCAGTTGTGCGTGAGATCCTGTCATCAGGTACGGGGATGAAGGCATGGATAAAGTCTCGGATGTGCACATGTTCGGCGGCGGAGGAAACGTAAACCTGCAACCAAAGACAGAATAATTCAGTGCCGAGGTTCTCAAATCGTGCTAGAGTGGACATTTCATGGGCTGCCCCACGGAGATGAGCAGATTACGCTAGTTTAAATTCATGAGGCAAGCACTTTGGCACATATCTAACAGAATAGGCCATAAATACACTCACTACTGACTCCTACAATTTTTGAGCTAAGCAAAATACAAAAAGATCATCAGTGGATTAAGCGAAAGAAATTTGCTTTACTTCCTCAACTGGTATCTAACAGGAGTCCGCTACATGAAGATTAGAGTTCCACGACTGAAATTCATCAAGAAAATATTATCTCGTCGTTCCAGCGTATTCAACATCAATTAAAGCATTTAATTTCATGTAAATTTCACAGTGGTATATCGAAGTTCTCTGAAGGAAAGACCTCTTCCGGATAAAAATAGATGTACCACCATTTGCATGTACTACGTTCGCAGAATGCGAACGTAGTACATGCCATCTGCATGCGAATTGGCAGATGGAGAAAATTTTCGAAATAGAACGAAAAAACTAGAGAATACAAAAATTACAAGATTCCGTACACTTTCAGTCGGGTTTCGAGATCAGGTGTTAACGACGTGTGGCATTCAGGTGGCTGAGCTGATAATATGCCGCTGGATTTTGGACCGGGAGATGGAGTCGACGAAATCGGCTGAATGACAACATCGCCCACTGTCAACTCCCTACAGGGCATGCCGTAATTATTTGTCATCATTTCAGGGAACACCGACGACCATCCTGGGGGGAGAATGACATGGAGATGAACACTTTCAAGCATCACATGATAATGACATACCAGAGTCACGGACGAAAAAAGGGTGATCAATTGCACACGCAGCCGTGAAAGACGAGACAGTTCCAATATCAGAAATTCTGAATCGAATAACGGCGTAAGTGAGATCGCTTTGATTAGCAACGCGTTCTATCTTCTGAACGAACAACGGGCATCGAGCAGAATCACAATAGGGAGAACCGACGGGTGTCAATGGCTCTTCTTTGTACCGTCTCCCCAAGTCTTCAACTGAGATCCAAGGACCCTCATCTCCATTTCCAAACCGTATCTTTGTTCCTATAAAAAGATTGAAAACTAAGGTAAAGTAGGATTTAATTTTTTTTTTAAACGCGATTATTACCACAGAAATCAACTTGAAATCAAAATACACCAGAATTTCATCAATAAGGAAAAAAACGAGGAACAAATTCCTGTTCGCAAAAATTGCATTGACTTACCATTCAGGAAACAACCCCAAATTGGCGTCGGCACCACCGCACTGAAAGGGTACGGAGACGTCGTGAGATCTAAGGGAAGAGATAAGGGTACGTTCGCAGGAGGCATGAAATATCGCGTTGAGCGTTTCGCCGGCGAAAGAGGACGTCCATCTAAGGCCTCCGCACTAGACGCGACGGACGATGGTTGCGAGGATGAGGACGATGAAGCTGGAGTCAGAAGTCCTTCGAGTCCAAGAGACGCAATTGAAAATTTCAGATGTGGGGTTTCCTTGGATGGAGGTGGAACAAACTTGGCCTCGGGACAATCTTCGGCTGAGTTCTCAGTCTGGCTTATCTTCAATGATGACGATGCCACCGATGTATCACAATTCGAACTATTTTGAAGATGGAACACGGATGATGAAAACCCCTTCGCGCAATTTACGGAGAGATCCAATGATGCTGGCGTGAAGCCTTCGTTCAAATCCACAGCTTCACCTAGGCTCGACCAACTCAACGCGCGCTTCCGTAATGGTAAGTGCTTTTGGTCCAAGGGACTCTTCAGACAGGTCAATGGGTAAACAGCATCCTCTTGCGACTGATGAAGATTCCGAACTGTCAAGTCTAGGGGCGGTGGAATCGGTTTTGGCTTCTTTGAACTAGGATACGCTCCATTCATGAGACCCTGCTGAGATCCTACAAAGGTATCATCGTCCTCAGACTTTACTTCCGTTTGCAGCCCCATTGCGGGATACTGCGCGGTGCTTGTATCTATCCCCAAAACCCCACAACCACCATATTTCTCCGAGTTATGTTCCATTGGATCTCACATCTTTCGGGCGCCCGACACAGAATATTGATACACGATGTTAACCATCAGTCATCTGGGATCAGAGAAATCTTGCATCAAATTCAACGAACACTATTTTCACTAGTTACATAAGCTTGTGTCACATGCATGACAGCACGAAGTCGTACTGAAATGACATCAATGATCGTCAAGGGTATTACAACGAAACGTAATAACTCACCAAGACAGATAGGTACGAAGCATGTAGGGTTTTCAATAACTCTATAACGCACCAGGGAGATCTGACAGATCCAACGAATAAATACGTATTGATACTGCACTATATTTTGGAAAGCAATCCCACGGTATAACAAGGACCTCGCAATGTCCTTCGACTACTGATGACACTCCGCTTGAACCTGCGGAGCACACTTCATCGTCTCGCTCACAACCCATATCAAATTAAATTACTGTACTCCACTTAATTCAATACCCATACACCCTTACAAGCAATGCTCAGAGATACCTCGCCTCCAGCTATGAAGTGAAGGAATACACAGTATTGAGTGCGGCCATCACAAATCGAACACACTATTCACGTCATAACGTCAGTACTCCACAGATGACGCCACTTGTCTTGTTTACAATACCCTACCTCCAACTTCGCATCAACATCTCTGCCAAAGCAGTCCATATGTTCTTCCATCATCTCTCATCCGCCCATTAGTCACTTGGTCACCCAATACAGTACCAGGGCCAGATTAAACCACATTTAGGCCTGATGCTGCACAAAAAAATGGGCCTAATTTTCCTTTGAAAAAAGGAAATGGGAATTTTCCCACACACAAGTTAATGAAATAATTTGTATAGATAACATAGGATTGCTGAGGCTAGAATTCAATTACTCAAAGATATGGTAGAATTTCATCAAAATGACTTTCATTAAAATACATATCTTTGATGATGAATTTTTATTGATCATGTCAGGTTCTCCATATAGGCACCATTTTATAGAAATCTTGTTACTGGCTGTATAATGAACTGATTTTATTGGAGGAAAGGGTGCACCATTCCAATTTCTTGAGAAACTGAAGATTTTTGTTAGAATAAGGCTAGGTGTTCAAAAAATCCACAACATGACATATTTCTTGGAAATTCTTTATCTAAATTTTAAGTTGTATGCCTTTCTTTCAAATGAACAGTATCCTATAGAAGATGTATGTGTTTCTCTATTTGAAAGAGCAGACAGGTATATAAGCAAAGAAGTTGACTCAGAAGGAAGTACAGAATTTCTCTCAAGTACAAAGGTAGGATGAAAGAAAATATGTACCTTTTTCTTACAAATGTTTTCTATTCATTTCATCAAATTACTGTACTTAGTAATCATGATATGTCTTGATTTATCTGTTTTAGATGCAATCTGAAGGTATATGGCACCTATTTCAATGAATTTCAGTTTAAAATATGTTTAAAAAAATAATCACAAGACTACAACATAATACAGTACTATATATATCCTCCAAATGAATATGTTCCAACATAAAACCAAGTATACAGTTTAGATTTAATTTGAAGTGTTTGGTTAAGTGGGCACAACAATATTAGCTGTTCCACTCATGGCACAAAATATGTACATGATCAAATAAATTCATGATCATGAAGTATGTCTCTGCTGTGTGAAACATATTTCTCATCCCAATTTCAGCTGTAACTTGGATGGCATGTCAAAATGTCATCCACTTATTCCATTCATTCAAAACTTCCACAGAATGTTAACCCATGCTGCTGTGTGATGGTTAACTTGCAATATTTTTAAAAATTTTGTGCCCATGATGAGCACTTGAAATAAAATAAAAATAGCTCTTCAGAAAGAACACTGAAGTAAAAAAAAGTTCAATATTTTATTCCAATCCTGCCAAAAATATTGAGAAAGATTCAGAAATCTTCTGAAGTTTCTCAGTGACATCATTAAAACAACTTTGTGTTTACATTAGAATGCAGTGAGAGGCTCCACAGCAAGAAATTCAAGAGAAATAATATTCAGAAACTTGGAAATCTCCTGATCACCTCCAAAATATTTAACTTAAAAAGCATTGCAAGGAGGTGGGCGAGTATCTGCTTGTTTCCAGGATGGGAGGTGGAAACGTTTTTTTAAGGGGCAGGAGTGTTCAAAAAAGCATCTCCCAGGAAAAACTTGGATTTATACAGAACCCATCAGGGCAACAATGTTCAAGGGGGGGGGGGAATTGTCTAAGGAGTCACAGCAGGGAATGCTGGGTTTAAAAAAATTATTTTTTTACATCAGGAGTGTTAATGAATAACAATTACTGATGTTCCAGAAATAAAAAGCATAATTTTTTCAACACTAGCAAGAAATTACTTCAGAAGATTTTTGAGGCCACTACAGGCTTTTTAAGTGGGCAAGGGAGTGACAAAATTATCCTGCCAGGCAGGGTGGCATGATTGGAATTGAAATCTTTGATTGAATTTTCTCCTGCCCATGATTGCTTGTCACCACATCTTCCTGCTTCTGGCCATTGGCTTTGATTTCCTTTTTTAATGCAAGAATTATTGTGGGCTCCCAATTGATTTTTGTGTCCTTTGTATCCAGTTTCCTCTTCAAAGGTTTGTATACAGTATGTGCAATGTGCTGGAATTGATTTATTAGTGCCTGATTATTCTCATCATGAATACTTCAGTCTGTTTCCACATTTTTTTCCGGAATTTTCATTATCTAAAAAAAGTTAGAATTCCCCAAATTGGTAATTTTTTTAAATTCTCCAGGGGCCTATTTTTCCGGTGATGCTGCAGCATAAATAGCACCCACCTCAATCCGGCCCTGCCCAATACAGTAACAAATCATTGGAGATTTTTTTTTCTAAAAAACACAAGTTATATTTTCAACTTCACATATTCAGCTTCACCATTCCAGCTGCGAATCATTCATACGGTGGGGCTAATTCACGTTTCTGCTCAAATTTGGAGAGTGCATCTATCATTAATCTTTATAAGCTGCTGTCATTGAGTCATGCTAAAAATAAAATAAATAAAAACACGTAAGTCCAGCTGCGCAAGAACCACGCCATCGGCGACCGGTGTTTCAAACGGGAACGTTCTAGGAATCCCCACAATACAGTGACAAAGCACATTTTGCGTAATTCCTACGTTAGCTTCGGAAATTAATATTCAATCCACAACATGCGTAAAGCGCTGCTGATCCTGAGAAATATGCCAGAAATTGTTTCCTTTCCAACAGTCGAAGTCGGAAAAAAGGGAAACGGACTAAGTCTTCCTCGGCCAGTTCGACAGAACCATTGGCCAAATACGCACTAACCATCGATGCCAATACAGCGACAACACTCTCGAACAATCACAAACAAAACAAAAATCTGCGGACAAGTATCAGAGAGAAATGCAGACTTTCCCGCGAAAATTCAAGACACGGACGAATACAGTATTTAAAAGTAAATAAATAAAAAGATATAGCCTCGCAAGAAAAGTTTTCCATGAAATGCACATCTGGAATCTACGACATCCCACAGTACACACAGATCGCATTCATTTCCCTTGCCTGGAATGACTTTTGTTCGAAACGACTACATTTTATCAATCGAATGATTTTGTTACGAACGGACCGAAATGGTCATGCGGTGAAGCAAGCGAGGGACAAAGGACATTTGCGAAATAAGAAAAGCCAAGAAAATCCGTCGCGACAGGGAATCCTTGGTCCATCCTGACCATTACATGAACGGCAAAGAAGTTGCCATTTTCCTGCACGTAGTGCGCTGCTTCAATACACATTGACCCCCGACGTTTCTGTTTTTCTTCTTTTTTAGCCTACATGTCCGACTCCTCGAAGTACTTGTACGTCGGGTTTTCATATCCGTTGATCTGCATGTTGGCAATATGTCGTTCTTCGGGAGAAGCTGTCTGGTCAACTTCGACGAAGCCCTGGACAAAGTATTAGGATACATTATAATGTAAATACATACTACGTTGAAGAAGCATCAAAATACAGTATATTTGCTTTTCGGTGAAATGTGACAGCAGAAAAGAAGCTACCAATCTAGCCAGGTGTAAAATGCACAGGATTCATTAGGAAAATCAATTGTTTTTCATGAACATTGGAAAAGCATAAAATGTCATACAGGCGGACTTTCCCTTCATCGATACTCAGGAAACGCAAAAATCAATCATACCGATAACATTGTTATAAGGATGCCAATTATGCAGAAATTGAAGGCTGCATGATTCCGGAACAAAAACGGGTTTCTACGGAGAAAATAATTTTAGGAAAATATTCGTAACCCGGCCTTTATTGCAAACGTTGGATTGAATAAAAAGCTGCAAAACCCTTTGAAATCGATTGAAATGAAGCTTAATTTCAAACCTGGTTTTGCGGCAGGGCGACGTTCCTGCGTCGAAGAACAACAATCGTCACAACCAGTACTGTCATCAGCGCCAACCCAGCAAAGGCTACAGTTATGTATCCGGCTTTACTACCCGAACCTGAGTTTGTTTCTCGCGCAACGATGGAGAAGACCTGGAACGAAAGCATGATTCACATGCAATTTTCTATAAATGTTCGCCTATTTAATGCCAACAGACCGATTGCGAGTGGCTCAGTTCGTGAGCTTGGGCATGAGCGACTGGAATTTCTTCTGGCACGTGCTGCACGAGATGCGCTTTATCCTCCTCATCCTTAGAAAAAGTTTCAAAAGGAAAATTTCAATGTAACAATAATTTTTGAGGCAGGAAAATCAAACAGAAGCTTTCGAACGACACAACGGTGGGAAACTTACATCAAAATGATTGGCTGCAACAGGAGTGTCCTTCAAACTGTGGTCGTCGTCCACCGCAATAGGGTCGAATTTTTTAAGCATGAGCTTCGCAGCTGTTTCTTTCCCAACTTGAGGTTCATCGAAATCTTCACGGGGTTTTAATGTTGTCTTCAAAGTCGAAGATTCCGAAGTACTGACGAAATCTGCTTGCTTCTGTTTCGTGCGCTCAATTTCTTGCTTCTTCTTCATTCTATTCAGCATCTTCTGCTTCCGCATTTCTTCTTCTTCGCGTTTTCGATCATCAATAAGCTTTTTCTTCATCAAAGCACGATCGCGGAGCTTGTCCATGGTTTCTTTTTCGGCATCTACCGTTCGCGAGAGAAGTTTAGAGTTCGGGGCAAACGTGGCTCCATCGGTAGCAGAATCTGCGAAGTTCTGCTTCGTTCGCAAGGCATCAGCAAATTCATCCATCAGTGGCCTCAATCTTTGTTGCAATTCTGGGAATCTAAAAAAAAAGGCATTCGAATGAAATCACGCATATTTGAGAGTAGGAGAGTGTGACTTCAGCTCTTCAGCTATAATACATGACATTCAGACATCTTTTACATACTTATTCAACATGTCCAAGCTTTGATTAACCGTGCGATCCACTTCCATAAGCCTTTCCAGGGTAATTTCACGCTGACGCTCAGCTTCCTCGAAATTGGCATTCAGCAGGTGACGATAATGAGCCAAGGTGTGATGTCTATCCTTGTGAAGGGCCCGCAGTAATTTTTGCAGACATTTCTCAACCTTGTGAATCTGCGTTCCCCGAAATCAGAATCAAATTAGCACAATGAAACCCCGATGAAGAGTGCTATACTCACGCTGGGAAGACGTTGATTCAGAGCCTCTCTGTAACAAGTAAGAGCCTCACGCTTTCGGGTATTGATTGCTCGCAAAATCCTCTGCTGATGCATAGAAACAATCTGTTGTTTCTCAGCTTCACCATCTGCTTCCAGGTCATCGACTCGCTTTTGGAACCTAGAGAATACGATGCCAATAATAGCTATTCTGGACAACAACGGTATCAATGTCACCGTCTTACTTCGCGGTCATTTCACGGCGGAACATTTCAGCTTTCTCCGGATCTGCAATCTTCATGTCTTGGTACTTTTCTTCCATAACTCCCCAATCCTTCATGACCTAAAAACATTACGAACATTTGCTTCAAAATATAATGCAATTCAAACGCAACCGAACTCCAGAAATCGCGCACGAACTTCGCAAGCATAAGATTACTCTTTAATGTGCACATTTTTATTCCAATTAACCCCCGACGATCAGAACTTCATCCTACTACCGTACTCTTGACATGGAGAAATACGACCGCTGAAGCAAAATTCGTTTATCGTTCACTTGAAAGTTGCGAACCGCTAGAAACCGCACACCTCTTCTCCCTGAATCGGCGCACTGATCGTAATCGTTGCGAACTTTTCTGAAAAGTTGTAATTGCACGTGTGGCTATCCGGTGATTATCATATGATTCAAAGCATACGGCTCGATAAAGTACAGTACTGTAATCCAATACGAAATTCCAATGATCAGTGATTATAGAAAGAAGAGAGCGGGGCAGGAAAGGTTGGATTTAAATCGCGATTAACACACGGCCTTCCGCGGTAATTCAACGCATGCACCAAATTCTTTCGAATAAATTCAAGATTAGTACAGTACCTTAGAAACGCGTTCTTCGTGATGCTTTTCGATGCGTTCTTTTGCAGCCAGGAAATCGCTACGCTCGCTTTCGGAATCATAATTCGTCAAATATGGATCAGGCGTCGGTGCGATACGCGGATCCGCGGTGGATGATGTCGGTGCAACTGATGACGTCTCAATATCGTCGTCTTCGTCGTCCTCGTCATCATCATCATCCGCGTCATCTTCATCTTCGTCTTCATCATCCGGATCCTGGTCATCGTCATCGTCACCAGTGTACAATTCATTCGGATTGTTAAACTCTGAAAAGTAATTTTCAAGCGTTCAAGGGAGATGTCATTTCAATTAAGAAAAACCCTTTCCGATTCGAAGAAAAAGTAATTATCAAAAATCCAGCTTCGTGCAATACCGAAGATAGAAATTCAAGAACCGGAGAAACCATCAATTGTACTGGATTCTCGCAGAAAAAAGCTTTCCTAGACATAATAAAATTTGGAAAGGACACATATCTTGGGCCGTAAGCTTAGCTAACGTTGGAAAAAAATTCAACATAAGATGGTTGTCTCAGTTGGACGCGACAACTAAATCTTCCGAGTATGCGTGATAAAAAAAAATGACACCAATGATTCTCCGTGAATTTCTGAGGTGATGGGATCTTCTTCGGATTTTTAAAAGTTTTTCAGTTTACTGTATCATAAGCGAAAACTTATCATCTGGTTTAAGTCAGTGTTCTCCACTCATGTCACAAGACGCCAAACATTTTTCAGGCCAGCTAAAAAATTGAAAATTATTTTGCTTGTTTTACCCATCATATTCAGTATGTTAAGATAATAAATATTAAAGTTTAGAACTTTAGATGGTCAATTTTTTTTAATCGAAAAAACCCCAGAACCTTAGAATATGGGATAAGTCACGATTTTTATTACAATATTTTAATTTTTTCACACACTGAAAATATCAGAGGTCGCGTCCAACAGGTACAACCCTCGTACATTACGTCAAACTGACAAATTCAATGCACTGAACTCAAAATTCGAAATTAATTTGCGGCCTACAAAACCCTCCAAATCTATACAAAAAAAGGAAAAGGCCTAGGATAGTACAGTATAACCAACGTAACACGAGAAAAATATGCCGGCCTTGAAAGGAGAATCAAAATTAATTTTACCCGTCCTCCAGTATTCTCGCGATTCAGGAATTTTTCGATTGGTTTTGAGAATACAATTTTAATTTCTTTTTTTGAACGCCTCAGCAGCGAGAAAAGAATGTACGACAAAAAAATTAACTGCACGCACAGCAACAAGGAAGCAAACGAAAACGGTAGCCAATTCCATGAAGCTGAGATGCAATATAAAAGTACAGTACCTTTCAACCCAGCGTCATGCGGGCAGCAAACGAACTCCACTCCCTGGAAAACATCAACGCCACAAGGTCTCAGCATGGCGTGAGATCGGAGCTCCAACTCTCGCTGCTTGCAAGACCGTTCCGCGACGACTTTCCACGCATCCGGCATGAGGCACTGGCTAGCGTTGTGCACGTGATCGAACTGACAACCGTGTGGCACCAGCAAAGCGTCCGACTGGAACTCGCCACCTATCAGAAATCAACAATGTCACACCATCGGCATTCCGTGGAATAGCCCTTCCTTCACCAATTCACATTCATCCGAATATCCCCCCGCGCTATTTCCAGCAGTTCGACATTGATTTAATTGGAATCATTCAACTACCTTCCCAACGAGATACGCCATCAAGAACGTACGAATACAATTCCAGTAACACGACAGCGGAGAATACATGATGTTAGATTTCACTATCCTGCCAATCGATTGATAATTTATCCAGACCTTCATCAATCCTGACAGGTGCTTCATTGAGTAAATGCGAGTGACTCCATCCGGAATCGAGTACTGGAAATACATTAATTCGCCAAGATGGCCTCCAGGTTCGAATTATCTTTACTAAACCATCAGAGGATGAGTTAATCAATTATTTCGCATCACAGTCGCTTTGGCCCATCAGGGAACTTTTAACTGAAACGAGAATACCCCATCATACTCACTCAAGCAGCGCACAGGTTTGACCTTCGCTAATTTGCGACATTTCAGGCTCTTCAGCGGACACCAGTTTTCAATTTTCTGGAACTCCGTCTCGACGATATTCTGGATGTCTTTGTCGGGATACACCTGAAAGAAACAAGGCGGAACTTGAGCAAGGTTGAAAAAGAGGAACAGGAACAGCACGGGCACGGTCTTCACGGGCGGAAACGTAATTACACGAAGGCGGAAACATTTCTACGGTTGACCAGAATCGCGCAACCGGACAGGATGAGCGATGTTCCGCGAACTTTGATCAAGGAAGCACCTAGAAGTCCATGAACAAGCAGCACCTCTATCTTATCCCGTCGATTTCCTCCCATTCACGAAGAATGATGGGAAACCAAACTCCTCCAGACAACGGGGTCCCTAGATAAACACGAAAACCCTCCTTCGCCCAGGAAATCCGTCCATTAAGAATCACGGTAGGTTCACAATTGACTCGTGATCTTCTGCAATTATTTTATAGTAACCGCGAGGCAAGATACAGTACCCCGATTCTGGATACTCAAAACAAGTTTAGCTGAACTCGGGTTCTTTTCGAAGCACGCCCGCGGAAATCAGATTCTCCTTTGATGTCCCCTGTTGCCCCTCCCACCTCTTTTCTCATTACGCTCAACACCTCGGCTAGCAGGATTCACTCCGGGTACGAACCTAGGGTCCGCGGGGGTTTCGAATGACTTCTGGCATCCAGTAAGCCATATACGCCGCACGCTCCAGACCTTTTATAGTATCCAACTGGCTAATGACTTTTTCACGTGAGAACAGATTAGATTTCCAAGCCAATCTTGACGAGTAATAAATCCTCTACTTGTGCGATTAATACTGCTTCGGACCCGTGCAAAAAAATATCCCCGCTACTTTCTCTCATGAATCCCACAATACTGTATAACCAATAGGCTTCAACAGGAGCGGATTTATTCTCATGAGAGATCAGTAAAGCAACATCAGATTCTCGACAATTCTTCTAAAAAAAGAGAGGTCGTCAACAAGGGGACCCTCAATGACGATTTCTTCAACCACGATATACTGCATACAACCAAATGTAACTCGACGCAACAGTAGCTTCTCTACAACAATATTCTCTGTATGAAGAATGTTCTTTCGGTCAAAAACCAGATGCATAAATATATTTTCATCTACAAAGAATCAATTATTGCTCCCACAACTAATTTCATAATTTTTTTGCTTTAAAAATGTATATAATACCACTGCAACCCACTTTTCTGCCTTGATTTTGCAGAAAAAAGGTGCGCGTGGTACTCAATCAAATAAAGGGTACATTCAAGTCAAGAACAAGGATTTCATTATAAGGTGTAAATTTTCATTACGAAGATTCTTCCCGCAAGAGTTGGTCTAAAAAAAATCTTTCCTTTTTTTCATATCTCCGGGAAAACGCGGCATGTCTACGGTACAACCGACGTTCAGCTCAAGGTTTCAAGGAAATAGTTCAACAATAGATGATCTACCACTTCGCAGTTGATATAAAAGTCGTCGACGCGAGTCAACGGAGGTTCAGTAGGCCGGGGATGATTAGGGCGAAGGCATAATGCCCTATTATCTGCCAACAGAGCTCATCTCATCCGGCGGAAGGGCGTTCGGGCTATGGTATCCCATCACAATGATTTGGCCGAAAGGAATGCGTATGGTGAGAAATGGGAGAAGCTCTCGAGCGCAAGCGAATGGCAAGAAGTAATATCAGCCCGGAATCAGTCGGCGCGTACACAAGGGGTCGAAGCTATTACTCCTCCGAAGAAATGATCAACGTTGACCACGACAGCGCCGACGGGTCGTGCCACAGAAGGCAACAAAAATAAAAAAGAAAAGAAGAGAGAGTACATGGCAAAGCGATTGATGCAAGAGAAGAGAGGCTGAAGGACGGCGGTGTTGACACGAATTGGACTGCTCGTGGGGCAGAGGAGTCCGGGCAAATAAAGACGCGGAATCAAGACGTCTCGAACCAGCTGCGAGTGCTCCGGGAGACGCTCGCTTCAATTACGAGCGAAACTCGAATTCTCCCGTTCCAGAGCTCTCGAGATGTCTGGGGAGCGTAGTTCCAGAATGTTGTGTTCAGAGAACACTTGGCAATGCAAACAAAGCTAAGTGCCACGGTTCAATCACACATCAATGATCAGTTCCTGTGAAATGGTAGACGCTGGACTTCAAACCAGCGCCGCAGTTTCTGTGCCATACGATACCATTCGGCGCATCATTGCTGCTTTACGGGGACCTTCAGCAAAATACAGTATGTGCGGACTTAATTCTAGAGCGAAGTCTTTCCATCAGTGGTACGCCATATTTTCCAAAGGTTACGGGTAGGTTCATGGAGAAATCGTAAGCAGATTCGATCAAAAAGACCAGGCAGAAGAAACCGCGAGTTGTTCAAATAGGGCATGGAAATCCAGAAACTGACAATTCGATTCAAAATGTTCAAATTCGTCACGATTTTAAATAAAAGTACGAAATACTATGACAATAATTCAATTGAAAATTCACTCTAACTGTATTCTGTATTTCAAGTACACTTCACACTGAAAGCACAGCTGTGAATACAGGATACCGTCTAAAAATGATGATTCAGTAAAACTTTGGACGATTCTTCATCACATTTTCGATTCGAATAATATTCGCTCCTTCTCTACAATGGAACTCAAATGAACAGAAAAAAGCGTTATAGAGAGAATTTCGTTGTAGATAGACCCTATAGAACGGGAATAGAACCCGATGGGAGCTAAAAAATTCTTTGTCTATAGAAAATCGAAGTGGACAAGATCGTTGTAGAGAGAGAGAGTCCACCTGTATTGAAAAGAATTCGTCCACTAATTTTTCGTCATCCTAAAAATCGTGCGAATCTCATACACCCTGCCTGTGTCGAAATCGGAACAAGTTACAGTTGTCTCACATTAGCGCAAATATCGTGATTACTCGTCAATAAACGTGACAAATTTCCATGAAAATTAGAAAACTTCGGAATTCCGAACGAAGTTAAAAATGGAGCAGTTGCAGGAGCAAATTTTCCACGGCGAAAGAACGAGGATTGAATATGATTCGAAAGGCGATTCTTGCGACAACGACGATGTCGATTTGAGCTCATGGAGAAACGCTCAGGTTACGCTTTCATAATACACGTAAGGTTCGATGCAGAATTTCTTCGCACGAAGGGCAAAGCTAAGGAATAAAACATGAATTCCGATCGACTTGGCATGACGACTCAATCTTAACCAAACAGCGATAAGACAAGGGAAATATTGAACGCTGAATTACATTAAACGCGGAAATGAACCGGATTATTCATACCTTGAACCCTCAATCGTGAAGCTCTTCGGGAATATTGAACAGCTCGCGACATCTTGAAGTGTGCCAAGAACAAACACAATAGAAAACGAAAGAAAAACAAAATGGAAGAACTCGTGGAAAATCTGGGGGGAAAACCTTTACGCGGTCAGAATATGACTATGAGCATACACAATGCTCGTCAATAGCGTGCAAACACACTTGATTATGACAAATGCATCCAGGTAACCCAAAAGGGTAACTGGGCTCCAAATGACAGTTCAGGGACAGCCAGTCACAGGCGACGCATTGGCGGATAATAGAAAGACCAAGCGACGGATTTCTCAGTAATTCTGAATGTTCCCCACTTCATACTTTTTCATGGAATTTCCGGGGGAAATTAATGCATTTATAGATGACGGAAAATCACTAAATTTACAGGCCGTTTGACCATGCAGCGGCGTTCATAAATGTTCTTAATAATCTGAACAATTGCAAATCGGGGTATTTCACACAAGTGAAAAACGTCAGGATCTGTTCTCCTTCAGTGGTTCGAAGATTTGAAAGAAGTGTGAAAAATTAAGTGATCCTCACGTAAAGTAATTCGTCATGAAGGACCCACATACAATTTTCCGAGCATCGATTAACTGGGTCCAAAATTCACTTAATTAGAACGAAACAGAGTACCCTCCACATCTTAAAATTCAACTTTCTGCACCATCATTTTGTTTCCATATTCGAAATAATGTCACTATTCAAGATTTTTGTGAATGTCGGGCAGATTATGTAATGCTCGGTCAGATTATGTAACCTCAAATTATATGTGGGATTCATTTTTGAATAATGTAATTAAATACAGTTCAAGATTTCTAAAATGTGATGCGCGCCGAAGTACAGTACAGTACAAGAAAAAGGGATTAATAGCCGATTTGTGTAGACCATACACGTTTTTTTTCGCTGCAGAGAAAATCGTAGGGAGAAATATTCTTGGTGCTCTACTGCCGTATACAAATTACAAATCGTGGGTGACAAAAATTATGAAACGGCCCATTCGCAGAGAAAATCCCCGCGCACACATACATATCATAAAAATCAATAACCTGTCATTATTGCTTGCTTGGAACACCCGCAAATAATTGTCTCAGTCCAAAGAGCCCGCACTGGGATAGACAAGACATCCATGCGTGATTCATCGCACTCCATGATGCGGAAACGCGAGGTGCGGTAAATGGCAACGCTACATTTCTTGCCAGGATTTGACGTCCATCAATTCTGCACAGGGCAGAGCAGCAAAGGCGCACAAGGCCCCCCCCCCCCGGATTCCTGCTCATGAACATGCGCTTCGCAGGAAATCGAGTTTTCCGCATGGACGCTGATTCAACCCCGGCGCTGGAGAGGGTAGCGCTAAGTGCGATTGCCGACGCTCAGGACGTCGTCAGCGCCGCGATCTCGGCGGTCGAAAATCAACCCGCAGGTAACCTCAGAGAATACTAGTCAGGCAAACTCGTAGATTATCCCGCTACGAGGCCCGAACAATATGCTTGCCAGTATGGCATGACGAGTGCGACGGAGTCGCCATGGAAACAGCGTCGGAGGTTGAAATGTGCATGCGTGGAACTGCCCAGTTCTTCGCCAGCCGGGCTGCGACCACACATCACGCTTCTTATACGCGCACTGGTCCCACCGACGATCTTGGCGGGAATGCCGAGCCTTTTACAGGGCCCTCACACGTCACTGCAATTTTCGGTAATTCCCTCAAATCGCCATACAACTCTTGCTCAAATGCGATTACCCCCCCATACCTTGACCCGGGCCAACCACGACTTCCGAAAAGAGGCAGGGCGATCTGGAAGCGGCATCCGAATGCGTCACACTTCCTCGGAAGTATCTTGGGCCCTAGAGAAGAACCCAGACGAAAAAAAAAGCTGGTCTCGATTGAATTTGAAAACAAGACGGCAGTACTTTCGGCACGATGAGAATTCCATCACTTGTAGATATGCGCTCAAGTTACGAAACGTGACGTTGCACAATTTTCCGGACAAGGACAATGTACTTCAGAAAGCTTCAAAGCAAAAATAATAAATGAATGTACAGTGCGCTGTAAATGAACCTGTACAATATCCCCTTTCCAACGAATGCACCGTCAAAAACTGCTTTTGCGTACTCTTCCCCAACAAAACTGGATCTAAAATGAAAGTTGAGAAGCAAAAAATATTCGCCTGAGCCCAGGTATTTTCCCTCAAGTTAAGGAATGATAAAATTTTACGATTTTCATTCGCACTGAAGGAGGCGAAAAACTTTCGCCGCATGCTGAAATGAATATTTTTTTTCCTTTACGCAGCCAGAAGAATAAAATTTTGGAGCACTTCCGAACCCCTCGTGAAGTCACGGGATGTCTTTTCGTCTCTGGGGAACATTCCAGCACCTACTACAGAATTCCCAAAAATCCGGTACAAGTACAGTACAGTATACGAAACGACGCCTTCTAAAATTCAACTTCGAACGCTTACGCGGCTTTGTGACTTATTGAAAGAACCATCTTGTCTAGTTACTCTAGTATACGAAGCCATACCGCTAGCAAACACATCAAGATGAGATACAGGTGAACTCTCAACAACGATCATCATGAAACGATTTTTTCCCCATAAGGTTCTTTGCCCATATTATAAGGATTTTCTAAAACTAACGACCAATTAGAGTGAATGTGGTACTGTATAGTTCGTTCGTTCGCCGACCTATCATCCTTGTCGCATATAATTAACATTGAATGGCCGCGTAAACATCCGTGAATTAGAATCAGAATCAAAGCACATAGCATTGTCGCTTCTGGAGAATGCTTTTTTTAAGGGAAGATCGAGAATTTATCTGAGAATCTTCTTCCGGAGAGCCTAAAATCAGGAATGTAATTTCCCGAAAATTCCCTGTCATCATTTGGCAAGGATCCCGCGAGTGAGACAAAGACGACATGAACGGGAACGGCTTCAAATGAGTTATTACCACGGCATAAGCTTGGCATTTATCCTCCCAAGAAATAGCAGTTGGTTGAATGTTTGTTCTCGTAGTACTTCACTTTCGGGAATATCCAGACAGGGTGGAGTAACACGTTCCATTCTTCGCGAATGTCGTTAATTCTACGCAGGGTGGGGCCTAGATGAAAGGGCAGCCTCCAATTTCCGATCGGGAAGCACGAGGTACTGATGTAGCAGAAGCACGCAGCGAGGTTTTCCAGAAACGCGCGACGGAATTTTGCCAGCCCCCCGTCAAGCTCCATCATCAGTTAGCTAGCTACCCGACGCATCTGCAATTCAGATGGACCCAGGCGCTTTTTTCCCCGGTCCCCCTCATTTTTCCATCCCTGGAGACGAAGCAGATGCAGTGTTACCACCTGCGCGTCAGTCAACAAAGCCTGGAACCCCCATCGACGAAATCTCCTCCGCGAACAATCGTCAGGACAAGCAATCTCCAACATGCTGTACTACTGTTTACTGCAATGTACAGGCAGATGCTGTATTCACCCGAATTTGAGACGCTATCAACTACAAAACGCACAGAATTTTGTACTTTGAACGATGAGAAAACTTCGGCCAGTCGCTCTCGCTTTCAATTGTACAAATAATAAGGGATTATCAACAATACGCTAGAGACTTCAGTTATCAGCTTTATCTCCTAAAACATCTCCAACAGAAATCAGGTTTCTCCCTGCCATACCTCGGAACAAACATTGGTGGCATAAGTTTTTTCTACAGAATTTCAGACACTTGAATTCAAAAGATTGCGGTAATCGGAAGCAATCTTCACTCTACCAGCAAATCCAAGGCGCCGTCGAATATAAGACGCAGCATTATCAGATGATTAAAAAAAAATCCCATTTTAAAATCGAGCGAATGCGGTATACTGTATTGAAGGAACTGTCTTCTAATTAAAAAAAACAGTACATCTCGGCATCGATAATGTTCAAGATAAGCACGCAGAAGAAGTGGGTCATGCCGTGATTTAAAAATATGCAGTACATTAATTCAAATGACCAATACTGTACTGTGAAATAATGCATTCCAGCAACTAGTCGATTTGATTTTTGCTTCTTATGAGTAGTTGAAAGTAAGATCGAAACATGTTATTTACAAAGTGACAAAGTACTGTACTGTACCTATGAACTTCTTTCTCTGTAGTAGTTTCATTGAAAATTACAAGGTTTACGTAACACTCATTGCGAGGTCAACTTGCTAGAAAATATTGTGAGATTCATCGCAATGCATTGTTTTTGAGGAGGTCTAGTGGTTTTAAACCGAGTACAGTTATTTTTCAACCTTGCACAAGAGTCTCTGGCACTTCGTGAGCATGTGCAATTTTCTTTGATTGAAGCACTGGAGAATCAATGCGCAAATCAAATCAACAGAACATGGACTGAAAAACGAGGTTTTTATTTAAAATTGAAGGCGTCTCAGAATCGAATAAATACGATAGCTCTTGCCGTACTTTTCAATATTCCAATCGTCCCGGCGCTTCCTCAAGAACATTACCTTTTCCATTTCTGTTCTATTTTTAGCTACTCTCCAGCGAAACGCGCATATGGGCTAAGGAAATCCGAAAAGCTGATTTCCGCAGTTATAGTGTACGTTCGTACAAGAAGCAATCATACTGTAAATCATCAGTTCCACAAAGCACTTCGGTGAATAGGAGATGGAAAATTCCAGACTTCAAGACATATACGTGAGATCCTCGAATGCTTCGTAAATTTATCATCCTCCGACTTCGAGGCGCGGTCACGGATTGAGCCGAAACACAGACACCACATAGCAGAAGGTCAGAGTTCGTTAGTCCGGATGAAGTCGTCAGAAGCTACGAAGAATAATCCTCCGTACCCCGTTTCGCAACGCGAAGCTCCACTTGCCATTTAATCACGAAATTCCGCCCTGGTCGTCACGCGGAATTTCGTTATTGATCGAGGGCACATGGATGATGAGATGAAACACTAAAAGCGGAGCTTAATTCAATATACTCGGGGAAATAAAAGGGAAATCCCTGTTAGCCGCGATGCTTTCGTCAGCTCAAGGTTCCAGCCCATTTAGAAACTTTTCCCCATAACTTGTCACACGTTTCCTTCAAAATGCTGTTCAATACCCTGGATACTTAATATAGTATTTTAAAGAGAATTTATCGATTGAAACAATGATAATTCCAGATAAAAATCTGGAAGTTTTGCAGAATGAAAATTGTAATACAGAAGTTCGACAACATTCAGTCTAAGCACTCTACGGTACTCGGATCTCTGTTTCAAGAACTCGACGCACTTTTCATCGAAAAGATTTTAAACATTCTTTATACCAGTAAAGTATTTAATATTAGTGAACAATTGAGTACCCGAAAACCTGTACATTAATTACAAATATCCTGAAGATTTCAGAACGGTAGTCATCCAATCCCCATAAGTATCTTGAGAACTTGAATTTTATTGACCGACTCGTTGTTTAAGATGAACGAAAGGAATACTGTATTTTAAAACGGAGGTTCACTCCGCCCCTGGAAATATCAGCGAGTTTCTCTTCCCAACGATTTCAAAAATCAGTCAAGATTTTGAACGATTTCGGCATCCTTTGAAAATTTTGAAGAATATTCCGCAGATTTTGTGAACAGATCTAAACCAGCATTTACCACTTTTTGTTTTACATAATTTCGAAATTACTTCACATGCAGCAACTTTCTCTACAAGATTTAAAAGAATACCCCGAATATTTCAGAAGAAGAGCAGTAAGCCAATCACGGTAGACACAATTTCCGCTAAAAAATCTGTTCTCTCGAAAGCAGAAGATCGCTCCAACTAACGCGGGACTTGCCCTAGTTACAACACGCATTCCAGAAAAACCCGAAGGGACGACGAAGCCTGTGTGCATGTGCCGAAAACCCCGCTTACACGGGCTTCTAATTACTTAAAGCCCGAACTCGTCGAGCCTGGGAGGGGGCGGGGCATAGCAAATGTCTCCTGACCCAGTCTACATTCCACATTTCCCCACTCTTTCATAAAATCGCAGGCACCCACCAGCGAACAATAACTTTCACTGGCAACCCTAGCTGTCGTGGCGAAAACCCCCGCGGTGAACGACCACTTCCGGCACACTCGATCATTCGTTAGGCTATAGGGAAAACTTAGCAGAACCCGTCGAAGTTTCGCGATCTGTTACGATACGAGGTAAGGACGGGCAAAACTTGGATGCGGAACTTCGGTCCGTCAGGAACCAGACAACGTAGGAATAAAATACGAGTCATCCGCATTCTCCGAAAACTGCACAGCGGATTAAATAATTCCCCCGCGTGCCCTGCAAAATAAATAAAAAATGTGTCCTCCCAATTTTTCAACCCAGGATTTGCATCGTGGTGAAAGAAA
Organism: Notodromas monacha; assembly: GCA_905338405.1. Classification (NCBI taxonomy): domain Eukaryota; kingdom Metazoa; phylum Arthropoda; class Ostracoda; order Podocopida; family Cyprididae; genus Notodromas; species Notodromas monacha. The sequence goes on along the minus strand of CAJPEX010000091.1, from coordinate 158,205 downwards.
GAAGTGCTCAAGGGTGCTCAGGAGAGGAAAGACGGCAGCATAATTTCCGTCGTTCGTCGCCCTCAGGCTTGATAAGTGGGACCGAGTCATGATCCGAGCTTCCCGGAAACTCCCGGGTGCACGGCATGCATAATGTCACCACAACTCTTAGGCCGTTCCTCCAAAAAGATCGCGGTAGGAAATAATCTGACCCCATGCGCTGAATCCGCGCGCGTCTTTCCGGATCATCCGGGAAATTTAAGCATGCGTTCAGATTCAGTCCGCGACTTCCTTTCCGCAGTGTCCACGTTAACGAGTGAAGACGCCCACTGAAACATTCATCAGCCACTTGTTACTCAGGAGTTTCACGTCCAAGACATGTTTTTCAAAGGTCTTGGGGGTCGAGGGGAAGCGTCAAACCTCCAGATCTGAAGATTGTCAACGCAATTCCAGGCCTACGCTCCGAAGCAAGAACGGTGGTCCCAGGTCAACGGCCTTAATCCGTTTCCTAATTAAATACTGTACTGCGCACAAGAAAATAACTTTTTTCGACTCGTGGAGTCATTTTCTACGGCAGAGTGTTCGTGAAAAATATTTATTTTTCTTTCGAAATCTTAAACTCAAGTTACTGACACTAATTATTGGTGTCATAATTAAACTCTAGTCCCGAACGAGTTTGTTTTGAGTCTACATCGTACAGTATTTCTCCATCCAAGAAGCATCAGTAATCATCCTTCCGGTTGTTGCTCTTCATTTCAATCTACTTGAGTACTGTACTTGGTTCGATTCAGGAAACAGAGTACCCACATAGAACTCAGCGAAGTACCATGGGCTTCGAAGAGCACTGATGAAAAAGGAACCATCAGAAATTATCTAATATTGAAAACTATAATCCAATTAGACATAGTAACAGTTATGTTTCATCGCAATTAATCAGACTTCTATCAACCGCGCACTGTACTCTATTCACCAGGTCCAAGGCCCGAGTAATCGTAGGTACACCGAATTTAATTTGAATTATGTTGTAAAACTAGCCTTTTCATTCATCTAAAATTACAGGAAGCTGGCAGTGACATTTGACAAATAACATACTTTCTCCTCGAAGGATCCTTTGACATGTGCGATACTATCCGAATCGGAGGTCAGCATTGGATAATATAAAAAAATACAGCAACTTCAGGATATTTCAAGCATAGGCCACTCTCCGAGGCGGCCGTTAACCAGAATACCGTTGTAGTGTCCGTACACGGGAATGTTCAGAACACCAAAAATCAACCTGCTGAATCGTGATATTAGTGGTATTCTCGAGAGACCGCCTTTCGATTGATAACATTAATCACAGACAATGCGCCGCCCGACACGAAGATACAGGAGCATCGTCGTTAAGCTTAATTCTTCCGTCCCAGAGCGAAGCAACAAGGCAAATAAATCAGACCGAGTCTTCAAGAAACGGGTAACACGCGCTGCTGCTACGTTTTCCGACCTACTGCATACGTTTCGTCAGCAACTAATCTCGTTACAGCCAGGGTATGCAATCCGGGCAAAAGAGAGAGAAACAAAAAAACACGACCCGGGCGGATATCGGCAGGTCGACGGCTGACACGACCGCACGACACGCGGGATGACTGCGAACCCTCCGGCGAAACAAGGAATCCCCGAGGCCGATGCCAAAGGAATTTTCGCCAGATTTCTACATTGTATAACACAGTACGCGTCCCACGAACGATGATAATAATATGCAGATCACAACACAACTGGGGAGCAGAAAAGAAAACAGGCCGTGATCTGGAACAACGGGGCAAATTGAAGTGCACTACTGCATAGCTAACTGGTTTTCTGTGGAAACTCTTGCATCACGAAGAACAAACAGCATAGAACATCGAACTTGATGAAATGGGAAAACTGCGCACTGGCAGCTGAAATAACCCTTCCGAACGAAAAAATTTTCTTGCTTTTCCGCCACGAAGAAGGAATTTCCGTGTAAAGTATATTCGAAAAGGAAGCGCTTCTTTCTCTCGAAAGTTGCTCTGAAAAATCATGCTGCGTTATATTACGTAAGCCTTTTCTGAATACCATGTAAAATTATTGCTTCCGATAAATTCACACCTCAATATTGTGAACAGGAAGTTGCAAATTCATTTAGGTAAAGCATACCTCGTTGCTTCATGGCATATGGCAAGCAATTCCGTGATTATCCCTTGGAAGCAGAGGCGTCGTGAAAAATATGAAAATTCCAACAGATTGGAAAACCGGGCCTTCCACAAAGCTAAAATTATTTCATATACATTTTACGCATGTTCAACGCTTTTTACGAGTATAACACAAAGTACAACTGTGGATTAACAGACGTGGTCTGATATGATCAACAGACTCTTCCAATTCAAAAGAGTAACAATTTGGAATATACAGTACAGTACAGTATTCGCAACCAAAATTCTTTCGGTTTTCGAGGTGCAGAAGGTTAAAATGCGACAAGAAATGGAGTTTTACGTTTCAGTAAAACCGGTCTTCGGGATAAAGAAATGCCGTGCGCTGAAGCGAGTAAATAGTTTAGCCATAATACAGTCTTCGGAAAATCTCCGCATTTTATTCTACGAAGGCTCTCCCCAGAGGCGGCGATCGAGGCGAAGCGCCAAGCCCAGAGATCACACACGTCGCAGGATTGTATACTTCCATGATGAATAATGGATTTTCGAAGGTACATTCTTCTACATCTGAAGGTGCTACATCAAACAGGTGACGCTACGAAATAACGCAGTTATACCGCGCCTTCAAGCTTCCTAAAGCCCGGATCCCAACAGAGTGCAGACGGGCTTTCGTCGCTTCATAATGCAAGGACTTCCAGAAGAAAAGAGCACTGCTGCAGCAAAAACCATTCAGGGACGGAAGCCCAACAAACTTCATTTTATACCAAGGATAATTAGATTTGCATTGCACGAATAAACGGCATTCAAATGCAGCCCATGCAGCGATTTTCCGCCTGGAACGCCCGATACAAGGCTTGCCTCTAAAACTCAGAGCACACTGCTGGCTTTAAAACTTGGGAGTGGCTCGCTTTGCACATTCGCATTCATCACATCCGGTAATACAACAGCAAACGTAAAACAAGTAAAATAATGGCAGCATTAATAACAGCCCGAAATATGACGTTAATCGTGACATGTTCCTCTTTTATTCATCATTCTTGGTGAGGTATGGATTTTTTTAATGATCGCTTCATCGACTATACGCAATTTTTTGAGAGGTTTTTCTTCTTTTCTCCCGAAGTCATTATACCATTCCCATAATAGAAGATGAATCGCTTTTCTGCAACGATATTTTCTGTACAACATAACATATTCTTCGGTTCGGGAAGCACCGGGTATTTCATACCAGAAACGATAGATTCGCCCTCAATGTGAAAGACACTCCAGATTATCGCGTTCTGTTGCTTGAGATTCCAATTTTCCAAAAATATCGAATTATCCGTGCTACATCGATTCATGGAGAGGAAATACAGCGGTTTATGCAATTCTCATTGAATTCGTTGCATTTACCCAGATCCATTAGATTCTGCCGAATTTGTTGATGGTTGCAACTTGCAACGTCCCTTGCTAGTTTTCAATAAGAAATTTTTCCTTTCATTGCCCAGGAAACCGTATGGAATTCTCCCGGCCCAGGCACGCATAGATTTGCAAAAAAATCAATTTCTATGCAGGTCATGGCATATTTTTGCATAACCGATTTTCCAACATAAAATTACTTGGGAGAAAACAACCGTTTATCAACAATCAATGTTGAACGATTAATGGGGATCGACACCACGGATTTCGGCATCCACACGGAATCGTACTCGTCTGCATTTTTCGGAACTTACTCGAGGGACTTCGGAATGCCGCACCCAGTTTCTGATCCCGCCGAAGTCACGACGAGAGGAACCTCGGCGTCGCACCCATCCCAGAAAACCCAGGAACTCGTTTCAATATTCTCACGGGTTCGCAGCACGAGGGAACAATTTATCAGAGAGCAACTCCGTCACATTTGACAGATACTGGGAGCAGCAATTTTCGCGCAAATGGCGAGTTTACAGAACGTCGTTCAAAGTCCCGTTTTCGGAACCCTCACCGCTCTCGTTCACGAGGTACGGTGTTGAAAATGCCACTGGATAAACGTAAAGCGCTTTATGAGTCGACCGGAATATGCTTTCAATGCAAACCGCGGCCCGTATTCAAGTGCAAAACAATGCCGAAGAAAACTGCACGAGGGGTTGCGTTGCTGGAGGAAGGAAATTTCGGAACTCGCGCGGGTACTCTTCATCGCAACATAACGACGCGTTTTCAAAAGTACTGTTCCGCTATGAACACAACATTCGCCGGCATTTCCCCCCGAGTTCTGGTGTCATCAGTCGGAACGGCTCCATTTCACCAGTGAAATAACATTGTCGTAAACTTCCCAAAAGAATAACCCATTCGGGTGCAGGCAACTTCCGCCAACCCCTTCGGCATCATAAGATTCGGAAAAACTTTCCTTCTCAGAAAAAGGCCAGCAACTCGAATGTCGATTTACAATGCAGGAATTGAGATGAATCAAGCGTCATAAAAATATGAACTTCATGCAACTATCTCCAATAGAAGAGCGCGAGGGTTCGTTCGTAAGTTTCATCAGTTTTTCGTTACCCTGGTTGGATATTTTCAATAAATGTAAACGGAAGTGATATTTCAGGCATTTTTAAAACTTGACCCAGTTTTCGTTAGTTTACAACGGAGAATAAAATTTTGAAAGTGCACTTGTGAGCAAAAACGGCGTACCTGCGTAGGCCGTCTAAATGCAACTTTTCTCTTTCAAATTAGTGAAAATTTTCATGAGAAGATGTTCGACCAAATTGCAATGAAAAGTACTTCATATTCCGTGCGTTTGTGATACTGAATGTGAAGGTTGCTTTCAAGTCACAATTGGCGGGGTTTCCAAATTCACTAAGACAATCCAAGTGAATCTTCATCAAACGAACAGAAGCTAGCTCGAAGTTGTGTACAGTAGTTTATCTGGAAGATTATAATCCAGAAATTGTTAATACCCATGCAGCTCAATTTCAAAGCAATGAAAGAACTTTAGAATCATTCCTCGTCGTTCGCAAATAAAACTGAAGGTTTGAGACTTCAGACGGCCGCTTTGGGTAGAAGTTGCGTCTCTCATCCAGAACCTTTCATCTCCACATCCCCGCGATAATTAGACTGCAAGAATATCGCAGTTCCACGAATGAGCAACATTCACCCTTGAAAAGGGGCGAGTAAAATGTTCCTTCAACTACGGGAAAAAATTAAATCCCGTGGGAATGAAAGGAATCCAAGATATCTGAAGCCGCCAACACAGCACGTCTCGACCTGCAAAAAGTAAACGCCGGGTGCCCGTGAAGGCAAACATGGGTGCAGACAGGAATGCAGCGATCTAGCACTAAGCCCAACGATTTCGCAAGTTACTCACTGCCGAGTTCGTGAGCTTCGACTTCTTGAAAAAACAAACGCTCATTGAACCGGCGGATGGGAGCAGCCACGAACGTTGGCTGGTAATGTATATGTACATTACATCACATTACGACGGTCGAGGGAAAATAGTCATAAGGAACGTTTTCTTCCCCCATCCCGACGCGTGAACACCGCGTTCCGGTTTAATTGCCAACCACAGTCGTTCTCCGGAGTGTAGGAGGCAATCGGAACATCGTCGACGGAAAAATATCGCCGTTCGACAGCCAACATCTGCCACTTGGGATCGATCAATATGATGGTGGTTCGATAAGTCCTGGATATATTACTGGGGCTCGCCGAGATTTCAGAGGATCATTTCTCAAACTTTCCGGGCCGGACTTCTGTTAACGGTTGAATTATTTTCAGGAGGTGTCACCAGCAAACACGCCATTTCAACACAAACACAGAAATTCGTCACAGAATAATGCATGAGAGCACAGAGTCGTGATATTTCATCACATGTAAATATGTATCGGCATCCGTTCGACGTCCGAAAAATCCGGTTTTAAAAATGTATATGACCTCGATACAACGACACTGAGGGGGCAGAAAAAATAATCGTTCGAAGAAGAACTTCGCTGTAGAGAAGCTACTCAAACGAGTACAGTACTTTCATTCGAAAAAGGTCTGCTAGGACCAAAAATTGTGTTGAATGAAGAAATCAATGAAGAGCAGTAGTTCGAAACCTCTACAGTGGAAACAAACATCGAGAAGCGGAAAGTCTTCGATTCGAGGTCAAGACTAGAAGGCTGGGACGTTTCAATAATTGGTCCCAAAAAGAAAACAGTACAGTATTATTAAAAGCTTTGTTACAGGAACAAATTGGAAAACGCCGAGGAAACTACACTTTCAAAAAGGCTTCGCAAGTTGAGACAAAAAAGGAAAATTTCGACAAAAGGAATTCGTTGCAGAGAGTCCACTTCATCCTGCACTTGTAACGTTCCTATTACTACTCACAAAGCATACCCATCGTTACACCGCGATACTGTACTTGAAAAAAATTTCCGAAAGGTCGCGTTCTAATCCATTCAATGACAGACTGGGCGACAAGATAATGGATCATCGGGCTAGTCATGCTGATTGCACAGGTGTCCAAAAGAATATGTCTGGTACTTGCGAGGCGAACGTCCGCAGCCTGTTCACATTTGTATCCAGTTTGTCACACCGAGGGGGTGTGGAATGTTCAAATATTGACGGGGACTGCAGGAGTGTTCCAAGTGACGAATTATTCTTCGCTCATGCCTCCGAGTGCAGAATACCAGACCTGAACTCGGAGGACTTGGGATTCCCGTCGGCGCCTGGCGTCTTTTCTTATTTTTATTTTTTATTGAGGTCGCCGCCGAAAACGGGAGCGACGAGAAATGCAGACGGTGCGACGAATGATGGCGTCAGTCTTGAAAAAGTTGCAAGACGTCGCCATAAAAGTAAACTTCCAGCGAACCGGGGCAATTTGCGAACGAAGTTCGTCGGGTGATCTCAAAATCCGCTCAGCAAAAACTTCAACGACACAGAAAACGCGGCTCATTCCCCGCCGTCATTCCTAGGCTCAGTGACGCTACCAGAGCGTAAATCAATGCTAGAAAGGCGACGGGAGCTGCTCGAAACGCGAATGTGAAGCCTTGCAATAGATTCATCCATGGAGCTCTCACTGCTTTCTTCTGAAAAGCTGCCTCGCAGAATGGGAGCAGACCTTACCCAAGCCTGACACCAGAAGGGAATATTTTCACCGCTCACGTAGTTACTCGGAAAGTTTGACCTCAGTTAGTCGAAACATTCTACACATTGCGCTCGGAATCTCTTCGCATACCATTCACAAAATCCCACGAACTGTTGAAAATACCAAATATGCCAGGGCTTTTCGAGCGGTGGTGTGCGTACCAGTAGCGGTACATTTGTGCCCAGCAATGGTACAAAAGATTCCTGTTGATATCAACGATAATCTTAAGCACAATACACCTAGTGCTTCGGACCTGAGAATATTATAAATTCAAGTAGAACGGGACATCTTGTAAAAATTATTCAACTCGGTACGTCAAATAAACCTCGCAGCAGACTTTCAGCAATGAAACTGCTGGTCATCTACATCTCGTACGCAGATACAGGTATTTTACGGCCTTGGTGAGACACTAGTAGGATCTATTGAAACATTGAAAGCTCTTCAATATGCCGTAGTAAAATGAGCGTTTCTCACGACCCGCCTGCGGACAGGTACTGATCTGGCAGAAAATGACAGTACTGAAAACGAAGTACAGTAATGTAGTTGATATAATATTTAGTAAATTCAATTTCTAAACGGAAGAATTGGCGATCAGCCGGTCAAGCAAAAAATTGTTCAGAGTTTATACGATCTACAGGAGTAAAAAGTAGAACATTTCGAAGATTTATCCACTGCAAGTTGATTGCCAAAGAAAGATAGGTGCATAAAACGGAAAAGATCTGACGTTTCTGAAAAAAAAAACGTAACGCACACCTCAACCGCACCTCGGGCACACAAACGTATTCCCAAACACGTGATTCAACAAACGAACAAAACGTCGCAGTAGCTCTTCCAGCAGTTCATCGGCAGTGCATGAACCCACGGGCTATCCGGGTACTTGGGGAGGGTCCGATCTGCTTGGGGAAAGGGTTTACGAGTAACAGCGCTTCAAAAAGTTTCCCTGAGCAGCAACAGAGCCACGATATTTCTCGCCCTGGGCTCAAAAGAAGTTCACTCTACGTTAATCCATTAGACCCTCAACACTTGTGGGGATTTCAATCCGTATAGGAACAGCTTCCATAATGTATGTTCCGAACCTCTCGCGTCTTTCACCCCCTCCTCAAATAAGAACGGGTCCATGGTCCTCGTGCTATTTCCAAAGGCATGAAGATTGGGAACCTGGACAGCATAATGAAAGGAAAGAGTACACTGCATCCTTCGCACAGACTCGTGGGTTCTTATTACGCCCAGCGCTTCTTGGGTGTCAAAAGCCACTCCTACCAGGAAATCCCTGTTATTTATCGCCGGCAGTCGTGATGGTAGATTCGAATCAAAAGTTACCCAAGGCGATTGGAATAGGGAGCGATCCTCAAAGGCATTCAAGAATTTATGCTAGAATCAACAGAATACTTCAATGCGTTATATGCGGAGACAGTGACAGATGAAAAACACCTGAACAAAAAGCAGAACGGAGAGAAGCACCCATGACGAATCGTTTCATTGTACAGCATAAAGTTACTTTTCTTCCGGAGAAGATATACAAGTGTGACGAAACAACCCTTTTCACACCAACACCGCGTATACAAGTATAACGAACATTCGGCCTACTTCAAGTTACAAGAAGAATATTCGTAGACAACGTAGGCTTGATGTTGAAAGGATTTGTTTCAAACCACTTTTAAAAAACACACCAACTGGGAGGACATATTCATGGAAAGAGACAACTTCTATTCACACTAGAAATGGGTCATGGAAGTTTTTCTCCACTTTGCTTCATGTCTGGGAGCTTTTCTCCAGACACGCGCTACTGTGGTATAGCTGTGAGCATCAGTTTGCTCGGAGAGGATGTATCCTTCGAAACAATCGGTTTACGAAGAAAATATGCCGGGCTAGGAAGAATTTCTGAAAAGTTTAAGGGTCGGCAATCTCCGGCTCCAAGTTCAGGGGAAAACTTTTCCCGTGGAAATTCTGGAAAAGGGCGGATCGAAAAGATCTTATTCCGTTATCGGCAGCGGACATAAATCGTCATCGGAAGGAAGCGCGGAACTCGCGTCACCTTACCTCCAGTTTCCCTTCGACAAAACGACAAGGCGCAGCATTCAACGCGCGACATCCAGCGGAAACAATCCCGAAAGACGTGAACAAAATCGAGACCCACGGAAATAAAAGTGAAACATGCGACGTGAACCGAAACGAGACCAGGAAGGGGGTGGACCGAGTGGCACAGAAATATACCAGTGCTGCTCCGACACGAAGACACACGCGCCGGGCTCCGATGGCGGTACTAATTTCGCGGTAATACCTTTTGTCACAAGCCAGTCGTGTTTTACGGCAGTGGGAATTAAATGGGTCGCGGAAATTCATGAAGCAAACGTCACCCCACCGTAAATTTCCGCAAATTTTTCGAGAATAACGTGCGCCGAGGCACAAACGCGACGACTGGTTTTAAAACTGTAATTAACAGGCGTGGCAAAAATTCTCAATACGAAGGTAGGCATGAACATGAAATGAAATTCACCGGATTTCCCATTTTTAAGCCAGATGAATACTGTAGAAAAAAGGCACCAACCAATACAACACAGCTATGAATTGTATCAAGTTTTAAAAAAAAAGTCCACCCGTGTTTCTCCTAAAATGAGAAAGATTTTACATACGGTATTATAGCAACAGGATGCGCTCTATTTTTCTCACGCAAGTTAGGGACTGGCATTATTCTGATATGATTTGAAAACTGTGACATTTTTCAACTGTAACCAGTGGTTGAATTTTGACTCAAAAGGATTTTAAGGCATTGACGCGATTTTTTTCACGGTTTATTCTTGCTTTCGATCCTGAATATTTATGGTTTTAGAGAAACTGAATTCACAACGTTAGATTTTCAATTTATTTGGTTACGCGGTTGTTGCTTTTGGAAAATCTCTTGAAATTTTTTTTTTTTTTTAGCCCCTTGTGTTTTGCTAATGTAAACGCGCTAATTCATGTCCTGAACAATATTGACATCACCTACCTATGAGGCCAGGAAACCTCAGTATTCTCTGTCGCTTCCAAATCCCAACACATGCACGCGAATTGAGAATTCCGCGACCTTTTTTTTCAAGATTGCAAAAAGTTGAGAGTATTTATTGCCCAGAGGCAGCTATATCCACAAAAAGTTTTTTTTTCTTCCTTCAAAACTTTGCCGTTATCCGCTTTCATATCGGCATTGGACCCTCCTTGCATTGAGTAGGATTAGTTTCACCTTATCCCTGGGCGAAATCGATTTCAGAGGGATAAGGGACGCGGAAGGATTTCACTTTCAAAAGGCGGATGAACGCAGCGGACCGCAGCGTCCTTGTACGAGACGAAAAGCGAAGTTTGAAGGGAGGCCCAGATGTGTTCTCGCCGGAAGCAAGTCGAACCCATATTCGCGTCAATTCACGGTGCGTCGAGCAAACAGGACAGAAGCGCACGTGACCACGTGGCCAGTCAAATCCGGACCAATCGTACCAAAAGTGGGCCCGAACCGCAGCTTCCGGTGCTTCCAAACGAAACGACCTCTGCGCTCCGAACAGTTAACCGAAGTTCCACGGTTTTTAACACGCCTCTTACTGTCAATCTAATCGTTTCGCAAGAATTCCATACAACGGTGATAAGTTCCCAACTCGATCAGCACCACGTCGCATAGAATCTTTTTCGGCGCTGTCATCGAACGTGACCAACCATCCAGTGAGACTGAAGCTTCAAGTTAACATACGTGAAGGACCATAGACAACCCGAATAACCATAATTTATTATTTTGAACATGTGATAGTTGCGAGTCAATCAAAAATGAACTCGAACTAGCTGATAAAAGTTGGTCAAACAACATTGGCTTCGTCAATCCAAGCATGGGTTCATTCTTTTTCAAGCCGCACCGAGAGCTGTAATCATACAAATATTTGTCAACGTACATTTGAAGTAAGATTAAACACTTGAGGTTAAGTACTCGTATACATATTCGAGTAAAGGGAGGTTTCAAAATGACGAAAACAAGCCTTTTTGTTGGGTCGGAAGGAAATACATATTACATATACATATGTGCAGAAATTGTAATTGGTGATTTTCTGTGCATTAAATTGCTTTTTAAATACGTTGACAGAATTCTGAACTTGGAAGGAAGGGTTCATTTGCTTAATTAGTTTTCAACTTCCTTCCAAACCACCGAGTTATATTTTAATTGCTTTTGTCATTCCTGTGACAATGAAAAAATAGCCAAAAGGCCTCCCGAAAATTTGAGTTACGAAGGTTGAAGAGGAGAGCCGTCGAGTTTGGGGGTTTCTACTGCATTTTTTCCAAGGGATTTCAAGCAAGGACTTGAAAATAGTCGACACAGGGAAGTAAAATATTCGACTCAAGGAGGTTCAAGTTATCAGGATTCAACTGTAGATTCTAGCTGGTCCTCGTATGTTCAAGTTAGTCAGCATATGTAAGATAATGTCAGAAAAGGCTCCAGTTACTCACGATAGGTTTATGTTTGATTAGGTTAGATAAAGTAGTTTTACGTCACGCATTAGGTTAGTTTACAGCAGACTTCAGTTTAGGTTATTAATCCGTCAGTCTAAGTTTGTCAGATTTTACACCAGTTGGTTTCCATTTTAGCAGTACAAAGCTATACCATAGGACTGGTTTCCTCGACATAAGCTCTCAAATGGAAACGCTTTCTAAAATTCAATATTCATCTCCTTTTGAAGTGATCGATACCCAACAGCATGAACTCCACGGAAGGGGAGGTTATTACCCGAAGTAGTTCATGATTCCGGTCGATGGTCATTCGGGCATTACAATTTGACGCTTGCTACAGTATAATGATTTCCTTCATACTCGAAGCGCCATTTTCCATGAAACGTCGTTGTTTCCTGTTCCAGAAGCTTGACCTTTCTCCGGTACTGTTTATGAAAAGGTTTCCCACAAAGAATTGCTCCACAACAGTTTGTCGGGTTTCCTGGTCGACTTGAATATTGTTCAACAGTCCACCTGCGTCGGTCGGTCACGTCAACAGCACCTCTATTCCTCGTGGCACTCGAACATTGACGAACGACTGCCAACGCTTTGATTCGCTGTTATCGCATCAGCCAGACCAGGTTATCCGTGTACCCAACCCAACACATCCCATCCCATTCCCCGGATGCCGTCGTATCGGGCCGGATGGGTATCACGTTACATTGGACGATGGTCGCGGTGAAGGAGAACGCGCCGGCATCCAATTACAAATGTATTCCATGAACAACTCGGGAAGGCCGCGAGATCAACGGCTGTCGTAGAAACGCGGGTGACATAAGCTCATTTTTTCTACACGTCCAGGACGAGAGCGAGGATAAAACAATTTGATGCGTTTTCTGCACACGCACATGCACACCACCTTCTGAAATGCGCTCTGTTTCTCAATAACATGGGCGAAATTCAGCTCGCAACGTCGCATTCAAAGACCGGGATTGTTCGTCTCCAGCCAGCGAGCGAGAATGCTATCAGGAAGCAGGTGCGCACGAGTACCCGACCATAATCGAATCCACCTTCAGAAGATTTAAAACTCTAATCACGGAGTGAAGGCGAGTGTTTCAGGGCGGAGGTTTGTGAACTAAGCGTGCCCTAAGCCAGCATCTTAGGGGCTCTGCGTGCAATCGGGACTTCTCATTTCTCATCCCCTCCAATAGGAAATATAAGATGAAGGAAATTTGATAGTTTCTCAAGAAGTTATTCCCACAAAAAATGCGTAAGGACTCGCACGTTTGTAACTCGAGGCAATCGTCATGCAGGCAGTAATTCCGAATGATTAATTTTCAACTCACAACAGGTGCCATACAGTGAAGTCGGACCTCTCCAAGTCGAATTTGAAGGGCCCAACAAAACAAAAATTGACCTGGAGAGGTTTCAAGTTAGAGAGAGGTTAGGAAAACTAGGTCTTAAAATGATTGGTACAGTAGAAAATATCCGAGTTAAGGAGGTTTCCAGTTAAGAGATGAAGACATTTTTGTTGGGAGGGAAAGAAAGAAAGAACGGAGATCGGAATTGATGACCCTCTGGCCTTAAATTGCTTCTTGAATGAGTTGACAGAATGCTGAACTTGGAGGCAATTGTTTATTTGCCCAATTAGTCTGTCACTTCCTTGCAAAAAACATCAAGATACATTTTTATTTTGTCCCCGTTTCCTGTGTCAATAAAGTACAGTAATAACTAAAAGGCCCTCAAAAAATGTGAGTTATGGAGGTCTGAGGGAGGGAACGCCTTCGAGTCAGGGAGGTTTTCAATGCAGTGTTTCTAAGGAAATTCAACCAGGGACTTGAAAAAAGCCGACAAAGAGACGTACGGTATTCGACTTATCGAGGTCCGCGTTAGAGAAGTTCGACTGTAGATACTTCATTAGATTTGGCTTCACCAGAGAAAATGGTGGTACCAAGGACTCTTCTGAAAGTAAGGAGATCGTTACAGGAGTATCAGGGTGGCTGGAATAACGTTCGTCAGGCCCAACCTCGTCAGCCTGGAATAATCTCTTTACGAATTAAACTCGTCGCGAAATATAGTCGTCAGGAATAACCTCGCCTTCATGTATTACCCAAGATGTTGGGACTAGTGAAAATTTTTTGCTGTACCAGGTTGGTCCAGCTTTGAAGTGCGGACGATTTTTTTTTTTTTTTTACGGGTTTGTTCCAGGAGGGGCCAGTATTGGAAAGACGACATTATTCCACCATCCCGAGTATCATAGTGGGCTTGAAAGACAGCTAAAACTCCGCGTGTGATGTCGAAATGCAATTTGAATGCATTTTACGAATTTTGGCTGATTGAACGCAACTAAGCTCATCAGTCATCCACACGTACGGTATGTGCTGAGCACTTTCGGGCGTTAGAGTGTCTCAGAATCGAATACATGCCTGTTCTCAATCGAAACGGATTAAAATCAGATTCTCGTTGCGTCAGGAACAAAACGAAGAATATGCCCTACACAAGCGGAATACGCAAAGGCCATCTTATCGTCCAACCAGCGAACAGCTTCATCTTCTCCCTTCATCGCATGAAAGCAGGATAAACAAAGCCGAGCCAAAAAAAGAAAGAAACAGAATCCCCATAGTTCCTGGAGAAACCCCAGTTTCCGAAGCTTTGTTCTGCGCTGAAGCAGCACTCAATGAAAATCGGACAATGGTATGAAACACGTTGACTTCGCACCATCTGGCCCGAGCGGCAACACTAGAGCCCCATAGAAAAACGATGAGATTACCTCCCAACATCCCTGGAGCTTCAGAAGAAAAACCGCGGCTGGAGAAGCAGCCAAGCAGTTTCGATCCCCCGAAAAGCCGAGAATCTTCTAATCTTACACCCGGGAGAAACCGAAACGTAAGCGCGCGGAATTATCGCCAAGCGCTCGAAACACGATCTGCGCTGGTTGCAGGCGGAATTCCATCTCCACGTTCCTCGAGAGAGTTCCCGGAACCAGCGGAATTCCGACACAGAGCGGAAGCTGAATCTGAATGAATCTGGGACCGAAATTAAAAATCACCTCTCATGCATAACAAGCGTGCTTAACCGTATCGTTCTGCGAAGAAGAAAGCGACCAAATTTCGCCCGTTCCGCAGAGAATATTATTTCCCATTCCGATTCACCGAGACCAAGTCCTCAACTGCAGTCGTTTCGAATCAAGTCCCACAACAAAGCAGCGACCAGAAACTCGGCACTGTCATATCTCATAAAAGGGACACAGTCATCCGAACGAAACACCTACCCTTCACAGGCAGCTTGAAAAGGAGTGGAAAGACCATTCCTGCTTCTCACGTGAAGTATTCAATAACGGGCTCCACTATCCGACTCCAAAAATAGACGAAAGAATCCGACTCATTTTCTGTCTCCCTTCCGGGCATTAAAGGGAAATGAGCGGACGGTTTCCCCAGTTTCCTATATGGAAGGATATTACAGAGGAATTCTGAAGCTTCAATTCTCTTTCTGAGCATGGCTTGCCCTTTTCGCAACCGAATTCCATAACCACTCACGATTTCTCGAGATTGAAGCCTACGTCAGAACATTCAGTTCTGAACTTCCGTGAAGAAAAATGTCGAGACTTCTTCGATTTTGGTGAAAATTACTTCTATTTCCCCAATTCGGATTTCCCCGTTTTTACGTCGTTTCGTGGCTCTGTGATTCGTACGATGTAAATCAGTGCCTCAAAATAATTTATCTAATCCTTCCACGATAGAAGAAATACGTCGGATTGCATACGAACTAAATGTTTAGCTTCAGTTCAATCTTCACGCATTCAAGATGTAGAATACTAGCGCGTTATCCAAATTTCAAGTCATACAATTTTCAATAATTAAAACAAAAGTTGAATATGAGGAATGGCCCATAAGTTTTGAAGATGATTCAAATTAACTTGAGACTTTTTGGAAGAAACGAAAAAATTCAGTTGCTCTGCCACGCATCGATGCAGTTCTATGATTTTTTTTAGATTTTCAATTCGGTGAATCTCGTGCACTTACAAACCTGCCCTCACTATGCTACGGTTCGTGGGCAAGAATTTACCCGAGGTCAAGGCTAAATTGGTAAATGAAAATTTTAAAGAAAAAAACTATCTCCGGGCTAGATTGATTAATAATAAATTACCGTAATATAAATATGTATCTCCGTACGTGGTCGTGTCTGAGATTCAAAATTTACGGACCATCCCCAGTACTCTGTTGCAATGTTCTACTACTTCTACAGGAACGACTTAGGCATTGTGAGGGGTCAAGATGACCGCTTTATACACAAAAATGGTACAATGGATCCACACAAAAAAAAACTTCCAGTAGAAGCACAAAACATCTACGGTACTTCGTGGATGTTACGGTAAACCTCAAAATGAATACACGCTTTTTGTGCGGTGTGGATACAAGGCCATCGCAAAAATATGCATCCGTAATGGGATAGTTCAGCGCGTATCAAAACGTCGAACAGTCAAAATAACGGGGGGAAAAACCAGTTGCGCAGTACTGTTTTCAAAACATCGAATGTACAGTATAATACGGTTTTATATCCTGAACTGACTGCAACATCATTCGACGCAATCAAGTCTTAGGGTTTCTTACAGGGCTTTTTGAACGAAGCTATCATTGCTATGTGTACCATTGATGGTGAGAAGTACACTCGTCAGGTAGTACTGTACGTGAGTTTAGAGTATTTCCATAACTCAAGTTCGAGCCAGTAGAAAGATGAACTGATCGAGAACTGTAGCGTTGCCTGGTAAAGATGGAGTTACTGAATAATCAAATACCCGAGTCTTTCCCTAAAATTTAGAATTTCTTTGTGAATGAAGTGAATGCCCCGAATCCAGGGAAAGCCCTGCACAGGTGGTATTCGGCTATGTGGTACACCCAGCGTACGTTAGCAGTGGCACGTCTTCGACGTGGTACAATGCACGAACGAAAAAAGGTCGAGAAGTCCTCGTTCAATATCCCGCAGTAATGAGAATGGTCAGAAGTTATTCAAGCGCCCCCAAAAAGGGTCTCATAGTTCCGGTCCGGGATGAGACAATTTTTTTTTTTTATTCGGTGGCAGGAAATAAAGCATGGCGCAAAGTAAGCTTAATTGAGTTTTCTACTAGGAGATTCGATTTCGCGCCCTGATTTGATTACTCCGTGTTTCATGCGAGACGCGGGTCACGGCTGGCAGGGACGCGGTTCTATAATTGCGGCTTTTTGTGGGGCGACGCGGCGGGATTGATTGGCTTGCTACGGCTTCCCGCACCGTCGTTTTTATTGGGCTGCATTCCACCTGGGGGTTCTTGGAGCGAAATAGGATTTTTTCGGGATGGGAGCCAAAGCGAGCTCTGGAAGGGGTGTGATTGTCGCCGGGCCCTGACATCCAAGTGGGCGATAGTCCAGCTGGATCTCGATTTCGCCTCTGTGGAAGTGTTGGTAGAATGATCCTTCTGGAAAGTTTCTAGTGTCATACCGGGGAACTCGTGAGAACAGTTATTGGAAAAACGGCCTCTGGGCTACTAGCCTGAAGGATGCTTGTGCCCGAGTATTCCTCTCGCGGAAATCTGGGATTTGTCTCATTCGATTCATGTAAATGCTCCATCACTTTTTATCTCAGTTTGTGGACACTGTCGAGGAATGACAGCCGAGCTCGAGACGTACCGAATTCGCACGAATATATACTGTAACACACTTTTCCCAGCTGTCAACTCAAAAATCACAGGACGCCTTCAAGTCGATTTAATCTTAGATTCGCAAGCGAAATGGCAGTTCACGGAGTGTTCCATCATCTCGTAAAAATTATTGAATAGCTTTCCATTGACGGCACTTCTGAATCATTAACTGCATTTCAACTAACATAAAATACGCTAAGTGCGACTTTTTTCCAAAAGTTTTTTTTTTTTTAACTTGAATGATGATCAATAAAATTGCTCATAGGGTAAATTTTCTTTAAAAAAAAAAGAAGGAACTAGATTAACCTTCAATTAAGAGTTGGTCATTGCAATCCATTGTTTTTTCTTCTTAAAGAAAAAATAAAGAAATAATATTCTTAAAGAAATATTCTTAAATATATTCTTAAAGAAATAAAAAAAGAAATTCTTTTATTTCAAGAAGCTTCTCCAAAGACCAGTCTTACCAGTCGTACAAAAATCCGCCTATACGCAGGTAGAATTTCGTTACAACGAACTAGCGTGTGCCTGAAAAAATATTAAAACTGAAAAATACCTTTTACTCTTAAGCAGCATTAACCGTCTTGTGAAACCCTTTTCCGTGCCTCTGCAGAGTGTATGGAAGCAGACATTTTATTTTTTTTTAACCTTGGATATTCGAATTGCTTCCGAGAATAAATGTTTTTAGAAATTCTTCGCATTCCTTGCACATGTGGAACATTTAAAAAGAAGAATTTGGATCATCGTTCCTTGAAGTGAATTTTGGCTTTACAGAGCAGTACAGTACAGTACTTGCTTCTTTATATTGTAATTTTTACAAATTGATTCCACCCAATTTCTGTCGATACCCGTGTTGAAATGAAAACCCCGTCATGACGGAATTGGACTTGCACATATAGTACATTTAATCATGTCCTTCAGTGAGACACGCATTTTAATTCCACAAATGTCGAACTTATTCCCATTGAACGCCATTTTGAATTGCAATAGTGCATCACGCACATTCACTTGTCCGAATTCCAGACGTACGGTTCGCGTGGTACACGGTATTTCTAGAACCCATTATCGCAGCGAATGAAATCATCTCAAACGAGGGATAGAAATACTGTAAATCCAAGGCGAAGAATCCGCATCTGCGAGTCTTCAATGAATGGCTCTTCGCTGCGCATTCATCAAGACATAGGCTCGCTTATTCTTCTTGTTCGTCTGACCAAAGGCAGTTCAAAGCAGAAATACCGTTGAGGGAATTCTGCGGATGTCGTGTATCGGTATCTTTTCGAACGCGTCGGGCGGGAATCCTCTCTGGAATGCTGACGAAGGTGTGAAGTTGAGTCGGCTGTTCCGCGTTTCTTTTCCCTCAAAACAATCAATCCGTGAAGCCCCGACTGCTCTTGTGCTCTCGCAGGCGTGAAGCTGAGTTCTTGGGACATCCGCGTTCTCTGAAGCTTGTCTGGCTCCGAGCCCTAATTAATTACTCTTTTGTTCGCACCAAGCCCTTGACACCGGAGTCCTGCATCACAGGGGATTTGCCTCTCACCGTTTCATCTCCGAGCGCATATGGCAACAAAAACCTTTCATTTCTTTCTTAATGAGCTGTTTCGTGAAGTCATCGTGATAGTGTGAATTTTACGTTTGACTCGCGTAGTTCCCCGTTCTCAGACCTTAATTTTTGTCAGATGTGAAGGGCAAGAGAAAAAGCCTCAACTTGCAGACGTCATAAATTTACTGAGACAAAACTTCTTTATCCATCACATATGTCTCATCACTTATGATTTTAGGAAATGGTGTAGATCCGCATCCGCGGCAACGCCTGGAACTCCCAGTTGAACTGGAGTAAATTCTTGGAGCCCGAAACAATTTACGCATTCGAAAACAGCGCTAGAAAATTGGCCACTAGTGAGCAGAAGGCACTGAAGATGAACGTTTTGATAATGCTGTACAGTTTAATTATGGATAGAAGAAATTGTCCAAAAACCGACAGATTCGCCTCACCCAGTAAGTCATTCGCATTTAAAAAATGCGAATGATTGCCCTAAAATATATTCATTTGGCCATTCCAAAGGAACCCCCGAAGCACCCATTCCACCAGACACGCATTTTTCGTTACATATTAAAAATGTTGGTTTCGCATTTTATTATTTGAATCCCTCTTTGTAACCTGTAAGCAAGCATTTATAAATCGCTGTTCCACCGTTTTCGCGCAGATAATTTTCCTACCGAGCGAGTTTTCTGTATGCCGTTCTCTTGGTCAACTTCCTTAGCGTGTGTTTTCGTATCTCTTGTGCTATTCTCCAGTCAACAATGCATTATGTGCAGCGCAGGCGATTTATTACGCTTAGCGGATGAAGAGATTCGATGAATCACAGAAGTGCGACTCGCATCTCCGGGACACATTTACATCAAAGAATGTTACCAAAAATAAAGCTGCGGCTTGATGCGGACATTCCTGGACGTTTTCCATGGAAGCATCATTAAAGCCGACCAAGGGGCTGACACGCGAACTAGGAAGCTTTTAAATTGATATGTCGGACGCTTTCGGCTATAAACGAAATACACGTTGACATTTCGCAGAAACCCATGAATATGAATAATTTCACAACGGAAACAGGAAGGTAAAAACGACTTCCGTTTCAATGGAACGTTCCAAGAACCCGGGAAATTATGAACACAGAAAGACGGGTGGAAACGGTTGGAGAAAAGTACGCGGTCCCGTTTTTACTGCGACGCGATTATGTTAAAGTTTGTGCAATATTTCTTCTACTCAAGAACACAAAAAATGTTTTTCTTCCAAGTCTAGATTTCGTTTCGAATGATTTTTACTTGGCAGAACTAATCACTTCTTCCATAGCATATTTTTTTCAATGCTTCAAAAATTGTATCGGCGTGAAGTATCATACTAACGAAGAGGCGGCGAACACTAAGTGTTTTAGATACGAATAACGAGTTATTTTAATTTGATTCGAATATAGCATAAAATATATTGGAAGCTCATTTCCCCACAACTATTCGTCCCGTCCCGGATAATCGATCTTGTCGCACATTAGACCCCCAGTTTTCCTCAGATACGTCATGATCAAAGCCGGGACAGGGAAAGCGAGAGGGGATGAAGGGAAATTTTCGATGCAAATCCGGGAGTGCACGAGCACAGCACATGCCCATCGAAATCCCAAAATGAATGAGCACCCACAGCCCTGAACCAAGTACCTCGTGAAAAATAAATTTGAGCAGAACGTTCTCTTCCGAAAGCTTTTCCCAGAGGAGCAACTTTCATTTACTGTACTACGATCCGCGTTCTAAAATTCTACTTTCAATTTATTTTCGGCGAAAGTTCGCCAAACGTCGGATGATTTCTTCTCACTGCGAGCATTTATACGGGATTCCTGCATAAAATTATTTTATTTCAATGCAATAATGAGAAAGAGAAAACCCAGATGGTTGCAACTGATAGTTCGAGGATACAATTAACAGTGCAGTACATGCAATACAGAAACCAAATTTGTTCACAAATGCAATTGGAATCTCTTGATTATAGGCTGTCCAAGCAATCTTCAAAATTATACGAGATCACTTCAATTTCTGTAAAATGTAAGGAAAATACTATTGCTGCATGATCCATGCATTAGCCACAGTTTTCCTCCAACATTTCGAAGTTTTCAGCGCCTGTAACATACTTTTCATCGCATGGGTGATCAAAATGTGGGTGGGGTCTGTAATCGCATAAATAAGGTATACGGGATCCGAGACCCTCACGAACCTTTCTTCGGAAGTCGGGGATTTAAAAAAGATCCCACAGCTCTAGTCTGAAATATTCTGCACGTCGATGAACCTAGGACGTTCAAAATATCGTGTATAGCGTGTACATATACTGTAATACATATAAATGTATGACGAGGTATTCTTTTCGAAAAGGTGCGTATTAGCAAGACTGACCCAGAACTGACATAATACATATTAGGAAAACTGATTACCGCCTCGGTGGAATGATCCGAAACCTTTCAAATTCTCGTCGACCACAACCACTCCGAAGGTAATTGTCATTCGCTCGCATTTTCTGAGAAAATTTCAAGCCGTAGGAAAAGACGAACTTTCCGATTCAGAAGGATTCTCCTTCTTTCCAAATGGAAGCCATACATGCTCAATTTTCTCGCGACGATGGCTTTTGAAAACTCCACCTGCACCGGTGAGACCAGTTCAACTCTTATGAAAAATTAAAAAAAAAATATTAGGAACAGAGAAGCCGACGTCAGGTCGTCCCGTCAACACACCATTGAGCATCCCTCCTCGCGGAAGTATGAACTGAATAACTTTTGTTACATAATACGTGGCACTGTACAAAATTTGTTAATACATGTACTGTAGTATCTTTCAGGGGAGTTTCTCGTACGCCCAAGTTTCAGAATCAGATTTTTCCTTACTACTATGGGACCAAAAAATTAAACCTGAAGCTAGCTCATTCGCCAAGAATACTTCTCCGATTGCAGTCTTGACTTGAGGAATTTCTTGGTAGCATTTAACGGCAACATTCACGTTGAGTATAAATATCAAAAATATACTTCGTTTATATATTCTATTGGTCCGATTTGGGACATCGTCACCGACAAGATTTTAATTCATTGCACTGGGGCCCCAAGATGCGGATGTGAGTAGTTCTTGACTTCGTCTTTGTCGGAACGTCTGTACATAGGATCACGTTTCCCATAGAATTCAATGGGAATATTTTTAATCCCTTATACTTTTCAGCAAACCAATTGAAAAATTTCTCAAGAAATAGAAATGAAAATGTTTTTCTTAAATTTAAGAAGCAGATCATAACTCCGCAGAAAAAAACTTGCACAAATTCTGTCCTTGAGGCAAGAAAAAGAGCGCAAAATGCAAAACCATCCATCTTTCAACAATGTACGCAGTTGATGGTTAACCTATAATGAGAAGCACAAAATACTGTAGTATATTTTGAATTAAAAATTAAATTAAATTTATAATATATATTTTGAGATATAAGATAATACAATATATTGCTAAAACACCTCAACTTGTTTGAGAGATATGAAAAATTTTTAAAATGATATTTTCAATTTTTTATAAATTTTCGAAAAGTGTCTGTACATCGAGACAATTTTGGGATGTTGGACGAGATACTTCAAGTTTTCAGTGCCGAATCGGCCATACTGGGACGTCCGTGTGTCGGGGCCCAACTGTATTCGTGACAGCTGAAAGCACGGGAAGTTGAAAAAAAAACACCGTTCATGCAAGTGGGTTTCCTTTCCAACTCTCTGTCTTCTCTCGAACTCGAACCGGTAAAGCGACTGTTCGAAGAGGTGTCAAGAGAGTATCTAACATTATTGGTGAGAATGACGTTAACAAGGGCAAATCGAAAGAAAGATGCGCGATGGTTGGTGCGAAGTCCTCGCATTTCAGGACACAGCCCGGGGAAAAATCTCGCGATTTACAGGTCGCATGCCAAACACGGGCCCCCTGGTGAGCACACACTTCCAAATGTCCCCAGGGCCCGAGAGAAACAGATCAGGCCACAGCTCAACATCCGTAAGAAACTTCCGTGAACAGCGATTGTTCCCATCCACGGTTCGGGAAATGGCGGAAGGAAAGACACCAGGCATGGAAAGGCTACGGATGGAATGGGTGGAGGGATCCGAGCCAACAGAATCGATCAAACACACGAATAGGATGAATCATCAGTTTCCCCAACTAGTCACCAAAAATTCTTGCAACCCTCGGGGCGGAAAGCACGGCGCACCCCACCCCCTCACTTGGGTAGTCACACTTTCTCCGGAACACGTAACATTCCGGAATTTCCCGGAAGGATAGGTAAAAAAAAAGGCTTCGTATTACGGAAGTCGCTGCATACGATGGAGAAACAGCGACAAAGCCTTTTTCCCCCCATCTGGAAACTAGATTACCCCGTCTGAAAAGAGTTCTACACTCGGATACCGCTCAAAGCAAACGGAGCACGTAAACTTCATTCTCTTCAATCCTTGAGAAGTATCCTGAATCCGAACCAGCGCAGAATGAAAACCCCGTTTAATTTAACCTGAGGATTTTTCGAAACATTTCGGACCTTCTGTACAACTTTTCAGGCAGTAGAATTGAAATCGAAATTTTCAATACGATATTCCTCACAAATGCAATGCACTCTTGACGCATCTAACCAAACGAAGCATGACACTCATGATACTCATGCCATCGACTGAACTAGAGTGATGTACTCAAGAAGTTGCCGCGTAGTCAGAGATTTGAAATTCCTCTACATTATTGCAAGAACTTCAAAGTTGCATGTAGGTATTACATAAATACGCAAAATCCTGTACATTAACTGTCCGACATTTCCAAGTTCGGAGGGCATGTTTATGCAGTAATTTCCTGTGACAGAACTTCAACATATTATAAGAGTATTTGATTCATCTTTTCGAAAACCCATAGAATCACTTCTCGATCGATATGGAATATTTCTTCCAATACGTTTCTTTTTCACCATTTTCGTACACACACGTGCCACAGACTTCAATGTCACACTTGCTCGCCCAGAAAACCAACTTATTGAAACCTCACGGCAGTCTTCATCAAACGTCTCTACAATGAAGACTGATTTGATTTCCGAATACAGTAGTTAAAAAGGAAAAAACATGATATCGTAAAAATTAGCATACAATCTCGGGCAATGATAATAAATGTGGTGCTTCATCGAGCGCAACAAGCGGTGAAGTACATGTATTTTCTTCTGCAAATAAAAATAAAACGTACGGGATTCAACCCGAAAGCGTTAAATCGTAGGATGTAAATGCCTCCAAGTACGGGACAACTAAATTTGCTAATTCGCGGACAAGAATTTAGCGATTGTGGAAAGAGGTAAAGTAGGTCGAGCTTGAACATAATAAGAATAGGGATCAGAGCGTCACCATGCCGTTCACGTGGTTACCGTCGGAACACAAAGGAATTCAGAGTCACCAAAAACAACTGAGCTAAGAAATACCACGATTGGGCGCAGAACATGAAAGAGTGCAAGCAGAAGGAACGCAAACCGACGCTTGTCACGGGGGCAACACGTGTGGCTAGTGCTAAACTAGTCCTTTTCCCCCTCGCTGGTTGATTGAATTCAAAGAATTGGAAGGAACAGAAGGAGATTCGCACAAATGCACGATATTTTCGCGACAACGGTTGGAGCCCATTCGCCTGCAGGAAGGAAGTGCACCCCCGGGTCAAAAATGGACAGAGACACGAGCTGCCTCGTCAGTTCCAGAGAATTATTGCAATGGCTCGATTAACAGGAAGATAGGAGTGATATTCCTCCGCCATCGCTCCAATTAGTGACGAAGCACAGGTTAGGAGGCGAGGGTTCCCTCTTTTCTTGGGTCACGCGTCTGCCGTAAACGGAAAGCAATTACTGCGTCCCACGTGTGCGTGCTTCTTGCTATGTGTTGAAAGCGTATTCCTGGGTCTACGAGGTCATTTTTTTCTGCATCCCTGCGAAGGCACGTTTCGCTCTTCATCATTTATTCAGACTGAGGAGAGTTCACAAATCTCGAACATGACCGGTAACAGAGAAATATTTCAGTCATATCAATCGAAACCATTACCAACAAAAACATATCCGTACAGTCAACAGGACAACAACCAAGAGCATCTCGCTGCCCTTTTGGCTCAGCTTGTACAGTATTTTCCCGCGGCCTCTCCAGAAAAATTAAGAAATGAAATGGAATTGAATTCAGAATTGAGAGCCATGACATTAACCAATGAACCGGGGCTAATACGGCATCAACACGAAAAAGTTTCCAGTTTCACGGTAAGCAATTCAAGGTGGACTTTGACATCGGTAGCGTAATATAGTTGGATCATGGATGCGTGAAAAACTCCCAAAAATAAGCAGGGTTACACGGTTATGAAATTTTTGGCAAAATAAATGCATTTTACAGATGACGGTCTTGTCTCTCTGTGGAGACAAGGAAATCGAGTCTTCATCTTAACGACAACGCTCTTCACGCGCTGAACTCAAAAGCGCACTTCTAGATTCAGCAAAAGCCAGGAGTTGGCACGATGCCACGGAAAAAGAGCGCCTCCAAGTCATGCCGTGGTCAATCCATCCAAGGAGAGAAGCCTAACCCATGACCACACAAGCTCCGGAATACTCGAGTAGGCAAATGTGCTGCTTGGACTCGATGAACTAGCCGAAAACGTTATCCTAGCACAATTTCTTTTTTCAACTTGGGATGATGAATTGAGGATGCAGCATCGTTAGGCGGTAACTTCGCGAATGCGAAAAATGCACGTGATTAAAGTTGCACTTCTTTAATATCGTTTTTAAGCGAATACCATTAACGCACCCACTTGATTTTTCATGCACGTAACTAAAATTCAATTAATAGGCAAATTCAGGCAACCCCTTACTTTCATCGTTTTCTGACTTTCCAGGAATCTAAAATTTCTGACTAAATTTAGGTTTTCCCCAGAAAAGAAAAAACGGTGTCACACAACCATGTCGTGCTTGCTCTTCTTCTTCAGTCAATAACTCTAGCATCTTAAAATACAAAAAGATGACCATTTCTTGATTATTTTCAAGTTCAATTCCAAAAGAAGTCCTCAATTATTTTGTGGGCCAAGAATTTCTGATACGGATGAATTTTACGCCAATTTAAACGTTTTTCACTTCTTAATTTGGAAAAAATGGGTGCTTATATACGCGTAAATACGGTAATTGCTTCCCAAATATTTCTCGAAAGGTCAAAGCGAATCAAGTTACGAGAGGGGGGTTGTCTTCTTCAGTTTCAAATATTGGTGGTACAGTAGCTCGACGATTTTCATGAAGTCTTCGCCAAGGACTCGCATAAGGATCATTTTTCCAGGCTTCGACAAAGAATAAGGTTCAGTACTGTACTATCGAGACGAAACCTTCGAAAAGACATGTTTTTCCATCATCAGAAAATAAGGATCACGCAGTAGGCAGAGCTGAAAGAATCTTTATAATTTATCATTTAAATAACTACGAAGTTTGAAAGAATCTTCGCGGGGGAAAATTAATCGATATTCGCATAGTTCACAAATTATGCAATTTAGTGATGAATTGATTACAGTCGATATAAAATAGATTCATAAAAGAAAAGAGAATATACGGAAGTAAGAATAAACTCCTCATTCCCGGTGACCTTTCCCTTATACTTCACTATAAAGGATACCTTGTAGGAGGATGAAGAAAGTTTATTATATGCATGGCTTCCATTTCTCTGACAAGGACATATGTAACGCTATTCTTCAGGACAAGAGTTGGAGAAGGATTCGGGACGACGGAAATTTAGCGCTTACGTCATGATGAAGATTTTAAGTTCGATGGTTGAACTAAGACTTCGGATCACGGTTTATTGCGGAGATAGAAGTCGATTTCTCAACGGGTCGTGAAATATTAGGAAGAATCTTGAATATTTCAGGGTTAACATTCTCAATTTTTTCAAGTGGTGATCTCAATTATCAGAACTCTGCGGAGAAATCCGGGGAAGGGAGAAGACCTACTGACACGCCAGATCAGCATAAATAACTTTTCCATGATTTACTATCTGCTTCGCGAACGCATTAGAACAATACGATCTTACTTCTGATAAATCCATTTGGCTATGCATCCGAAAATCATTCGAGACTGTTACGGACTGCAGATATACGACTTCTGTAAATAATTCATTTGTGGTGATCAGAATAAGCGCAAAATCGTGAACGATCCATGCAGGAAATCTGTCGAACTGAACTCGTCGACAAAATTACGTCGAATAGTTTCTACGACGTCGGATTCAGGAAGATCGGGCACAAAAAATTTGATTACGCTTGGTGCAAAGCGTCAACATTCAAACATACAGTAATACCTGAAGTGGCGGAGTTACGCCGGAAAAATGATTTTTTCAGCTGGTGAACCTAGAACTTCACTTCCGATTCTCACCACGATCTCACAAAACTTCTAAAACGAATTTCGACCTGTTTCCGGCCCAAAACAATGAAACCATCCGCAAAAGAAACGCGAAACCCCGTTCAGGACGCGATTTGCGCACGAAACTACGATCACGACGTCCGACGCTGAACTTCGTACGATAAAGCAATTGAAAAACTTACCTTCCGGCAATACTCCAGAATGTCGACTTTGTCTTCAATGCATGTCGCCTTATGTTCCCAGTCTGTCACCCACTTCCCGGTTTCATCGATGCGCTTATTGATGAATTTCTCCTTCGGATCACACAACATGGCGATCTGTGGCTCTAGATGAAGCCCTCCTGGATGACTGCGGGCCTGAGAGACGAAAAAGATACGCAAGGAAACAGAAAAAACGAGTAATGAACTTATTTCTGCCTGAATTAAGGATCCTTCACACAACCGATCAGCAAAAAAACCGGGATTAGCGAGAGCTCGTAATGACATAAAATTCCGAAAGTGTTCGTTAGCAATCTTACAACTGCAGTACTGCGTTTTTTTTTTTTTAAGAAACGGGTTTGCGAATGCAGCCAGAGAATTCGTTTAACATTCGAAGATTAGAATACCTCTAATACCCATTACGAACGAAGAGCCCGAAGGCATAGAAATCATACCTCTTCGGCTCTCCCGAGCAGACAGCTGGTCAGGGCAATGAAGATGCAAAGCTTGAGATCCATTATCATTTTTGCCTTGGACTGCTATCACTAAACGGGTTTCTTGAAACACTTCTACTCGGCTCAAGAACCGCCCAGTTAACAGGATTAACTTAGCAACAACAGTAATGCTCCTGATTGCGATCACAATCAAGAGGATCACGTTGGTGCCTTTATTCTTCGGTCAGGCAGACAAAACCCAAACAGATGTGTGAAAATCACTGGAACGGGAAAGCATCATGCATACAATAGTTACAAAATGTTCGGGAAGAAAAAGAAAAATGAAAACTTCTTCGGACAAGATATAATATGCAAATCTTCCCCTCAAATACACTTGAACTTCTTCAGCTAAAATTCGAACTTGTTTCGGGGTCAACTGAAAAATAATGTAGGCACAGTTCAATATCTAGTACTGTATAAGAATTGAGAAAATGCACAGCTCAACACATCGAACAAATTATCTTACGTCATGGAGCTTGATCACTCACACGCTTCAAATGATGTAAATCTAACCCTTCTGGTTCCGGTTAACAACGCATCACTCGCCCAAACGCACATTGCATGGCGCAAATCACACAAGCTTCGAGGATAAGCATGCACAAATCAGAGCTTCCCGGGTAATTTTAGCATCAGAACTAAAGCAATGAATTACTCAAATGTAATTAACTCGTTCTTCGCACGGTTTAATGATCATTTTTCACCCATGGCGCGTATGAGGAGCGAAATCTCATTCTCCCGTTCTGCTGCACTCCCAACCAAAGCGACACGCGTGACACGACTGTCGACTGCTCAGAAATTGTCCATGCTCAGCATTGTACTGTACTGTACATATGGTCAGGACTCAGGAGAGCCATTTTGATGTGCCCAGGGTTTCCAGCTGAAAACGTTGACATACCGAACCAAACGCGTGCATCAGAATTAAGACACTTGCACAGGGCAATTAGAATCCATTGAGGAGGCTTAGGATTAATTAGCATTGTAGCTGATATAACACCAACAAAATTTGTATCTAAAAAACAGCGAGATACAAATTTGAATAAAAGCCAATTAATAGTTGAACACAACAGCTATTTCTTTGGCTTCACATACGATTGCATTATTATAATGGAAAACTTGGACCTACATTTTGAGAAGTTTCATTAAAGAAGTCACTTAGGTTTGCACTGAACTATAATGAACTATGCAAGCCGCTTGATTCAAATTTGTCAAAGAAAAGGTTCGCCCCAATGAATTGGAAAAAAGGTATGAAAATGGTACTGTACTTGAGTAAACACAGTAAATACATTCAGCTTGAACATTTTTCAACAAAAATGTGATCTAGAATAAGTGGACTCCAAGGTACAGGGTTAAAATTAAATTTTATTCCCCAGTGAATCTTCAACTTCATAACCCAATCCCTTCAAATTTCATATTGCACAAGCAAAAACGCGACCAGAGAAGTTCTCAAATCATGGCAAGTGAAGGTTTTTGGTCACATTGTGCACCAGCGAACAACACTTACACCTCACGAAATAACGAGTATGCCCACGAAGTTCCAAAAGTCGACCACGTGACATTCTGAACTTACAGCCCAAGTTTAATTCAACTGAGGATAGTAAGCATTCAAATTGACACTAGATCCGTTTTCTCAATTTGATTTGATTCACTCCTCACCGAATAAACACATCACGTCAAGAGCTTCCACCAAGCGAAGTCACCCGCGACATCATCGCAAGTATGAAATAGAGAACACTCCAAAATACGTCGTCAATATGGCACCATTGCTTCGATTCCAAAACAACAAAAAAACTATTCCTTAGATTCTTTCGTTTACAACAGCTGATCACCAGAAGACACACGGGTTAATCCAAATTTCCTGAGAAGGCCAACACAGTCACCAACAAGAACACGCGCGCCAATCATGCCCAGCAATTTCCCTTTTTCTTTTCGATAAGAAAATCACACCCGGTTTGAATTCCACGACAAAATGTCAACAGCCACAAAATCGGTGGTTTGATTCCGAATGGCCACAAGGTACCGATGCTTCGGGCCAAGATTACGATTTGGATTGAACAAACATGAAAACTCCTAGATAAACGCAGCTGCCTTTAGTGATCTGAATTGCGCAATATCCGAACACGAAAGCGTCAACACTACTAGCAGACCAACTTGGCACAAGAGGAAGACGATTCTGGATTCAATCGTTCATCACACGTACACAGCACATGGGTCTCTACTCGATGTCCGAACACATCGTACAGTAGAGGAAGATTGATATGAATTAGTGATACCTTCCAAAATTGACTAAAAAATTAGATACTTCAAACTACGTCTGTGAAGTCCCACTGTCAGCTGATTCCTCAATGTTCGAGAGGAATCTTAGTGGTCCAGAATGCGCAAGTTTCCTGAAATGATCTTGTTTTCCAGCACTGAGCCCTGAGGGATGTCAATCCTGTCCCCATGATTGGCTATGATAATGACGGTGCCCTGATACAGAGAATTGTCGGTCAATACCATGTCCTCAACCACACTTACCCATAGAATAATCGATGACCATAATCGACGCCAGAAAAGAACTAAAAATGTACCTTCAAGTGAACGTGGCGGCCGAAGTTCACATCTCCGGAAACGGTGAGATGATCAAGTTCCAGAACATCAGGGATTGTCTCAAATCGACGCAAAAATTCTCTGACATTGTCAAAACTGTTACCCAATTTAATCAACGGGGTCCCAGGAAACATTCTCATAGGGCTCATGGCTAATGATCCATTTCTCAAGTTGTAAAGATTACTCATCACCAGCAGAAGATCTTGCGATTTCTTCACCGGCAAAAAGCGAGACCTCGGCACATTGACGCCTGTTAAATTGGAAGGAACGTGATTCAAAACGAAGTTTCTCTTAAGATGAAACAAACTAACCAAGCCCTTTATCGAAACACTTCATGGCGGCACCGACGGCAGTTTCCAATTGGATAACATTCATGCCATTCGACAAGGTCTTATTATTCACTATGATCTCGGCGCTCAGAGTGCCTTCGTCCAGAATCCTTGTGATGCCTAAAAATTCAAGATTTTGTAATGATAATAAATATATCTTCCATTGAATGAAACACCTTTCAGCTTGATCCACAAATTGTTTGTGTTGAAAACCTTGAATGTTTTAACGGATTTGAAATCATCCACGTGCTGTTTCGGCACTTGTGCAATTTCTAGCAAACGAACTTTCCCATCATACTTGATCAACGTTCCACCCTGATTGAAAAATAAATAAAGCTGCCAAATTATTTAAAAGCAATACGTTGGCGAATTAAGGAGTCACCTTAACATCAGCACGCGTTTTGTTCGTCAGCTCCATGAGAAATTCCGGAGCGTCAGGATCATCAGAATTGCAGAAAAAATTCATGATATTCAGATCCACTGTAGCTCCAAGATTATCGATGTTCGATATAAAGCAGTATTCTCTGCCTTCTGCGATAAACTCATGAAGCAATCCTGAATTGTAGAAAGACTCGTAAAAGTCACCGTGACCTGGAGGATACCATCTGGAGAAACGCTGTGATTAATCTATGCAGTTCGAGCCTAAGTACAACACAAACCCAACTCACGCTTCCTGATCATCATTTGTATCACAAGTTTTCGCAACCGGGATTAGTGATTCCTTATTGATTCTGGGGTACCGGCTTTGCATGAAAGTCTTGATCGTCACATTGAGATTTGTGTACTTGCGAAGAACTTTTTCGGTGTCATCGTCAGTGTTGAAAGAGTTCATCAACACTAATGGCACGTTTGCCCCGTAAGTCTTATTCAGAAACTTGAGAAATGCATGCGAAGGTGAATTAGGTATATTTTTAAATGTTTTATACAGTATACAGTACTCACCTCAATCTGCTGTACCGTAAGATCCAAGAAAGTCAATTCTGATCTTACAGGAATCACGGACTTCGGACCTTTGCAACCCATGGACGTTCCCAAACCACCATTCAGCTTCACCACGACAACTTTATCCAACATAGCCTTGATTTTAGACGTCTCAGGGGCACTCAAAGTACTATAGTCGATGATCTGACAACGTTGAATAATATTGGCATCAGAAAAATTGTACTCATTGACGAAACGGAGGGACGGGAAAATTATGAAACCTACCGTCTCATTAGATACTCGTTCGATTCGTTCCCAATCGATTGCAGAGCTGGACTCGTTCAAAAACCTCGTGAATAACTTCGAAAATCCCTCGTATTCCTTCTCGATCAGCTGCAAATGCAATAAGCGTGAATTGAATCCGACTATTGAACGGGGCTCAGAAAGAGGGTACCATTTTCTCATCAGATTTAGCAGTCGCCAAAAGCTTCTGAAGTTCTTTCTCCAATCGATGGAGAGCATCGATTTGAGTGAGAGCCTTGAATTGAGTAGCATCGGATGAAGCTTGCCGTCGGTGTGTCTGGAAAAGGCCGTGATATTTCACCATTATCGACGACATCAAGACGAACGAAGGAAACCACCACGGTCGAAATCGAACTAACGTGGGTTTTGCCATATGCAGGTCGGTAAAGTCCCGCAGGTCTTTCCGTTTCGGTGGACGCCAAGCCCCCAAATAAATGAGCCATCTTGAGACTTTACACTGCACACGAAACGACCTAGTTGCAGAAATAGATTTTCACAAAAGGCGCGAAGAAAATAACCGTACCTGAAACGGAATTTGAAAAATTGAAAACGAAACGTAGAGCTGAAAGTTTTGAACAACATGCATACAAAGACGGAACAACGAATGATTTTAAAATAAATATCGCGCAATCTAGTCATACTGCCACTTAGAAGCGTGTCAAGAAGTTTTAGTTGAGGATCTCGCTTTACAAGAAGGACTCCATTTCAGAAGGAATTATACCATCTGCTATAAATATTCTGAGATAGAACACTCCGAAATAAGTTTCTCTTTTTTTTTCAAATGGCCATCCAGATGAAGCGAAAAGTTTCTTGCGGAAAAGATATGAAATTGTTTCGAAGTCTTTTTATGTATTAAAAACCGACTTATGATATTTTGGAGGAACATCTTCGAGTAAGCGCAACCTCGATCAAAAATACAGAAAAACTTCAACTCATCACCATGCCGAAATAACTCGAAAATTTTCCAGACGAAATGAAAATTAAACTTCTACACTTTCCAGAGTAGTAGAGTACCGACCAAAAAATTATGCACAAAGAGGTCAAGGAGCAAGGAATGAAGTTACTGCAATAGCGACAGATATGTTTTCCGAAATGAGCAGAATACCGCCGTAAAATCGTTAAAAAGGTTTGCAAGGATTATAAAAATGACACATAAAATACAGTAAGCAACGGTACGATGACAGCAGTTATCGGCTCGTTTTGATGATGGTTCACACATGCAACACATCGAATGGCGACGAGAACACCAGTCACACAATAGTTAGTCACATCAGAAGAGAAAATACCGGAGGTGGGACAGAATTTTAGTCTCTGTGTTACACAATAAAGTTACCAAAATTATTACGAGTCTTTGGCACAGTTCGTCAACGAAAAAATGCGCGTAGCCGAAAGAAGCAGAAGAGGGTGAAGTTTTTAGCGGTTCCAATTTTTAGTCATTTCAAAAAAAGAAAATAATTTAAAAGTTCAATGCTTAACAATGATCAAATACTGAAGACAGCCGTGATAACGCTCACAGAAATCCCACGCTTTTGAAATTTCCGAGGAAAACTGCTCACGAAAATCGCTGGAGATAAAGGTGGAAAAACCTAAATTTCTTCCTCATAGGAATCACCACTCCTCCTTTGCTCGCCAGGTAGACCCAGTTGAAAATAAGTATCTAAAATACACCAGAACAGGTCGAGGGAGGACAAGAAAATAAGTCAGTCGCAATACGGAAAACCTGCCACACGACGTAGTGCGAGGGTTGCCCCACTGCCGCGCATAGTTGAAATTTCAGATACTCTATTACTAAAGATTGAGCAATTTTCAAAATTTCCCTCAAATAATCTTCCAAGCATTTGCTATTTTTCAAAAGAATTGTAAGTCGATGTTCTCAAATATTTCGGCGTATGGCCGCCTTATTACATTACTATATAATGATACATAATTTCCGGTTCGATGAAGGCGAGTTTCGCCGATTTGGAAAAACTTACAAAAAAAATCCCGACACACCGGGCATCGGTCCGCAAGCTTTGAAGTACACCCAGAACACGTACTCGTGTGTTTACAAGGCAGAAGAGCAATATTGGCTTCATCCGTCATGCACACCACACATAATCCCAGTCCGGAAACCTCAACATCTGGCACATTCACTTTGAACAAGCTCTAAAGTCCAGTATTGATTATTTCAACACTCCTTAGATAAAAAAAATCGCATAAAACTTACCTCCGACTTCAAAATTCGACCGTTACTCAGAAGCAAATAACGTAAGATGATTTTCGTTGGCATACGTTGGAAAAGTGGCTCGGCGACGTGGAGCGCATGAAAATCGGTTACCTTGAAATGAAATAATTATAGCATTCATTACCGCAATACTGTACAGTATTTGGATAATATTCGTAGATCCGAATACTGTACAATGGTGTCTCGGTTGATGGACTTTTAATCAAATTGTAAATTTTGCTGGCGGCTAAAATTTGCAGAGCAGTGTAATTTTTCACATACTGCATTTTACGATCAGATGCAACATTTCGGTGGCAACCAGAGCCCATTGTGCGAAATGTTCACCATGCGAGGCCTCCGTTATCTGGTGTACCTCGGAATTATCCGTCAAAAACCTCGAATGATTAGCCAGGATTACACAACATCTACAGAAAGACACCGCTGCTTTCATTATGGCACTGAATCAACTCCAAACCTGAACGAATTTTAGAAAGCAAATCGTCTCGAAATTTTCTCGGAAATGATAAAGCGTGAAAACGTCAACTTACGCACTTCAAATCTTCATGGCTTTCCTCTCGGTTTGGGAAGGTAATGATTCCAATTGGGCATTTCACACGCACCACGCGGGATGGAATCTCATCGTGAGGTTTTGGAGGGTTGACAACCATTTTGTCGAAGGTATGCACCTCACATCTTCACAAGCGCAATAAGGTCCGAAGTAAAAATCATGGTATTCGCACGATTCACAAGAAACTAACTCTGTTTTACAGTAAAGCTCGTCGTACAAGCTATCCGTATTTCTTTCCACCGCATTCTTCACCTCGGCGATCGTTCTCGAATCCAGAAGCTGACGAAACTTCACGAAGTCGACGCCGAAGACCACGTAGTTGACAACGGATCGCAAAAATTGGAAAGAAATCTCGACGCCACTGTCGTAGTCGTCATTTTCTCTTAATAACTCCACCTTGACTAGAGGCAGGACTGATATAGCAGAACTCTCATATTTTGGAATAGTTTGTGGACTGAATGAGTTTGTATCAGCCATGAGGGCCCAGAGACCAATCAGGGAACGCATGAAACGATCAAAACGATCCCTGAAAAATGAAGATCGAGCTCATTAGAAACCAAACCATTCATTTATTTCAAGATCCTCACCTCGTGAAAAAACGGGCACATCCATAAAACACGAGGGTGATGATGATCGCTCCGATCCAGTGCTCAAGGGAGAGCACTAAATCCTTGTCGAACATCCGAATTTCGAGTTGACCCTGAGAAAAAAGAGAACAACCAGTGTTCGGAAGACGCTACGTCCAAAAATTTTGGAAGAAAATCAACACACAACATTTCCTCATTGCGTACCGCTTTTCCTTGACATTATCGATTACAGGGACTTTCAGTTCATCTCCATGAAAATTCACTCATTAGTGTTCTGGTCTAACGTGGGTGCACTGGAAGGTTCGCGAAGAGGAACCGAAAAAAAACGGCGGGCATTACTCAAGGCATGGAGGTCGTTCATCGCGGTTCGCAGTCGTCTGATTACAAAGGGCAAATATCACTCCGGGCCCTTCGAATAAATGCATAACCCTGCATGACCTTTCCTTCTACGTACATAGCACACAAACATTTGGTCGACAATTTCACGCCGTGTTAAGATGGGAATAACGGAGCACAGGCATGACAAAAATCAAAGTCACGGTGCTTTTCGACCCAGCTAACACAAGATACAACATCAACGACCTTGTTCGTCGGTGGCTAAAATCCAGCGAGAATCTCAAGGGGTAACAAAGCGTGGCATCAAGATGTGATTACAAGCACATCGATCGGTCACGCGGTGAGAGTAATAAGCTTTGAACGCAAAACCGATGGTTACCGGTTATTCAACCTTAAAACGGTAGCTTTCGTGACGAGGGGCCACCTCCCGAGACCGTCAATTATTTCCAATTTCGAATCGCCAACGCGTAGATGTTCGGAGACATTAAGCAAAGTTGTTCGTCAAGCAAATACAGGCATCACGGAATGCCGCGGATTCGTCTCGTACAGTATCGCAAATTGAACGAACGGTTGACACCAATTGCAGACACGTGAAAACGCCTACAACAGCACCGATGCATCAAATGAAACGCCATTTCCCCCTCACATCAAGTTCGCCTTCAGCTGAGTGGCGAAAGGAAAATATAAATCGAGCCTTCGAGTAGACCATACCCTCGGCTCGGAAATTTTCACAACGGCGCACATCGTCAAGCTAAGCCTCACAGGAAAGGCAGCACATTCCGATAAGAGGAAGACGAATTATCGAGCAAGATATCTCATTCAAGTCGTCGCGGAGCATCAATTGTTCTACTTCCCGTAGAAAATTTTCTCACTTTCGCGGTTGAATTTCGATTCATCAGCACAGACGGACAGGTAAATAGGCAGTAAAAACCAGTAAAAGAATGCTATCTGCTAGGATGGAAGAATTGCGTCATGTTTAGAGATGCTCGCCGAAAGTAGCCCGGAGACGACGTGGCGATTGTGGAGTATCACGTCCGTAAATGAAGCCCTCCAATATCGCATCACGATCCTGAAAGTAAAAAATATAAATCATAATAAACCCGCCCCTCCGCTTTTAATAAAAAATCAACATCATGTTCGACGCCCTACATAAACAAAATTTGATTCTTGCTCGTCAGAGATCCTTATCGTTTTCTTCACTTCGAAAAATACTGTTCGAGGGGTTCACTTTTCACCAGCCATCTTTCACCTTCGAGTCAAATGACAACATTCAAGTACATAACACGTGTGGCGTAATTCAAAACAGCAAACTCTACTTTGAAAATGAGCAACAGCAAAACTTCAGCCTAACCAACCAAATTCCGTGAATAAAATGAAAACTTGTGAATCAATCGGTTTTAAGTGAGAAATCAAGCCATCGTGGAAAGTCATCACTCAGAAAAAACGATTCATTTTACAGGCATTCCGGAAGTTAAAAAAACATTTTGTCACACGAAACGAAATAAGTTTTTTGACGAATGAACGTTGAATCACCTAGATAAATCAGATCGTGCGGTTTAATCTTTGAACCAAGCGCAAGTCTAGTACAACATGCACCAACCTACTGCTTGCAACTAGATGACGACGGTTGAATTGAGGTTGTAAGACTCGGATCGCAGAGAGGTGAAAAGAGATCGGGAGAGCTCATTTCGACTGTCCGGGTGGGGACGGGGTTGGCGACGCAGGCGAAAACTGGGCAGAATCACAGACCTCGCCGAGGGACTTGGAGTCGTCTCCGTGATATCGGAATGGTGGCTGAAGCCCATGGTGTTGCTGACAAATACTTCTCGACGGAGGCAAAGGCGGGGCCTGTCTGCGCGGTGGCTGTGGGATACCGCTACCGTTGTGCTGATACGGCGGAGGAGGAGTCGGAGACATATGGTGGTATGGCGGCGGTGGAGTGGGCGGTAGTACGCCCAGGTGACTGATGGACCTCTGTGGGAGTTCGGGTCGACCAGGGCTCGATCCGTTTCCTCCCGACATACGTGTTCCCGTCGCAGATCCAGGAGCGTTACCACTACGACTGGACCCTGACAAAGTTGACGATGGCGATGTCTGGAACATACTGCGCACACGCTGCATGGACCCCTGCTGAATCGGCGGCGATCCTTGTCCCGATTCTGACTCCATCAAAGCTGGCAGCTCTATCAATCTCTGCAGCTGAATCCCATCCCCGGGTCCCATGTGGGTAATGTGGTTGAAATTCGTCGGAGCAGAGATAAGCTTGCTTCGCCTGTCCACGCTGAAATGCCGATGAAACAAAATACTTCATAAGCAAAAAATATGGAAGGACACGGATGAAATCATGAGAGAAAGATCACCTCACTGATATGCGATTGGGACACATCAATCCAGCAATGAAACTGAACTGATCTCTATAAACTAACCCCTTTCTATCCTCGATGATTCATCAAACGAT
Source organism: Notodromas monacha (assembly GCA_905338405.1). Classification (NCBI taxonomy): domain Eukaryota; kingdom Metazoa; phylum Arthropoda; class Ostracoda; order Podocopida; family Cyprididae; genus Notodromas; species Notodromas monacha. Next base: position 119,999 of record CAJPEX010000091.1, on the reverse strand, counting down.
AGTTAACAAGTGGGTTTCCCAAGCTTCGCAGTCACCTAGAAGCCATCATTACAGATGGATGAAAATATTCTCATTCAATCCCTCAACGTTTTTTAGATTTGAAAACAACTTTGTGTCGCAGGTTTGCAATGCACACATGCAATAAAAATATGAATACAATACCCTCAATCAAATCGGACTGTGAACTTCAACCTTCACTCCGTTGGTTACAGCCATGTTAGCCAGAATTTAAAATCCTTCCATAAGGAATGTGTATCAAGAAATGTCTGAATTTCAATAATTTAAAAAATGAAGGCAGAAACTTTTACTTTTTCATGCCGATCTTTTGTAAACTCGTCACATTGTTTTCTGCTCCACTGTTTTCTTTTGCCACTAGGAAGAAAATATTAACTGAAAATTATTAAACAAAAATTCAGAATACAGCGATCCTCCCTTTCCCAATACTGTACTGCAGTTGTAAGAGAGACGCGAAGAAACGCTTCAAGTCGCCTATCCGCTAGAAAGTGGGGTATTAATGCTTAAAGGGGCCAGTCTTTTCGGTGCAACATACAACTTCAGTACCATCATCCGAAAAACGGATAATGAATAAGTTTCCGAAACACCAGGCCCGCAATAACCTTGAACGCATATTTGTTTCCCCCTTCAAGCATTATAAGGCCGCCCGCATCGGCTCAAATTGCCCGGTGGGAAATACTTCAGAACAGTTAGAGTTTACCTTGGCTTCGCGGGACGCTGGTTCATTTCCCGTAACGAAAATCGTCGTTTCGCACCTGTCCGGTTCCCACCTATCACTCCCGAAGTCTCGGTTCCAGCTTCCCACGGGGGAACGTTGACCATTTCTCCAGCTAAAGCAAAGGAATGAAAATGCTGCGGAACAGTTTAGTTTTGACAATAAATCGTCGTTCTTACGCAGAAGAAGATTCTGCAGATACACCACGTGTGGCTCATCGCGAACGTGGGTGAGATTTAGAACGGCAGATGAGTCCAGGGGCTTTGTCCGTTTTAAGTTCAGAGTCTGGATCCATTCTCCTGTCGAAGCCTCGATGATATTCACGTGATTTTCGGCGTACAGAACAACATATCCAGAATGATAGCCAACGCTAAGAGGAACCGACGGAAACATGACTTCCCTCTCACGCGTCTTTCTTCCATGGATATCCACATAAACGCCGAGAGAAGCGAAAATAAGCAAGAACTCCTGGTTTGGAAGTTCCACCGCCCAAACGGCGTCAATGGGGTTGAAAGATAAGAACGACAAACTTTGATTTTCAGGATGCACTAGTGCTGGAAGGGAAAAAGTTTCCATTATACATCTGAACGCGTCATAGGATCTGAATAAGCAGAATACTCACCAACCGGGTGTTGATCACCGAAGAGAGAGTAAACAGAAAAGCCGCTTTGGTACCCAACACACAATCTTCCTTGACTCATCACGATCAAGCACTGAGCTACCGCTGGTAGAGTGAATTCCCGGACCTTCTTATGACGCTGCTTCGTTCGATTGATCTCGTAAATAATAACCTGCCGTTTGATCGCCACACAAAAACAATACGTTGGATTTGGCGGTCCAGTGCGCATGACACCCGTCACTAGTAGATTGCAGCCTTTGGTGTCAGCCACCTTCAGCCACTCAACATCTGATGGACCGGCATCCAAAGCTCTAGTTGGAATCAGTCTGACTTGATGCTGTCGACCCGCAATTGCTACCAATACTTGTTCCTCCCCAATGTACTCCAACTGCCATACGCGTTTCACGTCACCAACTTTTCCGATTTCTTTCATTGAAAAATAAAAAGATAACAAGTTTTCATAACACTCAAGAAACGGCTACGACTATCGTACGAGGTTAGAATTTTCTGAAAGTGTTCTAGAGTATCTAGACTTCAGAGTATTTAGACTACATGCATTTAGAGGGCACACAAAGTCAAAACTGCACCAGGACGTTTCTATAGCACGAAGCTATACTTGGACAATAAAAAAATCGGCAAAACAATGGCAAGGATGAGGGCGCGATCGAAGCAATTCATCTCAAAACATGAACTACCACTGCGGACAACGCGAAAGATGACTTAATCTTGCAGCAGTGAAACTGCAAAAACTTGACCCGGAAGTGTTCACAAGACCGACGTTCCCGTGACTACGCGAAGTTTCAAAGTTTTTTCCGCAACAGATCGACAGATTCACGATGAATTTAGAGAACTCTCATTTGAGCGGATTTGAATTTTTGCTCAAAATCAGTAACAAAACTGAATACCAGGGTGCTAGTTCACAAGATATTGATCATATGCTGTCTACGCTATCCGAAGACTGCAGATAATGAGCGTAAATTGTATCTTTACACAATTTTCGTAAAAACAACAATGAAATTGATTCTATTTACCTCCACGGTCCAAATCCACGCAAAAAAGGCCTTCCTCCGTTCCGATCACGATTCGATCAGGGTCTATCACAGCCCCGGATAAAATACCGCTTTTCATCACCGATACGGTACCATTGTCCAGTACCTCTTTGGCTCGGAATACCTGGTTAACGATGAGAAATCTTTTATTATCATCCGGCGAATAAACGCTCATCACATACCGTTCTAACAGGTAGCTTGTTCCGCTTGAAAATTCGATGCAGTTCGGTTAAAGCCATTACCCATTTGGTTTTCTCGCTTTCAGTCTCGGCCAGCATAAGGGTATGTGCTTGACCGCCGGGGAGATCGGTCATAGAGGTCATCACACGAAAAATACAAGGGATATCCTTGCGGTTCGCGTGGATTACGTCCGAATCTCGGACTCCGCTGACTTCGAACTCCGGGTCGCGCATGTCAATAATTTGTGACGAATGCGCAGATGGCATCGGTGGAGCGCTTCGCTCCACCGGAAGGTCGTAGAGAAACAACTTAAAGTCGCACACGACAACGAACTGGCGCACCCAGCCTTTCTTCACGCCACCCAATTTAGGCACACGGACATACCCTTCATACGCCGTGCCGATGCCTCTTGTTGGATCGATGCCCAAAGGACGCTTCGCTGTAACAGGGAACAAAATGAAAATTCAACAGAGATATCACACGATCACCGATGACTTAAGATTTTGAAGACACACGTTTCGAGATCAGAAATCAATCTTTCATAATCGGGACAGAACACACCGCGTTTCTCCGAAAATAGAAAATCTCCATTGAATAATGCCTAATGAAGCATCAATCAACTATTGACAGTCTACTGTGTCCAACACTCCTCGGAATATAAGTCGTGCGTCAAAAATAAGCAGAACATGAAGAGTTTCCTTAATAGATCGAATAATCTCCCTAACGTAACCACTAAATTTATGTTGGATTCCGAAATTCCTAATTTTACTGATCATACCACTCCAACTTGTACTCATTTAGCCATGAACTGCGATTATACGGTACCAAAAGCCTAAAAAAATCCCATTCAAGAAAAAACATTCCGAACGAAATTCATAATATGTACCGCTTTTCCCATTTTAAAATAAGATTGTTCATCACATCGAAATACGCTCGGAATAAAAATCAATTTTCTTTGTTTTATTAGTTTTATTTTACACGGTTCATCAAGTTATTCTCGAACTCATTGTAAATGCCCCCAAGTCCGGAAACATGACGAACCGTGAAAATGGCACCGAAAGACTCGTGGTAACCGTACAGATATTAGAAGATGAGACCTTACTCTGATCAGAAGGCACAGGACATATGGGTGGAACCCGCGGCTTGCAATGCATGTGACATGCAAACCCGCAGTTATCGCAGACCACTCCTTGCCGTGCGAGCCCGAGAAGAAGTGACGTACAATGCGAGCATTTCAGGGGCATTGAAAAACTTTTGACGAGGAACTGATGCCCATGACCGGGTTGAACTCCTGCACCAAAAGTAGCAGCAGCAAGTGGGTGATGCGGCACACTTGACGGGGCGTCCGCGGGAGACAAATTCGATCGAGGAGAGGACGAAGGCAAAGACGGAGAAGGAACATCGCAGTCGTCATCCACTAGACCTTCTTCATCTTCATCATCATCGTCCAGGTTGTCGTTACTGTTTTCATCATCGTTATCGTTCTCCATGCGTCGATCCGCTGAACGCCTGGCGTCAGCACTTGCGTTGGATTCCTTCAAGAATTCCGCGAAGAACGATATTTCCGATGCAGGACGCTCCAAAACTGCTGAAAACAATGCACTGATTAGAAAAATACCGAACTCCTCATCCCATCTACGGAAAAATTTTCGGAAGAGTTATTTTCGCAAGCGACAGCTCCGACAGAATACTTTCGATCCGAAAATCACAATCCATGCAAACGCGAAAAGACTATAAGGGGAAAATAAAGTCCAATAATCGTCGTGAAACTGACGCCACGCTCGAAAAATATCTTCAAAATCTCGGCTTCCGGTGTAGCCAATGCCCACGAAAATTTTGCACCGGATGTCAGGATTCGCAACGATGTGAAACTGGGTTGAAGAACATGCACCTAACGCGCACGACAGGTGGAAAATAGCACCTCAACAACTAGCCGTTTGAATGACCCCGGCCACGGAGAGGGAAGCATAAAAAATACATGCGGCAAGAAAAAATCTCACGGGGTCCACTATTATGCATCGATGTGAGTCGCATGGACAGCACGCATCACTCGGAGGAAAAAAATTCCAACTTTACCCCAGATGACCTTCATCCGTAGCTTCGATAAGGTGAGGTGGCCCCGATTATTGCACAATTTTTTTTTATCAATCAAGCTTTTTCCACGCGCGAAATCCGCGGAAATAATGCTTTCGTTTATCACATCATGGTTCTCGGGGATCACAGACTTGAATGGTGTAGATAAAGAAGCGCAGCAGCAAGGAAGGGGATAAAGCTCAGAGGCAGAATCTGACCAGAAGACACACGATCGCCGCCCAGAAGCACGATACGATCCCAACCAAAAAAGCCGTTTTAACTGCCAACATAATCACAGGAAGAAAAGGACAAAGAAGCTTTCAAAGGCTTTCCTGCTGGCCGGGGCCTAATCCATAGCTGGTAAAATCTAAAACCGCGGCGGTGAAGCGGAAAATCTGACGCAGTACTCACATCCGTCTCCAGGTTCGATCCGCTGTTGCATTTCCCGAATGCAGGCATCTTTCCGCAAAAGATCTCGCGACATATCATCCAGACGACGCTTGCATTCTCGCAACTCCCTGTAAATAGGAATCAAGCATAACTTCTAACCGAAATAAATATAATGCACCGGTATATCCGTCTCACTTTTGGGAAGCTATCAAGTCTGTCCTGGTCCGAGTGAGCTCCTGAGATATTGCCTGCTTCGCTTGAATTTCGGCGTGCAAGCTGCTTTGAAGATTCAACAGTTCCATTTTTTCAAGCTTTTGACTGCGACGATTGCGCCAATTCTGCAGAAGATACATTTTTTGAAGAAAAGACAGAACTCCCAAAATTAACAGAAAACTCACTGCAGTATTCGTCATGCCTGGTGTTCCTGGAGCAGGACTGCTCCCAAGAATACTACCCGAGTTGGAATTATTTACTTTAAGGCCATCGAGTTCTTCAGTCATTTTGGTGGCCAGGGTTTGAAGATATCCACGAGCATCCTTCTCCTCACTGACCCACTGCATGATTTCTGAAATCTGAGCTTCCCAATGTGGAACGACATCACGGTTTTCTTTGGTATCGCTGAGTTCATCTTCAAGCTTTCGACGCTCATGTTGCAAGGCGTTATAATTTTCTTTAACAGTATCAAGTTCATGAGTCAGACGTTCGTTTTCTTGCTCTAGGTTCAATTTTTCTCGCTCGTGAAGCCGTTTCAAATCGCTGATGCGTTCGTTCCGATCCCACTCAGCTTCAGAGGCCATGAGATCAACCTTATCCTTCAATGATTCCGCTTCCTTCTTCCAATGGTCGCGTTGCCGTTCTGCTTCTGATAGCCAGCATTTCAGCTGGGAAACATCAGTTTCTGCAGCGCCATCCCCGACATCCTCACCGGAGTTCAAGCTACGCTGATACGCCTGCTTTTTCAACATCTCTAGCTCACCTTGCAGATGATTGCACACTTCTTCCGAGCGTTGGCGCAAGCGCTTTTCCTGCATAGCTTCGTGACCCGCTTCCTCAACGCGAGCTTCCAACTCCCGTCTCAAGCGTTCCGCTTTACGAAGATCGGCCCGCAGTGCATCCATTTTAGCCAACGATTTTTCAACCTCTTCTTCTTTGTCCCGCACTTGGCGGGAAAGCTTCTGCTTTTGCAATCGCAACTCTGAAAGCTTATCGCTAACTTCAGTATACTCCGCCATTGCTGCTTTTCTTTGTCCCAGTGCTTCCTTCAATTCCTTTCCTTGCAATTTAAGTCTTTCTTGAGTTTCAGAAAGCTCGCGATGAACCTCATCACGTTCAATTTTCAGGGATTTCAACGTCTTCTCCATTTCTCTCACTTGTTGACTAAGCTCTACGCCAGTGGTTTCAAGTTCTTTCCTGAAGACTTCTTCCGAATCTTTAGATTCTCTCTTGAGCTGAGCCATATCGGATTCCAATTCGGCATTACGTTTCAACAGAGAGTTGATTTCATCTTGATATTTTTTAACATCCACACTCGACGACGTTACTTGCATAACCGATGACTCAGGTACAGGCACGGGCCCTTTGTCATTCATGGGACCATGAGCATGCGTTTGAAGAGTGCGACTAGTTTCTGGTGATGAAAGAAAGAAAATGATTACTCATTGAGTTGAGGAACAAGAGGAAACACGCACCTACAGATTCCATGGACAGGAACAAGACAAACTTACCAATTAATTTTCGGGAAAGTTCCTTATTTTCCTGTTCCAGGCGCTGCAATCGCCGTTCAAAAGCGCGTCGAGACAAGTCATCTAGCTTTTCTGACGTATCCTCGAGAACAACGTCCGACGGACTCAATAAGGAAGTGACAGAGCCCGACATCCGGCTATTGTGCGTGAAGGTAAATCCGACAAATGGTAGGTGGAGTCCCGAAAATGCAGGATTTGAAGGTGGCGGAGGGATAATTTCCGTCGTTCCCCGACCGGATTCGGAATCCTCGACATCGAAGTTTGAAGTGTCAGTCGGACTAGATACCTCTGGTACATAAGGAGCTCGGGCATCTCGAATCCGATCCCAATCAACTCCTTGAAACCACGGATGGCCCTGAAAGAGAGAAACGGTGAAGGAGAATCCAGAAGGAACGAAACATCTTCTGATATCACCTTGAAGTCTTCAATTCCATTTTGTCCAAGACGGACCTCCGGAGCGCATATTAGTCGACGCATGAGGTCTTTGGCGTCCGACGAAACGGTATCCTCGCCTTCATTGGGCACCAAAAAGCTGTTTTTATGGTTCATGATTTTGCCATACGTTTCCACGAGGGATTCGGCGTAGAAAGGTGTTTCACCGTATAACATTTCGTACATGCAAACACCGAGAGACCACCAATCGCATTCTGCACCATACCGACCCTTCCCGTCCTCCATCGCCCGAAGAATTTCAGGTGAGATGTAGTCAGGCGTTCCCACAGCCACATTGGATTGCACCGTGCCGTCCTCTCCCATCCGCAGACATGAGCCAAAATCCGCAAGGCGTATGTGACCACTCGCATCGAGCAGAACGTTATCCGGTTTAATGTCCCTGAAGAATATCAACTCCAATCATGCTCGATTACAAATAAGCTATCCACGAACCTGTGAACGTATCGCAATTTGTGGATTGAGGAAATGGCAAGGACCATCTCGGTTATGTAGAACCGAGCCATGTCTTCTGGCAGTCGATCTTCGAATTTGCTAAGCAACGTCAGAAGGTCACCGCCACAATAGTAATCCATCACAAGGTACTTCAAAGGTAAACATAACACTTGAATTACTGCTCATGAAGCAATCTTAAAATATCTCACCAAGTTTGTATCATCTTGGAACGCGTAATGCAAACATGTGATCCAATTCCGATCACCAAAGGCAAGAACATCGCGTTCCTCCTGAAAGCAAGCAGTTTCTGCTCGCTTCAGCATTTCCCATTTGTTCAGAGTTTTCATGGCGAAGACGCGCTCGGGAGTTACGCCTCGCATTCGAACAACAGCAACTTCTCCAAACGCGCCTCGCCCTATCACTTTCAACGGTTCGAAGTCATCCTTGCCAAGCCGAAGTTCTTGGATTCTAGCGGCAACGGGTCGAACTACACGACACACGAGGAATGCATGTGAAGTCAACTCAACCTCAAGTTTGTCTGATCTACCCTTACCATGCTCGATGAAGTCCGAAACCGACTTCTCCCGGCGTAAAGACGAGTTGCAACATTCTTCGTACAAAACGAGAAGTATGTCCAGGAGCGTTTCGATGCTGAATCCTACGTTCCCATCGACAATGCCGGAGCTTCGCCATACTGATGTCTTTGAAAAGGAACGCAAGCAGTACTGCTCGAGATCCTTCAATTTGGCCTCGGGGTTACTAGGCACAACAACTCCAGACATACTAATTACATCATGATTTCCGAATGAATAGAAGTCTTCTTAGGTGAAGAAAAGTTGCACATCACTTTCAAAGAATTTAATTCCCTAGATCATCCTGCTGATGAAAAATTCGGATAATAACAGCATAAAATGAAACACGAATCTTGCAGTATCAACGAGATAGTGTACCTCTCGCGATGAAAAAAAAAAGTTCACTGAAGAAAACCAGTGCTCGAATGCTTCACTGGTCACGGCATCACTACGGAAGCTATAACATTCGCATCTTCAGACGCAAGAACATGTATCCGAATCGTGAAAAGGGCACAATCACGCCGTGCGAACTGCAGAAACACCAAGACTAGTTAGCTACATGGAGTAACTCAAAAACTTAGCAGTTCGCCTTCAGTAAATCACCTAGCAACTCGCCATGCTTTCTCATACTCATTCTAGCTCTCAGAATTCATGTGATAGAGCAAGTCGATTTCGGGGAAAATGATTCGCCAGAAACCAAGTTTCTTGAGTATACAGTACCATACTAACGTCACCATATTACAGTATTCACACCCAAAAGTTTAAAGGAAATAAATTTTTAAAAATGTTAGACCTTTCCACTTGGAAAATCCTTAATATTCAGGAAAATATTTTAAATTGCTGCTTTCGAAAATAGATTCGTGTATGCTCAACTTGACAGAGCATCAGAGAAATACCATACTGTAAATATATTATAATGAGAAAATACAGAGCGGCAAAATGGACATGGGCCTGCAATTCTACATGCTGTAAAATTGCAAAAAATGAATGCTGGAAAGCGTGGAATGCTTGAAAACGTGGTTTTTTCCTGCATGTCACCTAAATTTAATAACTAAGTTCTTTAAAAGCATATGCTGGGCTTAGAGAAAGGACCTCTGCACTTTATTCGCACTGCTCTTGCATTTTGGTTTTAAAAACTCTCAGAATCATATATTCCGTGTACTGTATTGCATATCCTGCGTTATAACGGCTGCAGCTCAATCTTCAAAAAGGTGATGAATGTCTTCTCAAAAACTTTTACACCCACGGTAGGATTTTTTTTTATATCTTCAGCGAAAATTCTGGCGTGCCTGATGAGAATCATATTCTCGACCGAAAATTTAAACGTGATTTAAACTCAATAGAAAAGCTTTATACTGTAACAAGTTGTTCGCACGAACATTTTTTTCATGGATAGTTCTTCTCATGAGGAAAATCCATGGAACCTCAATTAATACTCAACATCGATTTGAGAAAAAAAACACCTTTTGGGTTGAGGAGAAAATACTCGAAGATGCATACGAAGAAATGTAGCCTTTGAGAAAATGCCGGATGAATAAATGGAACAGATTGGTTGCCTACGAAACCATACACATACATTACAAACAAAAAACCATGCATTACTGTATACAGTAATGAAAAATCCTCATTATTTAATATGCACCGTGCATTGATTGAAAATTGGCTTATTTACAATGACATGTAATCCTCTGTGCAATTCATGCCTCAAAAAGGACATGATCTACGATTAAAGTGCTCAAAAACGGCAGTAAAAACTGAATGTACGAAACAGTGAAAACGTAGCCTAAGAAAATCCAATTCAATAATGATCAATTCGATAAATTAATGAGGAACCCTTCCTTCATCAATGGTACAACAGTGAAACAAAATCATACGAGATTCTAGACAATACGAGAAGAAAGGCAAAAAATGCCTGCCGTTTCAGTCGATCAAATTTTGATATAAATTCAGTCGATATAAATTCGTTATTAATTGAAGCCTAAATCATTAAAGTTGTTGTGGTTTAAATTTTTTCTCGGCCTAACTTTACAACATGATTTTCTTCATCAAGCACAGGCGAGATCCTACGGCTGTACGCACGGAAAATGCCAGTCTTCTTCAACGAAATATTTAAATTTTTTTATTACTTTTTAGCTCTTTTATCATTGAATAATATATTGAAAAAAAATTCATTTGATTCTTCATCAATGTTTTTAATATATTATCTCTGACGCATTACAATAATTCAATATCCGCGAATAACTGCACCGAAGTACTGTATATATATATATATATATATATATATGTGTGTGTGTGTGTATAGTGAATATAACGCACCGATGGTTCTACAGCACAAATGTATGCATCTAAATGGCTCGGAAATATGCTCCAGTACGAGATACAATATATGACAACATTATTCACTCGACACTAGGCTCTGAATAATTTTTCAGCAAATTAGTTCGTAATTGTTTAATCAGATAGTACAGCAGTAAGTACTGTATTCCCTGTCTGTGACTTGCAAATTTACCAGGATTCCTCATAATGTATAGCTATCCCGACGGGTGACATTCCCTCATGATACTGTCTTCGCATGAAAACCATCGAAAGATTGGCGATCTTTCACCTGTAGATATTTCCGATGTTCCTCCAGTCCTCCAAATCTCGCGGAGAGCGGGTGAAGGTCGTCCTTGAAGCGGTCAGTCCGTCACCGTTGCTTTCAATTTCAATCGAATTTTTGCTGTCGCATCCTCCGTTTTTTTTTTTTTTCGAGCAAGGACAGCAAGCAGCGGGAAGCTAGCGAAGGGCGGCCGTGAAAAAGAATTCTTGCCCTTGTTGAATGGCATCGTCGTAGAAAAACATGGATGTCCTTCTTAGGGTCGGAAATTCGCCAGTTGAGATTTCTTTCAGTCCTTTTCGCGCTATGCGTTGTGTCGCAGTTGTCTGTGCCTGAAAATATCCCATATACTTCGTCTCGATCAATATTAGCAGTTGATTGATTTTGCGTCGTCTAGCCGGTGAGTGATTTATCTAGCGATGCGATGTTTATTTGAACGAGTGACGAAAAAATTGTTATTTTTAAAACAATTGAAAAATATTTTTTTCGCGTTTGAGAGTGCTTAATTGCGATCAAGAAAATTTAGCACATCAGTGTCAATTTCTTCTGCGCTTTTTGAATCCATTCTGAACATAAATACGATTTTTTTGATGATCGGAAGCAAACAAAAAATCGCGTGACCTTACTTCCTAAATTGTTACAATGAATTTACACTGCACAATTAATGTGATCTTCATTCTCAATTATGAAAATAAGACTATCGTCATTTTTAGGCATATATAGCTAATCTCTTGGGATAAGCTACTACTAGTCCTTCCGGAGTCTTTTCTTGGGTCACATTTCAAGATCTTTTGAAATTCATCAGCACATTACCGAGATATATTCTTGCCATTTATCTGAAAGTTTTTTATTCATAAAAGATGTATCATATACTGTATTTTATAAGAGTATCGATATACAGTATACACACGTACAGCGGTGCAAGTGTTCCAAATATGGTCAGAATAATTTTGCGGACACATCACCAGAAGCATCACGCAAGAAAAAATTTGCTGACCCCACTCCACGTCCTTTTACAGTACTTTTTTTTATCCTTATTCGACTGCTGGATAAATAGGGTATAACTGAATAAATGCCTCGTTGAATGCAGAAATGTTGTGATTTCTTATCAATTCTCCATTCTCCACCAATTGCATCCGAATATTAGAAATTAATTTTCCAGTTTGCTGAATCTGACAGAGTAAGGCAGTGGACATTGGATCTGGTTCGACGTGAATAAAGTGGAAATATTTTAAAATAAACTACTGTACAAACTTGCGCTCAAAATCAGTCGCCTAATTGTTTTCTTCGGGTTCTCGTATTGATTACACGTTCAGGTCGAATGTCAACAATTTAAAAAATAATATGGTATAAACTTTATCGAAAAAGGCAGTTTCCAGATCTTGAAGCATTCCAATAAATCCACGTTCTAAACTTCTCTTCTTGAGTTACAAAAAAAGAAAGAAAAAGATCAACATCGCGCTTTATTCAGAGCTGCAACCAAAAACATGAAAATTTTTCTTCAATGAATGAATAATGGAGAGTGATGTACAGTACTTTCAGCAGGAAACTTCGGAATACCGGTCGGTGAGTCCAATATGTACTGCGTATGAATTTTTAGTCTCTCATGCAAATATTGTATTGTCGTTCTCTTCATACCTCAACTGTCCCAAACTGAACCCATAAACCATGAAAGTAAAATTAACACATAAAAAATAATGTTTTTTAGACTGATCATGGTTTCGGTTTTTGCGCTGTAATGCCTATTTATTACTGTACATTTAATTTTTTTTAGCTCATGTGTACGTATTTATCTCGTTTCAAGTTGAGCGTTTCTTCATTGAAAGCTCAAGACATTTTCTAATGCAGTACTTGATACTTTGGTTGATACCGGTTCCAAACGCAGCTTCAAAAAAAGCTCGTCTGCTTCAGAAAAAAATCCGTCAATATCGATTTCTGTCTTGATGGAAGCGGTCGCCTCACGACCGATTCGAACGAAGATAAATAGACAAGTACTTAATTAGATTTTTTTCATAAAAACCTGTTATGAAACAGATGATCCGTGGGATTTACATTTGCATGCGCATGCAGAGCTCGTTTTTGACCCTTGACTGAAGCTTGTTTTGGTTATCAGGATAAATGAAGGTCATCACGATAATGCTCAGATGGCATATATTCTTGTCTGCTTCCGATTTTTGTAAGATCTGTGGTTCACTCAGAACACTGGATCCGAACATTTTTATGTTTACAGGCTTGTTTTTATGATCAATTTTCACAAAGCCACACGAGAATCCAGTAATTAATGGAGCTCCCTGTATATAGTATTTGCCTAATGGGTGATGGCACACACAATATTTTATTGGAGTAGCACGATCATAGCTTTCAATTTGTATGGTCTTTACCTTGAGTCTGAGATATCAGTCCTTTTCTATCGTTTGTTAGCCCAAATTATTGATAAACGATAGATGCCTTCGCCTGGATATTCAAACTTCACATAAATTCAAGCATTTAGACGAATAATCTTCAACAGAAATGAAAAATTATTCATGTTGATCCTCATCAGCAGGATATATCTGAAGTTCTCGCGAATCTTGAAGGGAATGTTCTGTACAAGAATTAATCTATCACAGATAAATATCCTGATCGATAATGATGAAGTTACTTTCAGTAATGGAAAAAAATTGGGATACAACTATCAAAATCTGACATGTATTTTCAAGAGAGGGAAATTAAGTGACTCAAATTACAAATACAGTACTGTGCAATATTTACTTTTTCACCATAATGTGTGACAAACGCAAACCATGATTTATTAGCTGATGATAAAATCCATCTTGAACTAAATCACGATTTTTATTTCTGGATGGCAGCATCTGATTTTTTTTATCTATTCCTGCAGAGCAGATGGGAAATTTGGGAAGCCTTGGTAAAGTGCAATGTGTATCCGAGATTCGCTGCTTATTAGGCAAAAGTCACTCATACTTTATTTTGCTAATTAAAAGGGGTGCTGGTGGAGCCATTGAGGTTCCGCTGACCACATGGTATTGAAAGCAATACCGAGTCAGTATAAATTTCTGACGTGATTGAAGCAATCCCTTCGCGACGGATACTAACGAAGACGTACATAGTCGATTAGCTCAAGACGTTCTGCCTCTTTTCCTCCCCATCAAAGCCCTCTACACAGCAGGTAATCCGTCGGACTCAGTGTATGCAGCGCTCGTCTCCTTCGCTCGACTGAAGCGCATTTCGATCAATTCCCTGACAGGGTTCCGCCCCTGTTATACTGTATATCCCAACAGCGTTTGTCCTCCCTGGAAAGAGTGAAACCGCGGGTTCGAGGCTACGATCGCAGGCGTCCGTCGCCGCCGCAGGGAGAGTCCGGTTCTTGTTCAATGTCAGGCTCACCCCGTGATTCCGCGACTTGTTCCGGGAGCAGGGGAATCTGTGAAGGACGCCAGCGATGGCGCCGATGCTAGGAGCAACTGCGCACGCGCCTTAGAAAAGGTCGTAGATGTATAAAAGTCCTAGCTGTATGGATAGTGTGTGCTTTGCTGGCGCATGAAGTTCGGGAATTATTATAGGAACAGAGTTGCTGCATGTGGCCGAGAGTCGGCGATTATGATCCACATTTAACGTGCTTGGGAGACTTGAGACCCCGATATATTATTTTGTCAAGAAGTTCATCGTTCTCAAGGTCCGACGTGATGCCCTGCACGATTCGGTATATTCGCCTTATTCTATGAAAATTCCCTGAATGATTTTATGATTCTGTATTCAGAGTTCCAGGGATTAAAACTAAGCCCAAATGCGCATTTTATTTTTGAAGATACAGAAAACACAACTCTCCCTATCTAAAAAAAAACTGTGCTCTGTTTACCCGGGCTCCGCTGGAAATGCTACTTTCATCTATTGATGGCTTTATTCAAAAGTAGAATGTTTTTTCCTCACTTTGCTAAAAGAATAAAATTGTTAATGAATTGTTGAGCATATTTTCTATATATACATTTTAATTCATGCGAAGACAAAGCTACTAATGAATTTGTATAGCTTGCGAGTGTATCATTATTTCATCTTCTAAATCAGTCCTCCGTTAAAGGTTTGTTTTCTTTACGTGGGCTTTAATTTCGAAAGATGGTAGAAAATGCAAAAACAATTTGAAGACACGAGGACTGCTCGCGTTGAAAGTTAATTTTAAAGACTCAATCATCAGTGAAAACAAAACATTTCGAGAAAACATCAACACAGATCAATCTGTGTCGAAACGAAATGCTTCCAGGGATTATTTTCTTGGCAGTCCGCGTAATTTCACAATATCGAAGATTCACGTTTCCAGCCGTGAGTGGCCGTTTTTTCTGCATATAAGGTGAATTGATCATCGACAAGGAGTAATAATCATTGAACGCTGATCGGTAATCTAAATAGCGTCCTTGACATTTTAAGTTACTTTGACTCCTGAAAAAAAAATATCAAAGAATGACGGAAATGTCATGAAGAATGGATCATTGTTTATTCCGTAGCCGCCAGCAGTAAAGCTTTTATTGCTTCGATTTCGTAATTTATTTGATTGGTTGTTGGCTTGTTACAACCTTCTTGGCGATTGATTCATGGATTCTGCGAAGCACCATTCTGAGGAATGATTCTTGACTGAGTGAGAAAGCTATCTTCTTTGTCAGCTATCATTTTTCTTTTTCTTTTCCACATTTAAAGAGCACATTGACTTCAGCTGCTCGTTCGCGTCATTCATCAAGGTAGAAATGATTCCGTTAATAAGCAAATAGCAAAATTACGAAATCACTTTCTCCACGGAATTCATACAATGCGATGTTAGAACCGTGTACCATGAAAGTACCCCCGAAGAAGGACTGAAATACTATACCCATAAAAAGTCCTACCCAAGAAGCCTACTTGAGACAAATAACAATTCATTTCAAATAAGCTGACAAGTTGAACAATTCAAAGAATGAACAAGGACTGGCACGTACAGTATATGATATCAAATATTCTTCTGTATAGTTTCGAACGAATAATCTTCAATCAAGCATTTTTAAGGTACTGTATTTTCTTATAAGGAAAGAGATGTCCAATATTTATTTCAAGATAACGAACACTTGAGAAGGAACGTATAATCATCAAAATAGACTCTAAAATGAAATGTTATGCGAGGTACTGTACAACACAAACATTAGGGTAAAAGGGTGAATTTTTAGTGATGCTTTTTAAAATACATATTTCGATTATTTATGTCCCAAATGGAGTACAGTGTTGCAAAAAACATAGAAAAGCACATGTAGAGTACAGAGTACAGTACTTACATTACTTCTACGAGTCAACGCATGATCGTGCTGGTCTAACCCTAAACGTTTTGGGCCGCTACGTTGACCACATCTTCATTCATCTTGAAAAAAGCGGTTCAAAGAATTCAATGGCATAAATTAGCGGCGACACAAAAGAATCGTTCCGCCCCGGTCTCTGAAAAAAATAAACAAGGAACTGTCAACGGCATGTTAACCTTGTGTTCTGAAACGCCCTTGACGGAGTCGACCGAGAAACCGAGTTTTGACCTTGCTTTTGTATCCCTGAACGGAAGATGGCGATGCGTTGCGGTTGGCGCCTTTTTTCCCCTTGGATACGTTGCACTCTTGTGCCATTTTTCGTCGTGTGACAAGTAAGAATATCGCAAGAATATGCAAAGGGGTCAGTTCATGTGCCAATCTAAGACCGCCACTTAGTTTTGTGAATATGAACAATACGAATAACAGGTGTTTTCCTGTTTCAACCCCTATTTGTGAAGTTTTGCTTCCGTTCTTTCAACTCGATGCCTCGTGAGGTTCAACCTAATTATTGTGGCGAATTACAAAAATATGCCTGTAATGTACTTAATTTCCAAAAATTTATGCAACGTAATACAGTGAGATCCCGAGATGCGGACATAATTGATGTATCAAGAGTGTTTTCAAGTCAAAATGTCCCTAAGTCGAGTCTCATTTTCCCCTTAGACTTATATTATATAATTTTAATTGGTGTTCTAGGTACAAAATACCATAATTCCATGAAAATAAAGATTGTCTCCCAATTTAAACTGATTCCAATCAATATATTTCAACACAATACTGTATGAGCATTGAGGGAATTGAATACTGATACCTCATCTGTACAGTACATAGAAATTTTGGCATTCTGTGTAAAAATAACACTCAAGGGAAACGAGAGAAAGAAGTCTCTCTCTGCTTGAGGTAATTTTTTAAATTAGCTAATTGGATGGTAAATTGGCAAGAGAAATGCCCAAGAACTTTTCTTATGTCAATTTTAGGGTTGGAAATATCTGTTTCTTGTAATTTGGCCTGAAATGTACAGTCAACCCCCGTTAAACCGCCCCCAATAAACCGCCACCCTCTGTTACCACCAACTTTTCCTCCCAAACAAATCTCCCTAATTTTAAAGCCTAAGGAGACTGCCATTAAGCCGCCAACCACCATCCGCCAACTTTTTTTAAAGAACAAACTGGATATTTGCATTGTTTTTTACCCCGATAAACCGCCAATGTTTTTTCCTCCATCCAAGGCAATTGAATTTTAGAATCTTATCCAAGGCGGCATGGCCAGAAAAAAAAATCACAATTCATTATTCAGGAATTAGCACTCATTGAACAAATTTTTAGATGAAAAAGTTGTAAATTTTAGAATACAAGTGACATTGTGGTTGAAAATTTTAAATATAATTTCATTTTATGAATTTCCTGGTGAGACAGAACAGATTGACTTTGTGCTCAACTTGTATGCCAAAAATAATTCCTTCCAGCCTTTCATTGCCCCATGCTTCTCCCGCCCAACAGACAAAATCTGCCAAACAGACTTCTTTTGGTTTAAAATTAGTGTTGAAAATTGAAATTTTTAATTTTTCATGTAATTGAATTCGTGTAAAGGACTTTTTGCCTAACAGACTCGTCCCTTGCACGAATCAAGTCCGTTAGACAGGGGTTGACTGTACAGTAACCCATCCTAACTAACTTTGTAAAAATTTCTCTTTAAACTCAGCATACAATTTATGTTTTGCTGTGTCTATATGCATACAATGTATACAATATGTATACAATGGGAGAGCTCCCAAGAAAAGAAGAATGACCTGGCAGGTGGAGAAGGGTGGGCATTGGAACTTTTTTTTTTTCAACAGGGGCACCCTCCCTCCATAAACCGCCAACCCCGTTAAACCGCCAAAATTCTGCTGCACAAACGTTGGCGGTTTAATGGGGTTTGACTGTATTTGCAATTTTATAACAAAATATCCCTATATTGAGTCAGTTCCTCATGTTGGGCCTTTTTTTATCAATTTTTAAAGAGAAAATAAGTGTCCCTATGTTGAATTGTCCGCAGGTCAAAGTGTCCGCATGTGGGGGTCTCACTGTATACTGTACTCTATGTGTTTTTTCCGCGATGTGATGCTTCCTGAAGATGTGTCTATTCTGAGAACTGCATCAACATTGTTAATAAAAGATCCCCCGATTGTCCCGGAACGAGAATTGCAAATGGGAAGTGGTTTTGAATATTGATGAAAAATCAGCGTCAATCAACGGTTTATCTTCGAGCTCACCTCAAAAGCTTTTTTTAAATACTGTAGTTTATAATGTACATACATTTACTGTATATTGAAAGCTCCAGAAAAGGTAGGAGCTTCGTCCACAGGCGTTTCGTATTTTTCTATGTCGCAGATTCGGAGCTGTTCACAAATTCATAGTACAGTATATTTATGTCGCGACCGGAAATAAAAAAAGAAAACCTGTTCGATAGAGTAAGTACAGTACTGTATATTAAAAAAGAAGTGGAACGAACGCGATTTTCCCTGCCTCGTGTTCATCACTGCAGCAAAGCTGAAAATTCACAGACGCCAAACTTGATTTTTATTCAATATACAGTACTATTCTGGCAACCAAGTTAAGTCAAAGTTACTTCGAAAAATATTTATAACTACCCAAAGCTTTTCCCTTCGTCGTTTAAAGTAAAAGTTTTCGAATTATTTGCGTCCTTAAAACTTGTTTTGGGTTTTAAAAATTATTGCAGGTCAACAGAAATATTCCCAGCCGAATAAGATGGATTTCTGAATAAGTGGTTGATAAGTTTGAAGGAAATTCTAAAGGAAGAAAACAATTTAATAAAATGTAATGAAGACGATAAAAGTACAGTACAGGGTTATAGAAGACGCATTTAATCAGGAAAATTGATCTGAGTTTAGTGCAGTACGTATAATTAAATAATCACGAAGTTGACCGTTGTGGTTAAGGGACCTTCAACATGTCTGGGTATTATGAAGTAAGTACAGCAGTATGACTATTATGTTCTTAAACCTAGTTGAATTCACTTAAAAATAGTCAAAAGAAACGTCGGAGGACTTCAGTATTAGTGCACATATACAGTACAGTACTAGATACTTTACGACTGCTGACGCAAACCAGATAAAGGTTGATGTTTCTGACAACAGAAGGAAAGTGATTCAAGTTATAATATAGCATAGAAATTCAGCATAAATCATAGCATCGGATGGACATTGAGAGAATCTACATTCTGAAAGGCTTTAATAGAATTCCTATTGTTGGTATACAACCAAGGTTAACTTACGCGTTTCATTTTGCCGAGAAACCAAGTTTTGACCTTGCTTTTGTATCCCTGAACGGAAGATGGCGATGCGTTGCGGTTGGCGCCTTTTTTCCCCTGGGATAAGTTGCACTCTTGTGCCATTTTTCGCCGTGTGACGAGTAAGAATATCGCAAGGATATTCAAAGTGATCAGTTCGTGTGCCAATCTAAGACCGCCACTTAGTTTTGTGAATATGAATAATACGGATAACAGGTGTTTTTCTGTTTCAACTCGGATTCCCTAGCACAGCTTCTGAAAGCAGAAGTTTGGCGGCCCAAATATGGACCAACTGTTGACTCGCTTGACATCGGCCACAATCATTGTCAGATGAATTTATAGAAGTGTATGGGCTATTGTTGGAATTTTTGGGGTACATATTATATTGGTGATACAGCCACTTGATTTGCGGCCTTGAGGGGATCGCTGGATCACCTTGAACTGCTTTGAACCGCTGACACCCATGTTCTACCAGCATGATCTTCTATACACCCGGGTTATCCCTGAAACAGTGTACATTGTGACTTTAAAAGAGCCCGGATCAGACACTTCAAATCATGTGGGAAACATATTTTTTTCCCATTCAATCAATAATTTTCCTGGCGAATATAAATCGAGGTCCAGCTTTTAGACCGTTGGGTACAATTCGAAATAATTTGCTCTAAAAACAGGGACTGATTTTTCTTATTGCATAAACATGGTTTTGATATAGAGACCCCGAGATGCGGACGAACTTGGTGCATCAAGAGTGTCCCTAAGTCAAAATGTCCCAAGTTGAGTCTAATTTTCCCTTACGCTTACATTGTATAATTTTTAATTGGTGTTTTATGTACAAAATACTCACCATGAAATAATGAATGAAAATAAAAATTGTCTCCCAATTTAAACTGATTCCAATCAATATATTTCAACACAATATGAAAATTTGGGGAATTGAATACTGATACCTCTGTACAGTACATAGAATTTTTGGCATTCTGTGTAAAAATAACACTCAAAGGAAAAATAGAGAAGGAAGTCCCTCTCTGCTTGAGGTAATTTTTTAAATTAGCTAATTGGATGGTAAATTGGTGAGAGAAATGCCCAAGTTCTTTTCTTATGTCAATTTTAGGGTTGGAAATATCTGTTTCTTGTAATTTGGCCTGATATGTATTTGCAATTTTATAACAAAATGTCCCTATGTTGAGTCAGTGTCCTCATGTCAGGCCTTTTTTATTAATTTTTTATGATAAAATAAGTGTCCCCAAGTCAAATTGTCTGCAAGTTGAGGTTTCCGCATGTGGGGTCTCACTGTATAAAGAACATGTTCGGAAAATATTCATCCCTTGATTTTGAAACAGTAAAACTTTACAGAGCGCTAAAAACTAAAATTTTCTGTAGGCACTGTGGTATTTACACGAAGAAAAATAGCTTGAATTATCAAATACAGTACCCCGAAGCCAGGAGAATTCGATTTAAATTTATGGGCTTTTGTAAACAACAGGTCGGCAGCAGTAGCATAACATTTTGTGGATGGGAAAAAAGAGGGTACAGTACTGTATATTGTTTTTATCCTAGATTTCACATATCGTCTTAAGCATAGGCCACATTGGGGAGACGCCAGCAGTGCGGCCTTTATTCATCTCGCGAGTTGGTAGAATCCGAGTTATACTGGGTGCACTATTCAAAAAATAAACAAATGCGGCCTTTAATCGAGCGAATACGATATTGGATGCGATAAAGGTGACTGTATGCTGTTTACTCCTGCCGGTGGAGGGTAGATTTGCATGCATTGACGCGCCGAGAAGGAAGCATTGTTGTGCCTAGGCCGGGTTAGACGGAGTTGACGACGAAGGTCCGGGTTCACCGATGTTTATTTCTCTCAGCTTGCGCAAGGTCGGCGGCAGAAAGGTTCACGCGAGTTTCTCCGAGCAGGGCACCCTTTATTAAAACGCCGCACAATAACGAAGCTCAGATAGCAGCCCTCGTGTTTTGCTTCGCCTGCGAGTCGGTGATGGGATTGAGTTCATTTTATGGAGCATTGGATTGCGCTCTTTTCAGCGATCAGGCCCTTGAAACGAGAAAAAGTAACCATACATCCCGTAAGCCGATGGACTCCCCTTTAAAGGATTTACGATGCAAACATAGTTACTGGGAAAAGTTTCTCACAAACAAATGCAGTACTGTACTTACTTATTCCGTCTGTCTCGAATAATTAAGGATTTTAGTCCCTCCTGCTGTTCCAGAAGGGAACGAATCACATCGAGGGGCATTTTGAGCCACGGTTTTTATTTGTAATGCGCGATCGCAGTTTTTCTAAGAGCAAATTCAGGAAATGCCAATAAGAACAGGACTTTCAAACTATTTTTCCAGATTGCACCAAATGAATGATGCCCCAATGAATTTACATCTACTTTAAACTGTACACTATCAAAATGTCGGTACAATACGAGTTTAAATATCCAATTCTCATTTCATGGTCAACTTCGCAAGGCTTATTTTAATCCTAGTTCCATTCAAATGGGCTCCAGATTTCAAAGGTATTTTAAAGTTGAACTCTTCTCCTTCGAGAGCTTCACCATGCTTCAGCAACACCCCACCTGAAAATTTACCCTCATACAATAACTGGCACATGCGCTATCAGCAGTTGAAAAGCCCTGTAGGGGGTTTCAGTGCTTCGCAAAGAATGATATCCTGGTTATTATTGACTCATCTGGAAAGACCCATTTTTCTTTCCTCCAAAACTTGTTCGACAGACGTTATTTCCCGAAGCTACAAGCTATATGAGTGGGATGCATTTATAAAATTTGAAGGATATATCTGAGCATCATTCCCAGAGTATGTTATGTAATATGCGAATCCATGAATTAGAATAGTCGGAAAAACTTCCAGAAAAGTGTGAATTTACTGTCTTCCTGCCATGGGGTTTAAATTAGCCCCTTCCAAATGAATTAAATCCGTCACATTGGAGTAGAATTCCTCAATCATTCACGATCAGTCGTACTTGGAGTTGTAATGAAAAATAACTGCGAAAGCCTGTTTTATTGCCGACTGAGCGAGATAATTAATGCGCCATTGTGAGCAGGACATCCGTGCGATTCATGCGGAAATAAATATAATTACTCCAATAAAGTGGGGAACCTAAAGGCCACAGAATCAATCACGATAATTGCTCGAATGCGATTCCTGAATTTTATTTTTCAACGTACACACCTCATTACACAATAATACCCGAATTCGAAAAGATGACACTAACGAGGTTTGCAGGTTTATTTTCACTTGAAACACAGCTCTTTTTCTTGTAGCATTGGCAAAATGAATCGTGATCATTTCCACGGACATTTTTATTGTTATGATCATGCTGGGAGAGTCCTGCAAAGTGAGAGAGGGAAAAGTCCCCGATGATGCGTAGAAAATAATCCATGGGGATTCCTCAAAGGCAACTCATTCCATGCGCTGTAAATTATCAGTCATACGGCCTGTAAAAACAACCTTGACAGAATCAAGACAGCGCCCTTTCATCGGATGGGTGAGAATTCCTCCATGTCAGCTCGTCCTTTATAACTGATGATTCACCCTCAGGTTTTTAATTTGTTGGAGAAAAGGGAGAGAGATGGAGAAACTGGAAAGGCGTGAAGCAGGATCTAGTCATCAGCTAGCTCTGAAGACGCTGAGGATTGAAGCACATGTACAGTACTGTACGATGCGAACTGCCTTCGGGTGGTCATGGTGATGGAAGTATACCTAGATGACTACAGTACTGTACAGGGTACATTTGCGTTGACAGAAAATGGTCGAGGAACAAACCGCCCGGTCGGTCCCAGCTCTGCTCCACGCCGCGGCTGTTTATGATCCACTTGGCCTTGACTATAGCGCATAATCCAAACTCCTCCATTTAGATAGATGCCATCCTCTCTTTCCATTCATCCCCGTTTATTCCTTCTCCGGATATCAGATCCAGGCCATGCGGCTAGAACGCAGGTGTGTCCAACTCCTCGCTCCACTCTCGCCTGCTCCCTTGGGGGAACAGGTCGACCTTGCCCGTTCCCCCCCCGGCTCCGGGAAGTTGGGAGCAACGAAAGGGATGGATAATTATGGCTTGTACATTGCTCCACTTGCTGTTGTTGCTCGAGGTTTACAACGCGTCAGCGAATGACAGGGGGGCATGCAGAAGTGCTTGGTAATGTCGGGCGAGCAAACAAGCAGGAGTTGTTGACGCGGCGGCTGGAGGCGGTTTGACCCTCCTGCAGTCGGAAGCGAGAGAGGCGACTCTTCACCGCCGCCCTGCGCAAACCGTGTACTTGACAGTGGGGCCCCAAGAGCTGCAGACTAAGTACAATTGGTTCTTACTTCTTGTACCTTGTCCCCATATCGAAACATCCGCAAGTAGGATAACTTTTTCACGTATGTACAGTGCTTCAAAGGGAACATATTCAATTGGTTCTCCTGTTTTTCAAATCATTGGATAAAGTCTCCCTAAAGTTGAATGAAAATGTCTTTCTTAGCTCAAAGATACAGACAATAACTGTGCAAAAGAAAGTCACCCAAAATATGTCCTTCTGGCATGGAAAAGAGCCAAAAAAGCGAAGAAAAAGCACATGCCTAGCACTGTGCACAGATGATTGAAGAAATCCTGGAGTTGCACAAAACTAGCCCTTTTGAATTATGGATTACGGCAAAATTCATCATAATTTTTGTAATGATAAGAAAGTTCAATTCTTCATTGATACTCTGCGCATCACAATTTTTAGAAATGAAAGTTTTTCATTAGTCTAGAAATTTTGGTGAAGTATCTGGATCGAGAGACATATTGTCCAAATGTTGGCAGAATTTTTGAATTATGAAGTTTCCCTTAATTAAATTGTCCATATGTCGGGATCTCAATGAACGTTAGCTGCAAAAAGCGTATAAAGTTGTATTTATTATAAAAAAGCTGCGTAAAGTAAAAAAATGTTAATTTCTTGATACAATTTGCAATCTGGGAATGCAATCTTTGTAGGGAAATTATCGTCCTCCGCCTGGAAGGAGTAATACTGTAGAATTTAGATGATTCAGGCATTACATGTTGTTGATCAAGCACCCTAAAATATAGAGGATGTTTATTCAAGCATCAATAAATATATCAAGTACTGTTCCTATTTTTCCCAATCTGTTGATGGAAGTTCATAATAAAAAGCTTTGAAACATCATCTGTGGCCACTTTTCCTGCTTGCACTCCTCATCGTTCCGTAAATGCAGAATGTCTTGGGAAAGCACAATTTTTCTGCAGAATTATCCAGTCTAATGTGCTATCAAACAAAAATAATGATGAACAAAATGATGTTAATGGTCGTTTTCTTGATGATTCAAGACGATACTTTTAAAACAATTGAATTACCTCAAATTACCCGGAGACCGAAGTTCTTACATGAAAGTGATACGCAAGATTCCATTCAGTATAAGAGTTTGCAATAATAAGGAAACTGCGCTTGTTCAGAAGACGGAAGTTCCTGCCTATACGATGCTTCCGTTTGAGAAATCAAAACTCTAAACTGTATCGATGTTATTCAGAGTTTTACATCTTTCTCCAACTTTATCACCTTGTTTAATTTTTTGGAGCAACTGTGGAGTCCTTGGAAATAACACGTTACCCCTTAGGCCAGGTTAAACGAGGAACAAAAGTGGAAAATCGCTTCTCTGAAGCATTCCTATTGAACATTGTTTTTTGCTCTCTCAAACAAGCACGAAACTTAAAATTATTTCGAAAATCTTCATTTGACTACGCAAAGGTTTTTTTTAGCGTCCGTAAGTTGACTTGATAAGATTTTTCTGACAAATATTTACGGCACAGTGTTTACTCGAATATATACCATGCGCCCCTGATTTTTTCAGCCTACAATTGGGATAAAAATGTATCCACAAGTGAAACGCGCCATTTTTAGAGACTGAAGATTAAAGCATTTTTGAAATAAAATAAATAACAATTTAAATTTTGAAAATTTGTAGTCAAATTAAATCTTGGTTTTCCATCATTTCCATTTTTGACTTGTATTATTGAAATTGATGAACAAAATTCCCTGTTGGAATCAAGTATAATACAGTTGGTACCTCGCAATTTGACCTCCCGCAATTTTACCATCGTCCTGCAATATGATGGTCAAATTTGCTGGGAGGTCAACTCTCAATACAACCTCTGCTGGTTAATTCAACCTGCGGAGAGACATGAAACATCAAATGTGCCATGTGGAAAATATCCCATTTGAGGTTGTCTCACAATTCAACTGCTTTGAAATTAGACCCTAGTCCAGCAACAGATTATTTGGTTGAATTTCAGGTTACCACCTGTATACAGTACAGTAGCAACAGTACATCAAAGTTTTTCAAAATTTTCAAAATTGTATTCCCACCTATGACACGCACTCTTTTCAGCGTAAATGGATTTTTTCCTACCACCATTCCTTGCTTGCATTTTCTTTCACTTATGTTGTTTTTCTTCAATAAAAGATTTAAATGGCAATTTTTATTTGTTTCTTTAATTCATGAAAACTCTCGATCGAACCGGCATATTAATGCGAAGCGTTTCTCCAAATAAGATCTAAATAATCTCATACTTTTAAATCGGGGAAGGGAGACGTACGTAATCTGAATCGTTGAAAAGGTCATTTTAATAATTTTATGGTAAGTATTTCCGCTAAGGAAACACAAAGATGGATTGAAGCCTGTTATATACCGACGCGCTATTTTGAATAAATAAATCCATGAGTAAAAATACTGTATTTTGGAAGCACGCTGTGTTTGATAGTACTGTAGGTGGAAAGTGAAGCCGGAAGAGAAAATGTTGGCCAACAAAGCACGGATAGAGCAACAAGGAAGTAGATAATGGGATTCCGCTTTTGACGGTGAAACACATTGAGATTTTTATCAATATTTCGAGGTATAATGTAGTGTCGTGCAATTAAAAGGCTAACTTGGCTGTCGTTTAAGAAAGTTGAAAAACCTCCGAGTGGGCATTTGAAATACTGTAGTTTTGGAAACACTGCAGATACATGTCAAGTGATATGTAGGTTGTCAAAAAACATAGGGTTAGGAAGGGATGCAGAAATAATGTAAATCAAAATCGGGGCAGCTTGTGAGGAGAATTTTACTAGAAGATATTAGAATTTTCAATGTGAAGTGTACGTAATGCGGAAATAATGGCATTGGTCTAACCAATATTGTACAGTATGTCCTTGAACCATTTGCCTCATACATGGTTCCCAGGAGGTTGGAAATATTTACAATAGTATACTGTAATAGTACAATAGTACAATAGTATCCCTGCAAATTTGAAGTTTTAAAAATGTTCGAGATCTCCATTCTCAGAACCACGCAGAATCAATTTGCTTCAATAATTTTTCAAATCCTAGCTCTCGGTACACCGTTTGCCAACTTGAAATTAAATTAAATGAGTCAAAATAACTCCAGCAGTAGCAACAGGATGCACTGAAGCAACTAAAACCGAAGTAATCGAAGTTTTGTTTGCAGATTTCCTTGAGTCTTAGTAACGGAGAAAGTTGTAACGGGAGAAGGTAGTGATTTGACTGGTTTCAGTCAGTTGCACTTTGAAAATCCGAGAACACAGAAATTGAAGAGGTGTGGCTTTTTATGGTTTTCGAATTCTTTCCGGCAATGCGAACTAGTTCGTAAAATGCGCCAAGGAGTAAATCGAATGACATTGAACTTTCGTAGCGAATCCTTTGCTAGTGAATTTTCTCGTTTTTTTTTCTGGACTCAAAAACTTTGCTGAAAAGCGCATCGCTTCCGGCTGAATCTGCGAACTCATAATTATGAACATGAAATAAAATGGGTGCAGTTTTTTTTTAGGAATTCAGGCCTTAAATGTAACAAAAATCAATTAATTCGTCAAGGGACACAAGTAAGTACGGTTTCTATGGCCTGTTGAGATATTATAATTATGAAAAAATAGCCTAGGTACGACATTTATTTCAAAATATGCAATGCATCAAAACGCATGAAAGTCAAATGCTTTTCTTGACTCAAGAAAACGGTTGAGCACCTTATGTGATGATATTCCTTTTCCAAAATTGGAGACATTTTGACTCTCTGCATGAAGAGCTTTTATCTCTATTGTCGTACATTATTGGGATTCGGATTCAGTTCTTGAAATTTATCTAGTAGATTAATTTGAACTTTTCTCAAAATATTACCAAAACGTTAAATGCACATTTCCACGCTATCGTTTCAAAGTTGCATTGTTTGTTTTCTTGTTTGACGACGTAATTCCCCCAAATGTTTTCATTCACATTTCTCATTTGTATTTTCAAGTGACATTCCGGTTTTTTCCAAACATGTCAATGCTTGTGCTTTTTTCGAACATATATCCAACCTTTTTGGGCCTGCGGAAAGGCAAACAAAAATTTTTCGGATTGGTAAATTTTACAAAAACTGTCTGCAGACTGGCAAAGTTTCAAAAAATGTTCGCAGACTCAAACAAGTTTTATTCAAAAGACTTTATGACAGGTATTTAAAAAGTTTATGCTTTTTTGCAAAGATTAAGTAAAAACCAATGCAGCAGCTGTAGTAAAATGCCTTAAAAAATTAGAAGGTTGGCTTGAAGAAAAGTTTCTCGAAATGAAAAATTAAAATAATTTATTTCAGCAGGTGAAGATTTGAAATTTTATTAGGAGAAAAGTCAACTTCCAATTTTCATCAGATAATTTCTAGTGCCATGTTCTCTTCAAAATTCCAGATGAAGATAACAAACTTCTTTGCTATTTTTCATAATTTACAGTATTATGCAGAAGACAATTTCCTGCACACTGCTGGCAAACAAATTCTGCAGACCAGCTTTGAACCATGGACCACGGGTTGGGGACACTACTCTATCGGAAAATATCGTGTACCATCTGACAGGTGGCCGAGTACCACCCAGTGGCACAGTACTGTGCCCGCAATACCACCGGTTCTCTGTGCGATTCGCAGCAGAAAGCACCAATGACGAGAGCTTGCTTTCGCGGAGACGCATTTCCAGTAGTACACGCGGATCCACGTCGTTGCGCCTGCAGCCAGGCGTAATGCGAAGAAAGGACCCTGATTCGAAAATTGATCCGATTTTATCGCTCATCACGCGTGCCGGGGGCTGGGAACAAGCAGTTGCATGCGAAGAGGCATATGTTTCCCTCCCCACATTTTTCTCCCGTCTTTGTGCGGGCGCGCAGATGATGCGGAAGCGGAGCACGGAGCAAAAGCATGTAGCTTTCGTCCTTGTGTGCCTTGATCAGGTCGTGAACCTGGAAGACTTGTCCACTACGTTTCGTGCCGGACGTTCCGGATCCTTGAAGACTCCGGGACAAAGCGCTCTGTTCCCTTTCTCCCCTGCGTTTATTCCGCACCCTTCAAGGCTTCCGCAGCTGCCACCGTGTCCTATCATCATTCCTTCGCCTATTGCCCGTTCTCACAAACTGCCTCCGCCGTGGGCAGTTCTTTTAAATTCCCATATTTTTTTCATGCAACGCTCTTATTAGGGCATACTTCGACGGTATTAAGAAGGGAAAACAAGGGAAAGCGAGTTTTGTACAGCAGTTGTCTGCAACCTGTGGTCCGCGGACCAGCGCTGGTCCACAGAGGTTTTTTGCTGGTGCAGGGGAAATTTTCCTCAGCATAGTAAATCTCTCAAAGGTAATCATGAAATTTTTTATTGTTATCTGGAATTCCAGAAAGACAATGGCAGCTGAAATTATCTGATGAAATATAAAAGTTTACTTTTGTCCTACTGGCTTACCTCAAATTTTCACCAAATGAAAGAAACTATTTCAAATTTATCTTCTGAAAAACCCTTTCTTGAAGCCCAACTTTCAGATTTTTTGAAGATGTTCCAGTAGAGCTGCTTCATTGGTTCCTGAATTAATTTTTCAATAAAAGTTTTGCTTCAAGGTATACGCATTTAAAATATTTCTGCTGGTCTGCAAACATTTTCTGGAACTTTGCTGGTCCGCAGAAACTTTTCTGAAACTATGCTGGTCGCTCCACAGAAACGTTTCTGAAATTTTGCTGCATAAGATTTTAAAAAATATTGCAGAGTATTGGAAGAAATCTACTGTAGCAGTTTTGAATAATATCCTTATGAGTTATGACTCATGTGAAAAATGATTGGCTAGTCGGAGTGGTGTTAGATTAGTTTTATGTAGTGTTAAGTTTGTTGGATTTCCATTTTTGTAACGTTGGGGATAAAAAAATACGAGGCAAATGGAAGCGTAAGAAGGAAATATCTGTCATAAATGTCTGTCATATTTATAAATGTATTGCCTTCTTGATAATTTTGTCGGCGTTTGAAAGACTCTTCAACATTTGGATGTTCATTGCGTTTTGACTTCGGATCCCATTTTATGCATAGGAAATTGAATGGAAAGGTTTGCTTTTCAACCCATTTTAAGATTTAATAAAAAGAAATTTCGTCTTATCTCTCAGCTTTTTTAAGGATTCATGCACAGTACTTCCCCGTGGTGGATGATATATGAAGACAATATCTTGGACTCTGGGTCCGATGAAGTATTGTACTGTACATTTAGAAGTAAAACTTGCACCGATTTTTTTCATGCAAAATAACTTGTAAGTAAAAACGGCTTGAGGTGGAGTATGGGCAGCAAATTTCCCGTTTCTGGAACGAGAAATATGCGGTACGAAAAATGAAGAATAGTAAGTTGAATGTCACACTCCTAGCGCACTTCAACTAAATTTCAGTTGACATCTGTGAAAAAAATTGAGTGCAGTGCAGAATTTGTTTTCCTCAGGAATAGATTGATATTCAAATTTCTGTGAATTTACGGAGCATATGGTTTTGAAAATATGCAGTAACTTCCTGAGAATGCATAATGCTTAATCAAAATATTGACTGCACTGCACGTGTGAAAGGAGCGTGCATGTGAAACTAGGTCGAATCATCTTCGTCATGTCATGCCTGTATGAGCGGCATTAACTCGATTTGATTGAAACGTGTGATAATGATTATTCTGCTGTTCAAAAATAGTACTCTCAGCAATTTCTCATTGTCGGAATTTCCATCTTATCTTCGGAGTTCATCGGGGGGGGGGGGGGGGGGGGAGGTTTTCAAAGAAGTACAGAGTTTCATTGGGCCTTTACCTCGGGAAAATGATGTTAGTCAACTTTTGTTTTGAATTTTTATAGGCATGGGTTTTCCGCGTATGATCAATACTTGAAAATACAGTACTACAGGGGGGTCTCACTGTGGGCGTAGATTCACTAAGGTCACACGAAATAAATTGGCATTGCCTTATATAAGAGGATAGCCTGGAATATACTGTATTTCGTGCTGTTGGCAAAATATCAATGTGAAGCGAACCTTGATTTCGGATTCTGGAAAATTGCTCCAGTTTTTCTCTTGTCAAAGGAAAATCTAAAAACTCATGGAATTGCGGTATGCTTTATTTTCTGCCTTTATCCTCTGGAAGTCTGGAGTTCATTCTAGAGTCTGGGACTGTCGTCCAAACTAGCAGCATTTTCAACCTCTTATTTTCTGAGTTGAACCAGTTTTGAGACCTGGCAATGTTAGATTAAGGATAATGAAGTGTTGAATTGCTGCAATTCACTACCTTTGCAAAACATCCATAGAATTCAATTTCCTTAGTGTCTTCCATTTTTTTGCATGCAATTCCCACCTAAATTTGAACTAAGTACAGTGAGACCCCCATGTGCAGATACCTTGGACATGTGGACAATTTGACGTACAGACACTTATTTTTCCAATAAAAAGTCATAAAAAAGGCCCAATATGTGGACACTGACTTGACATGCAGACATTGCATGGTAAAATTGCAATTACTTTTCAGGAAAAGTGACTTTTTAACAGTTCAAATTACAAGAAACATACATTCAGCCCTAAGATCAATGTAAGAAAAATTCTTTTGCATTTCTCTCATGATTTTCCCATCCATTTAGCTAATTTTAAAATATTATCTCCATCAGTATAGAGGGGCTTCCTTCTCTCTTTTTGCTTTGAATGCTATTTTTACAGAAAATTCCATATTCAAATGCACTGTAAAGAGGTACAGTATTCAATGCTCCAAATGTTATTGAGTTGAAAGATATTGATTTAATCAGTTTGAATTGGCAGACCATTTTTTCATGGAATTCTGATGAATACTTCTTCCATAGAACACTAATTAAAATTATGTAATGTAAGTCTAGTGGAGAACAAGACTTGACTTGGGGGCATTCTGACTTTGGAACACTCTTCATTCACCAATTACGTCCGCATCTTGGCGTCTCACTGTATTACGCGTCCCTAGTTCAACATTTTATGTGTTCTTAAAATGACTTCAAATTAAGAACAAAAATGCCTTGAAATTTGGACTGAGAGGATTTGATAAAATGATTAGCATGTTACGTACACATTACAATAGCTTTGACTATAAAGGAATTGGCCAGGGAATAACTCGAAATTTGAATTGTGGAGGCTTGATTTGGCAACGTCCAAACTGTATATCAATTAATGATTCTAAAATCGTCAACTATGGACATATTTCTGGTGTTCGAACTAGAATTCATCAGTTTCTGGTAAAACTTTCAAGCTTCCCCGCTGATGAATCGATTATTCATCAGCATCGAACCATCCAGCTCCTCTGAACGACTGTTCAGTACGTTTTATCCCGTCAAGAGAATCGTGACTAATGATTTCATGACGCTGTGTTTTTAGAGAGCATTAAATTGGAATTTTACTGGCACCTATTCCACCCGACAATCTTCTTGGCTATTAAACATGAGTTGAAGGTTCTTGCACCACTGGTGACCATTTCTTTTCCCTGCGGGTTTGTGGCGTCCCTTGAGGATCAGTCTGAGGTTCGATTCAATCAGTCAATCTCGCGGTCCAATGAAAGACTCCACTCCATTGACTAGATCAGCTTTGAAAGCAAATATATACGACCTTGAAAATTATTCCTCAGCGATGCGGTATTATTTTGCTAATGCTCCATTTCATCGAACATACAGTATTTCGAACAGGAAGCCTAAGATGAAAATACCCGAATTCGTGTTACTGTACCATAATGCGAAACGGACGCGATGACCGTATTAGCTTCGGATTAACTGTTCTTGTTCAACTTGAGAGGCATATTCAAAGGGAAAAGGGATCACGTCGATAAATCTGCTTCCTTCCTGAATAGTTCCAGCTTACAATATCTGATCATTTTGAAATTGTGCAGTCCCCACTCCCCATGCAGCATACATTTTTACAAAATCAAAGAAGTACAGAGTTTCATTGGGCCTTTACCTCGGGAAAATGATGTTAGTCAACTTTTGTTTTGAATTTTTATAGGCATGGGTTTTCCGCGTATGATCAATACTTGAAAATACAGTACTACAGGCCACTAATTTTTTAATACCCCCAAAATACGGCGTGCCTTGAAATCTTTTAGTAATAGCTTACTTCTGGTTGTCAGGCGCATTAATGCTGCTATGATGAATATTTGTTCAATAGGAACTGCAGCCACACTGATTCAGAATTCGAATTTGAATTCATGTGAAACTGTCATGGAAGAAAATCTCCGCTTATTTCCATATTCTAGATCTAGAGGTTTAGTGGTTGTTCTTCAGTAAAAAGGAATTGG
Source organism: Notodromas monacha (assembly GCA_905338405.1). Taxonomy (NCBI): domain Eukaryota; kingdom Metazoa; phylum Arthropoda; class Ostracoda; order Podocopida; family Cyprididae; genus Notodromas; species Notodromas monacha. The sequence goes on along the minus strand of CAJPEX010000091.1, from coordinate 86,980 downwards.
CTCATCTGATTGCATTCAGATTATTTACACGAATGAATAGATTTCAACCTGAAAAACGATGAAGCGATTAGTTAATGAGAGAGAATTCATTCAAGAACCCGTTTCGATTCTTCGGGAACAAGGGTTTTTAAATTCAAAAGCAGGAATAAACAATTCTCAACTCGGACATTATCATCGCATCCGTTATTTAAAACCCAATGTAATCGAAAAAATCACCATTCCCAAGAGTCTCAAATTTTTAAAGCAGAAGCATATTGATGGCAGCAGAAGTTTCTCCAATGAAAATACAGTATTGTACATCGAGAAAGAGCGTTCATTCACTGATTCGATCCGTGTTTTTTTTTCTTTTCAGTGACTGCTTTTATTGCATGTTGAATTTTTTAAATTTTTTTACTAAAACCCATACATCCGAAAGTCCAGTAATTATAGAATCACGAATATGGGAAAGTACGTTAACCTAACAATCTGTTGTGCTTTCAGCAACAAGATCCCTAAGGGTTGTTTCTTAGGCAATTTTTCCAGGACATATGAAAAAGTGGAATTTGCCCCATTACTGAAAAACCTGAAGGCCTCAGCAGGTACAGCATTTCATGTGTGGTGTTAACATGCAGATTGCAACAGTGGACAGGTGAGACCGAGATCAGGAGGTGAAGTTTGCTTGGAGCAGATGCGCAGCAGTTATTCCGGTTTTGCGTCACTTCTGGTTTGCATGAGACGCAACCGGAGTCCCCAGGAAGTTTCTCGAGCCATTTGCGCGATGAGAGGCGAGTTCTGTCGCTCGGGCGATGATGACATAGACTGCGTTAATCTGTTTTCTCCACTTCCTTGAAATTAATGGCGGCGCGGCAAGGAGAAACTCGTTCCCGTACGCGAGTTAGATGTTCGTTCGCGACCACTTTCACTCGTTGGGTGCCATGTCGAGGGGGGGCTCTTGTGACATCACAGCTCTGTTGGACCCTGGCGCGTAGTCTTGTTCTTTTATGCAGTGTTCTTTTTTATTCTCTGTCTTCAATGTCTTGCCGCGCAATTCGGTTTCGCTGTTCGAGCTCTATAGCGAGCGACCGAGTTGATGCGAGTCAGAACCTGCTCCCACGCGCCGACTCGTCGCACGATGCCGCATGGCGACGCTGACACATGTTGAGTTTGGAAGGAAACTGCGAGAGGTTCCACTTGCGGTGTTGTTGTTGCTTCGGGAGATGTTGAAACGATAAGCCATTAGCTCAGTGGCATCTGAATCAGGACCAATAGACTCAGTTGTCATTCGCAAAAGTTCATCGTTCGATCGGCCTGTACACGTTGAATGAAGGGTTGGCGTTTGGGTAGATGTCACTGGCAGTTCGAGTTGAACACTCCTTTCGTAACCCTTATTCCTGTAGGCTTTAATTCAACTTGACCGGCCAAGAAGAATAATAAAGAAAAGCAACCAGGGGAAAATCACCTGGCACTAAGCCCTGATGACGACCAAATTTTTCTAGGATCGACGGTAGTTTTTCCTAAATATGTCTAAAATATAGTCTTCGATGTCTCCGGTTTGAGTTGAAGTATATTATATGGTTGCCTTCCTCTTCGTCCTGAGTTCCTTGACGAGTAAATCATTGGATGGAAATCTCACTTTCTCCCTTGAAGCGAATCTCAGCGCTCCCCTGTCTCCTGACAAGCTTCCTTGTTCCTCGTTCTATTCAGCTGAAAATGCGCTGAGCTTCTATTATAGTGCAGATTTGTCTCATGTGTCACAGCTCTCCATGCGGATGACTAGAAAGCAACGGCAGTTCCTATATAGACCTTGTGAATGTGATCATATGTATTTGGGTGATGTGGGGGCAGGGGCTCATCTAGGACTGGCCAATATAGATGATGTTCCATGTAAAGTTGAACCCAACTGCTTCGAATTTGGCTGGTGGATCAAGCCGCAGTGGCAAAGAAAAGATTTTGAATAACTTCTTCAACCAACAAATGCGCTGGTTCCCCTTGTACCCTCTTTGCCAACTCCCATCAGCAGATACCAAGTACCGTATCGCCATGAGCGAAAGTGAATGGCGCAGTTGATCTCGAACCCGCAATTATTCGCGGGAATCAGGAACAAAAAATAATAATAACCGCGCGACCTTTAACTGGGTTTGCTGGAAGGGCGTGTCGCGAATACTGTAACTACCTCCAGATCCTTCTGGGGCTCTCCGGGAACGGTTTTTTTTATTACTGTACCTGAAAAAAAAACCCCAAGCAGGGGTGAAGTGAACAAAGGAGTCGGACAAGGAGTTGGTGCGCCCATTAGTAACAGGGCTGAAGCGAAGCAAGTTTCGGGGAACGGAGGTGCGTGAATTGAGAGTTCCTTTCCGCTTTTCCCGCCGAGCCCTGCCGATGTTCGGGCTGTTTCCTACGCACCCCGAGCTTCCACAGAGCGCGTGTGCGAGACTGCGTGCGGGACGCGTCTATCCGAGCCGTCCGAAGGTGGCGCGTGTATAAGTGCACTTGAAAAATGTGAAGGCGAGCTTACGATGATACTGTAAGAGCCGAGCATAATAATTTCTTGTGACCAGAATATTTTTCTATAACAGGGCTCATCAACCAGACCTGGGAATACCCCTCGTGGTAAATGAGCTGGTGATACTCTCAGGCTGCAGCATATCGCCAAAGATAAGTCAGCAAGCAGTGTTAAAAATTGTGTTATGTGGTCTAATGCACTGAAACAGCAGAGAAGCAACGAAAATATGACCCTGAGTCACTATGGGGTTCAATGTGCCTCAGTGTGTCATTCTGAAATGATTCATGCAGCTAGTAAAGGAACTACGGGTGGAGTCTCACTACACTACAAGTAAAGCAAGAATTGTGTTGTAGAGAACCCCTATAGCATGGGGAGTTAACTATGTGGGACCACAACAAATTGGTTATTTAGAGAAAATTATAGAAAAGATCATTGTAGAGGGAGTCCACCTGTATTCTCTTGGTCTGAGGTGCTCAAACTGCCTCACTTTGTTGAGGTTGGTGCAATCCTGAAGCAGGCCATATAACCCCTAATATTTACAGCTCCAAGTTGTACATTTGTAGGGGATATTGTGTGAACAGCCAGAAATAGGATAGAGTACATTGATCCAGAGAGAAATTTCGTCAAGAGAGCCTACCTGTGTTTGTAGTGTTCAATATTTGCTTGATGTGTGACGCATCATATGGACGAGGTAACCCACCGGCACGCACGGGTTATGAAGTATGGCACCTCATGTATATGGGATATGAAAAAAACCAGTTTTTTCTTTCCTTTTTCTTGTTTTGGGGTGAAGATTTTGGAGAAATAAATCCTTTGATTCCGCTATTTAATCCATGCGCGTAGGTTTAATTCATTTGTTTTCTTGGCATATCATTTCTTTAATTACGTTCATGAAAGGATTAAATAGCAACATAAGCCTCAATTTAACGAAGTAAAACTTAGGCATTGTCGCATTTTCACTCGTGCATCAATATGATTCATCTGTCAGCGAGCAACTAATTTCTTCTTCTTATAAAGAAGAAATTATTTCTTCTTTATAAAAAACATGGTGAGCTATATCCTCGAAAAATTGTTTCCCATTTGTAGGAAGTGCATCTAATTTGCCTCCAAGCTTCGAGTATGCAGGTGCGTGTGATACACGAGTGAATAGAGTGGCATAATTTTATGAGGCTGCATTATGGATTACCGTACTTCACTTTTCAATATTTTTTCTATCATGCGCTATTTGCGTTGAAGATCGGTCTTCAATCACTTGACCCTGAGGACGCTGTTGGAAATATGAGACACATTTGAGAAATGGCATGTTCACTGAATACATGCGGTTCTCCACATTTTTACCACCTTTATCTGTTGATGGCTAAATTGGAAATTGGTTCAAGTTTTCTGTGCACGAATTGAAAATTCCTGCATGCTGGCGAGGTTATAAAATACTAGATCCTGATGTAACGATAGTTCACACCACGCACATGCGGTACCCCACTGCCTGGAAACGCCTCATGCCTGTAAAATAGTGCGTTTATTGTGCTTCTTACGATTCATTCCTTTGTAGGTGTACAAATGTACCGGTAATATGAAATCCTCTCATAATCTTTCAAGTCCTCTCAACTTTTTCGAGAAGACCAACCAGTCCGTTAGAACTATCGCAGCCGCCATTAATTGACAGTCACGGCCGCCTGTGTAAAAAAGAACTACTAAGCCATCGCGTAAATTTCCAGCCGCAATAATGTACATCCGTCGGATGGTGCTAGGAACTACGTCCAAGCTTCCAAGGTCACGTTCGCCGCGTGATCCAGAGGCCATTGAGGCGTAAGAACTCGAATTGGGCCTGAATACGTATTCCCGTGAACTGAACTCGCGGCCCGTGTTGCTACGCAGTAGGCCCGTGACGTTCCTCGGAATTGCTTCCTCTGGGCGGCATACCGTCGAGTCGTTTCCAGTGATTTCGCAGTATCGCTTTCCAGGTTCCATGGTGCACGCCGTGCCACCCTTGTGGAACGTGTTGCAAGCGGGTGCCCTTATTTTTTTATAAGGCGTTGTGAACCAGACCCTGTGGCCTGAGCGAGAACTTTCGCTTTCCCGCGCCAGATTCGCCGATTTCTTGTGCGCGGACCTCAGTAGGGGCACCCTGGACGTCATCTGCGAGACCCTCGGCAACCGAGAGAAACGCGCGGGTCGAGCATAAGGGGCAGGATATGCGTTCTGAGTCGCGAGGAGGGGGAGCGAAGGCCGTCGCGGGGCCCGAGTGCAGCTTCGAAGGTCCATCCGGCGTGCTTGCTGCCTCCTGGGCATAGCCGGTTTAACCATTTCCGACGGCGATGGATCGTGGGAATCTCTCACTAATATCAACCCATCTAACGTCAACATGGTCCAAACGGCTTTATATAATTTCTTCCGCGAGAACACTTTTCCTTGTTTTTTTTTCTGGATGTCCTTGAGGTGGCTTCGCAGTGCAAGTACAGTATTGTTTTGTAGCTTCGTGAGTGTCTGAAGGCTCTCCTTTAAAACCACTGTTTCGGTTATGCTGTACTGTTGCACATGGATACTTCGAAATTTTCCATGAACCAAACGAGGATGATAAATGCTGTTCGTGAGATCCCGTGCTCAAAAGTTCAGTTGAAACCAGCCAAGAAATTGATTGGGAAAATTATTCAATACATTTGGAAATTAAATGAGAAGTAGTTGTGCGCAACTGTGTCCCATCTTCCTCGTTTCATTTGAAGCCCTGAGGGAGAGCGCGATACAGGTGATGCCTTTCCAGACTGCAAAATCAAGAGATTACATGGATGCAGTCCTAAAACCGATTGAAAAGCCCTGTTATATTGTGAGCATGGTCAATACAAAAATGAAACTCTGATTCACTCTTGAAAATGTTGCTTAGTCCATTGAAAATTCTAAAACCATATTCCATAGACCCTGGGAAATGCATTGTTGAGTTCTAGATCCTGGCAGTATTGTTCCAAGATTCCATCAGTAGTTTACGGATTGGAAAGGAGTGAATTATAAAGTTAGGAATGTTCAAGATTCCTAATGTAATGCTGTGGCAAATGGCTTCCATTTGCTCTGTGAGGCTTGATAAATGCCATGCAGGTTCTCAAAAAAGGACGAATTCTGATCTACATACTGAATTTAAGTTTATTGATCGAATACTTGATTAATATTGAAGGACGCTTCCAAAAATTAATACATCGTCTCGCAATCCGTGTCAAAAACTTTCTTTGTTTTCAACAGCAGTCATTGGGAACCTGATGAACGAACGTTTGTTGGAGAAAAAATATTAGTTTTGAGAGTAATATAATAGTGTGATTATACTGCAGAGATGTCGAGAAATAATTGATCTTGAATGAAAAGTTTGTTGAGAGATTGTTCTTATTTTGGCATACAAGAGGTTATGTTGCTGCCATGCCTCGGTTCGACCCCGCCAGCGTGCCTGCGTGTTTGCGCGTTGCAAGGCGCGCGCGGTTCCAGGGACATGTATGCCAGTCCTTTGGATAACTCGTTATTCCGTCGCGGCAGTCGAGTTTGATGCGATGTGCCGGAGTCTGAATTCACTTTTCCCTTCGTTTCTTGTGCGCTCAGGAGTGTCCTTAAGACCGTAGTGGAACGCTTTCTTGTGCTTAGATATCATCTCGCGAGAGAAGCCGAACTTGGTGCGTGAATATTCGTTATCCGTGGTTCCCGAACTTTCCCCGCAGCATCTGATCCTTGAATGCCTGCATTGTTCGATCCCTGCACAGCTGTGCATCGTTCGCTTCCGCCTCCTTCGATTACGCCAGGTTGCACCCGTTAAACTTGAAAACTAATTTATTTTTACAGTATCTTCCTGTGGTTTTCGTACCGCCTCTTTCGGGTCTACCCCCTTTTTAGTTGGCTCTTCTTACATTTTAATGATCCTTTAGTCAGCTATCAATAAACAAGTATGGATCGCTCGTATTTATATGTGCGGGTATCTTGAAAAAAAAAGCAAGTAACTGCGATTGGACGAACCTCAGATTTTTCTGGCATAAGGAGAATTCGTGAATTCCGTCGGTGGGTAATAAATAATGCGAGGTACCTAGTTATTTTCAGTCTCCACGGATGGATTCATCTTTTGCTACGGTTATCGTCCAGTGACTCTGACCCTTGTTTACCTAAGGCCTTTTCATGTCTCGTTATTTCTTCGAACTTAGAACCAGTTGTAGGTAAAACAATGATTTCTTGATCGTTCACTAGATTCAAACTAGGTCTGAAAACGCTGACCTTTATTTCCGATATTCGTGCTCTGGAAGGATGAGGCCTGAGTTCGAAATTATTTTCCAGATTTGAGCTGACTTCAATTTTGTAATGAATAAGGTTTTAAGGTATTTAAATGAAAAACGCGCTGGGATCTGTTGGCATTTATTCCACTTACAGATGATCTGTTAGTGTGAAAACATGCTTCTGAATTGTTCCTACTAAACGCCATCGCTATGTCTTCGTTCATGCGAGAGCCACATTGCTCTCGCACGGGAAAGGCCCAAGAATTTTGGGGCCTATGCCCTCTCTCCTTTTCATGGGTTGTCCGAAATCAAGGTGCGGCGGATATTCACGGATAAGGAAGGATTAAACTTCTAATGGATTAGCGAGTAGACAGTTGGTTATCCCTTCTCCATTTGGGTGTGGAAGAGAAATCTGAGCAGCTCAAGATCTTTCAGGGACCTAATCAAAGTCGTGACATTTTTGTCCACAATTTTAAAGAAAAATAATCGTTGAAAGCATATTAAAATCATGTAGCATGCTTAATGGCTTGTAAAACGAAAAGAATAACAAATTCCGTCAGCGCAATCCTGGTGGTGATGGAGAACTAGATTGCAATAGGTTTTCTTTTGTGGATTTATTGCTTAATAAAAGAAACAGTAATTTTGTTGGGAACAAATTCATGTGAAGGTTAGGGAATGAAGCCAACTTAATTCCCATCTGAAGTTGGAGATGAAATTCACGAGACTTTATTAACGCCCCGCGTATGTACAGAACAATTCTAGAGGTGGAGAGACTTCCGGATTACAGAAAATTTCATGGTCAACTCCGGTGTTGTGGAGTTGGTTATATATTTTTTTCTTCAACCGGCCACCATGCAGCGTGGTGTCTGGTAGACGGGCGGAGACTGGTAACATTTATGGTCGAGTTGGAGCGGAAGGCGGGTTCGATCCCGGGGTTGCCTTATTCTATTGCCCAAGGTGACACGCGGAATTAAAACTTCGTTCCTACTTGGTTAACCAGCTGTCCGTGCGTGGTTGGTGATTTCCGTGTTTGTGTGAGAATGTTCCGTTCGGCTCTGTTGCCCGCGTGCGATAAGAACGGTGCGATGTTCCGAGACCACTTTCACTTGTTCAGGCGCTGCTCGCTGGATGACATGTTAGCGGCGCATCGTGGCATCCGCAGTTCGTTTGAGCAGTTGTGCGCTGATCGCGTTACGAGGAAGTGGAAATTGCTGACGCAGTATTTGGGCGTTTTCTCACATGCTTGCTTGGTGTTTTCAGGAGTGTTGTCTCGCAAGCGCGTCGCAGCTGCCCTGGTGTATACCAAGTGCTGAGTGACGTTGGATGCGATACTCATGATCCTGTTGGAAATTGGCGGCGAGTGTAGAAATCTGCTTCCCGGAAGACTAAAGCGATCGGTGAGTGCTGGTGTTCCATTTTCGCGTGTGTGTGCGCCTTGAAATTTGCATACACTCCCTCTTCAGCTACATATTTTCTCGGATGCAAAATGTTCTACCCCCCCCTCTCCCCCCCCCCCCCCCCCCCCCCCCCCCCCCCTTTTTCTCGGATGCAAAATGTTCTCCCCCCCCCTCCCCCCCCCCCCCCCCGAGTATGCCTGAAAGAATTATTATCGGAACACTATTGAGCGACTGGGACGCTAATTGTAAGAACCCTGATTGCTGAGAAGCGTAATCCAGACCTGACTGAAAAGAACATTTTTGCGCTTTGATATCCGAGAAATGACTCCGATGAGTCCCATCTCAAGCGTTCGAAGTACTGTACGCTTCATCTTATTGATGCTGCCTATAATTTATGCAGTTGAACCTTGATAACTCAAACGTCCCCAGCTCGAATACATGTACTGTATCTCTATAATGTAGTTTTTTTTCAAGTCCCTCTCCGAATTGCATGAAGAGCAGTGCATTAAAACCTCCTTAACTCAAAGGCTTTCCCTTCAAACCTCCGTAACCCGAATAATCTGAAGACCTTCGGGCTATCATTTTACTTTTTATTGGAAGAGGAAAGAGAAAATCAAGATACAGTATATGTAAAGATGTGATTTGAAAGGAACCGAAAGACTAATTCCGCAAATGAACCCTTGCTACCGAGTTCAGCATCCTGTTAACTCATCTGAGAAGAAATTCTAGGTCCAGAATATAACCTGTTACAATTTCATGTAAGTTCTCTTCCATTTCCCTAAAAAAAATGTTTCCCTAACTCGAATTTTCTGCTGCTTCCATGAAGTTCGATTGGAAGAGGTTCACCAGTACAGTATTCTAAAATCTAAATCGTGATTACGTTGAGATGTTTTGGAAATTTTTTCAATTGCATTTTTACGTTTCGTATTATCAGAGAAAAGGATAGGGACGAAGTTTACTGTAAAGTACTTTAAAATAATATGACCTGAAATATAGCATCATCCTCAAAGCAAGACCTTACTCGATTTTAAAGAAGTACGAACGGAGTAAGCCCGTCGCAATAAAAGTAATCCTTGGGTAAAAATCAAGGTTTTATCTTGAATACAGTATTATATTTTGCAATTGGTCTTTAAATTCGTGTTTGTGGCCTGCAAAAGCGAAGTTCTGAGCTCTGAGTTGTAGAAATTGGATACGCGTCAGATTTTTTGGTGGGTATGTAGCTTTTCATTGAAGATATTTGTTTTTTCATGATCTAGAGATTTAGATCGAAAAAGTGCCCGCTAGAGTCCTAGATCATCCACCGGAAAATGTGAAGAAAACGTTACCCCGAAATGTGTAGATCCTAGTGCGTTTTTTGAAAGGGCGGCAAACATAAAACTTGTTTAGTTTTAGAATAACACGTTGCAAGTGCAGTGGAAATGTTTTTTGATCATGACCTAAAAATACTGCTTTTGTTTTTGGAGACAAATTTCAAATGGGGTCTTGATTTATTTAACCTTGTGAGACATCCTGGTTTTCCCAAGAATATTTTTTAAGCTGAAGGAAAACATGTTCATTGGTAACCTGAAGGATAATTCGTCTTGAGCCTTACCCTGATCCTGTTTTATTTTACTGCTTATTACCTCCCAAGGACCTTAATTGATTCACTGAGATTGACATTATAATTTTGAGTTCTTGATTCCGTGCGATGTCATCGACTGGTTTAATTAATTAGGCAATTGTAAGAATGGTGTGGAAATTTATTTGTTTCCGGGTTAAACATCGGCAATTTTTGGAAGATTTAGCTTGGATAGATCGTATTCCTCTCGCAGTATCCGACGAAGCATGTTCCACTGGAATTACAGGCCTTCAATTGAAATCTCAGAAGAGGCGATCTTCTCCATTCGAAGGAAATAAATGATCTGCATGTGCAATGTGGACTTGTAAGTCATTCTTCGTAAAGTGATGGAGCTAATCAACAAATACCTTTTTCATTGCTTCTGGTCACGCCAAGATTAAGAATCGTCATGAGATGATATCATTCGTTTCTAGCTAGGGTTAGTTGCATTCTTCTTGTATATTCGTTCAAAGGGAAGAAAGTAGGGGGGGGGGATGACAAGGAACCCAGCTTTGATCCGATTCCAATATATGTTCATAACCCACGCTCATGCAAAGTGCGTATGATAAAATAGCTAGACTTCTGAAGTATTCGACATCCTAGTATTCAACATATCCGAAAGTTTAATATGCTTTTAATGATACAAAAGTGGGCAAATTTGACGCTGACTTACGTTTTTGAAAGTTCAATGCATGACTAAAAGAGTTCTATGATCCTTTGAGCATGTTCATGCTTGAACCCCATTCAGAACAATTTAAAATCTTTTTGTGTACGGTTGAACACGTCTTGAAGTGATGCAAATTTTAAACTTGAAATTCTGTTGGTATGTGCGGTTTTTTCACCGATTATCTACGTTTTCGCAAATCGGATTGCATATAATTTTATTTTTCTTCAGGAGAGCTCAGCTATGATCGACAAATATGCCCGTCTGTTCTTTGTTGTCTCGAATGTGAGCAAGGAAAATAAACACGTTTTCAATCGATTAAAGTCGCGATTACCCCCGGGGTTCTGGTGTAATCATGTACAGTGAAGTACAGTATTTTGAATACAGTGAATGATTTAATGTGTAAAAAGGTCGAGTTAATGATCTTAAATTTGGGTGATGATCTTGAAAGTCGGTATATGTGTCAGATTATGGAATATTTATTACTTTTGGCGTGCTTGGAATCATATTCACAACTGTATTTTTGTCATTATGCCGGTGGGCCAACAATGTTGCGCAAATTACGTATTCCTTACTGTCATCTGAATGAGGGGAAAGAATTTTTCCGCATGCCCATTATTTCGACGACTTCCTTGAAAGAAGCTTTACCTTTTTACAGGTGCAGCTAATGGGCGATCAGAACGAGTGTTGAGTTGAATTTTGATTTATTTTTTAATGCAAATTGAATCTGTTCCTGTTATTCCACTGAGCCTCTTCGTCTGTCACTTTCCCAGTTCTCCTTGAATATTTCCGCGTTCTTTTATGACGTGAGTTTAATCACAGGGTTAACGAATTTAATAGTAAGAATACGAGGCCACGCTTCCGTGAAGTTGCGCGAGAAGTACGGTATATGTGAAGCGGAAAATACCATGTACTGTACTTCACAATGTGTTGTACAGTATTCGTAGAAGGTCGCCGGGAGCCTCGAAATACGAGGGGTGGTACTGAAGTTACTGTATATTGTCTGTCGTATAAATATACGTATGCATTCAGAATGCTTTCACCAATGGCATTGTCTAGCCAGAAACATCTTACTTTTTTTCTTCATAATCGTGGGTTTTCCTAGGAAGTAGGGTTCATCTCTGCCATTCTGGCCGAGAAAAGGTTTTCAGGAAAAAGTAACTTTATTCAATTGTCTTTAAGTTTTTTTCCTCAGAATTATTCAACTTTTCCGTTTATCCGCTGCGCAGTTCACTACCTGCTGGAAAATAGGAAATTATTAGCTTTTTTAAGTGGGTAAATTATTTCAATCTGCTTGCTTTAAAATCCCTCACTTTTCTGGATTTTATTTATTTCAACTTTTCTCTGTTTCGGGAAACGTCGCGTGGAAACGTCAATTACAGTAATTGAGTGGCAATCGAAAGGCGAACTTGATTCGATTCTGTCTCGAAGTGCTAGGAGAAGGTTCTAAGCAGGATATGTTCCGAATGCATTCTTATTTGTTGACATTTCAGTGAGTTTTTGTAAGGAATGTCTCTTGATAGTTTTCTGAAAGTAAAAATGCAGAAAAATATTTTCTATGATTCAAGTGTTAAAACTCATGCTGAAATTTCAAAAAATACTGTACTCTATATCGATATTCCTTGAAAATTGATGCACATTTCATCTAGAAGTAATTTTGGAAACATTAGTAATACCCCGTATCTGTTTTGCCGCTGTTGGGGCCATTTGGGTAGCAGTCGAGGCTGCGGGAAGCTGCCCAAAGAAAAGAAAAAAAAAACATTCCCCGCATAGAATTATTACTATCCATCATTACCTTGCTTCTCACCGTTCCCGGAAGTAAAGCCGCGTCTAACACTTGTCCCGGCCGTTAGCTTCCTGGTTTCTTAAATGTCGATGAGGCATTGATAGAAGTGGAAATTCATAAATCTTATCTGCGTTACAGCGCTTAGTTACCTTACTATATTAAAGCGAATTCAAGATGCCTTTGATTCGACTAAGTAACCGTATTTTTCAGCCCTCCGAAATTGAAAAAAGAGAAAATCCAGTAAAATCTCGTTACAGCAAAATCAGAGGGATCCGAGAAAAAAGTTTTTCATAATGGATTGTGCGTTACATTGAGGTTCTTGGTTTTTAGAACATTTTGGAAAGTTATTGGGGAATAGGTTATGAATTCTGGTAATTGCTTCCTGAAAAGATTTACTGTATTAGGATTTGTCATCATTTCCCACTCTTCTTGGTGAATTAGTGAGAAACAATTTGATAAATGCGATACCCCTCTCATTTAAATCTGCCCTGTAAAACTTAGAACCCTCCTATCTTGATAAGATATGAACAGAAAAAAATTTGTAAGACGAGCACTTACACATTCTTTATGGCATTCTGTGAAGTAGAGTAACATTTTTTGAAACACACTGTAGTGTTAATTTGTCAAGAAAGGAGGCATTTTCGTAAATTAAACTAGAAAATTCTGACGCAATTTTTCGTTTTTGATCAACGTTTTTTGCTGCGCTAGTTGAAATTTTCTGAAAACTAGCCAACATTCATATGGCCCATGCACACATTCAAGGCAGAAAATATTTTCAGGTTGGATGGTTTTTTTTAAACTTTTTTTACTGAACTAAAAACGTCAGTTTTCACGAGATTTTCATGACATGGTTTCTATTAGAGAAATCCGCTGGGACCCTTGAAAAATTCTTTATTAGGAAAATTCGTTATCTTCGTACAACAAGATTCGTTATAACGGGATTTAATCTTTAATCTTGGTACTAAATGTCACTACTGTACAGCCAAGAATCTTCGTATATTCCCGAAATTTCGAAGTCAACGAGGCGTATGGACTTCGCAGAGAATAGTGATGTCAAATGGAAAAACTTCAATTCCTGTAAATGGTCAAGATAATTTTAGATCTTCGTAAATATCTTGTGAGATTTCAAATTGTACATAGGTAGGTGCAGGTAGTACAGTACGGTAAATCGATTTTTCCATTAAAATACTGTATATACATTACTCGAACAATGTATTCAGTTCAGCGGCGAAAGAAGATGTACAGTACAACTTTTCTGTGTAGAATATTTTTCACATCTACTTTTAGAATATCGGCGTTTACAATTATCATGTAGCACTTGCGATTTTCAGTAAGGAAAAAATTCAACATAATTTCGATGGTTTTCACATTTTTTGATCGCCGTTGAAATTAGCCTTTTGTGAGCAAGTTAAGGCTTCATTGGTTCCAAAACACCGGTTCCATCTGTAATGCGTCAAAATCAGGAAATATATATTTTATGGTTACGTAAATACGGAAGTACAGTAAGTGAAACTGCGTTTGGTGAACAAATTGGAACGTAGGTTCGTGTGGAGTAGATTTTTGATAGATTTTCATTCACTCTTGACAGCCTCTCAAGTTCTGAGAGTTGACGGTGGGAGAAAATTTTCGAAACTGAGTTGGAGGAGCCCTTTGATTGGTGAAGTTTTAGAAGTAACCACGAGTTGCTGAACATGAGAAGTCTGACGCCAATTCTGGAGGAGGGTGTGTTCTCCCTTTACCTAGGGTGCATCAGAGCTGACGTCACAGAGGAATCATTCCCCTTCATGGTTCGTTCTCATCTCTTTTTTCCTCTCTCTCTCTCTATCTCTCTCTCTCTCCCGGGTTTCCTGGTCTTGAGTTTCACTTTCACTTCCCGGTGAAGCCTCTGTAAATCAAGCATCAGTCCCTTGTTCTGTCTCCCGTGTCTCCCCCGTACTCCCACGTTCTCGTGTGATCTTTGTCTCATCCGGAGATGGAAATCGGTGTTCGCCGTTCAAGGTAGTCGTGTAAATTATCCGAGGAAAAAAATGATAGGATGTTCGCAAGTTTTGATTTGAAACCCTGTGTCTAGCTTTGCCGGAAAGCGAAAGGTCGAGTGCTCTGTTTTACCCGGGGTTACCGGATCTAATTGCATGTTTTGATGAAAGCAGGCGCTCCTTTCTCGAGGAACTAGGAGAAAACTCTTGAATTCATTTACTTTCAAAAGCCGTTGTCTATTTGCTTAGTTGACGCTCTTCTTTAATCCCTGACGTTTCTTTGTTGCTTCATGATGGTGGTGGTAATCGTAACCTCTCGTCTTCTAATCCGCTTCTACTTCCATTCCGTGCTCTTGTGTTGGAAATTGGAATCCACTCGCAGGGGAAAATGTAGACCGGACATGTGAATGCTTACAGCAAGATAAACCCAGCTTTTGAATCGATAAGTTTTCACAAAACTAACATTTCTTAAAAAATAAAATAAAATTCGCTCGATTTGTGTGGTTACCGCAAGGATTCTCCGGGTGTCTTGTTCGATTGAAAGGTGCGGTATTTGAATGATAAGAACCTCTCGCCAGCTGGTGGTACTCAGGCATGTGACAGGTGGGAACCCCAGTTTTTTTGTTTTAATGTAAGAGGCGTTGTTGTTGAAGGCAGGCTTTTCGGCGTATACCATGCCCGTATGTTTTTTGTTCCGGGTATTCGGTATGCTAGCAATACCGTTTCTGAAAAACCACAAATGGAATTGAATGGTACGAATAAGTCTTCAAACTTTCGCTGGTTCTTCTATCCCGAGTTTCATTCACTCGATTTCTTCGACTCAATTTATAAGTTGGAATCGGAAGCATTTTTTGTTTCTGAGGAATTATGTTTTGTAGGGAGTTTAGATTTGTACATTATTCTTCTGATTGTGTCTTGGTGAAATTTATGGTGGACAATTTTGCTTTTCTGCATCAAAGCTTCGCAGAATTTCTGGGACTAGCTAGTTGGAGCACGTCTTGCGTGATATCTTGTGTGTACAAAACATTAATTATTGAACTTTGCGGAGGAATCTTTTCTCTCTTAATTCCTGGTAGTGTTTCAAAATAAGTGGGTACATGTTAGTTGAGTACTGTATTCAGTAACGTGTATCCTATCGAGTCCCATCTAGTGTGTCTGATTTATTGTTCGGTACAATCTTCCTGATGACTGATGAGGGCTCAACAGTAGAAATGCCAGGCCAGGTGTAGTGCACGGTTCCACTTTAATTGTTTAAAAGACTCCGTTTTTGTTTTTGAAGCAACTTGAAAGCGAGTTCTTTCGCTTGACTGCCGGGGAATCCAGTTGTGTTTTCTTCAGAGCTTCATCTAGGCTTTCGAAGTTACTGGGCATTCATCTTCATGAAGCGGCAAGCTGCGAGTGGTACACGTTGTTTGTTGGTACCAGTCGCTATCACTCCCTCTCATTTGGCGCACATCAGCCTTGGGGGAATGTTGACGTATTCCCGCTATTGACGCCCAGATAACCTTAGTTGCATGCCCAGCTGAGGCCCCGAGGCGAAATAACTTTCCAACTCACCTGTCTGAGAGCTGCTTCCCTGTAACACCGAGCGGCCGTTCCATCACTTCCTTTTCCGCGTGGACCATCTGTGCGTTCCTCGTCATTCCGTGTCTCGCGTTTTTCGCGTTGTCCGTCAGTGTGCGATGTTGGTCTTAGATAATCCCACCGCGCTCATGTAATCCCGGGGAGAGTGGAAGTGAAAACCGTATGCAGCCCCGTGGATGCGCGCCACATACCGCAGGACTTCCTCGATGTCTTTGTTTTTCTTCTGTCCCTCTCTCTTTCTTTTGTGCTGAACGGAAAATGTAGGCGACTGCGGAAGTTCGACGTCGAAAGAGCGTGTTTTTCGTTTTCCTACCAGCGGAATGACTTGAACGCGTGCGCGGGACGAAATGCGCGCCTTTTTTCCATTATGCGCGAATCCCGGAAGAGGCGTTCTTTATTGCGTAGCGTCAATCGTAACGGCCAACGTTAATTCTGCACCAAATGCAGCTGAACCTCGATAACTCGAACCTCCTCAAGTTGAAGACCATGTGGAATTTTTCACAAGTCCCTGTCTGCATTCCCTGAGAAACGATACATTAAAAACATCCGTCTTTCACAGGCTTTACACCTCAAACCTCAGAAATTCGAATTTTCTGAAGGCCTTTTTCCTATCACTTTATTGACGTAGGAAAGATAAAAGCCAGAAAATGTAGCATGTTACTCTGCAAGGATAATTTCCTCGAATTTCAGTATCCTGTCAACTCATTTGAAAAATAACTGAAGGCCTACTGTATATCACTGTATTTTCCTGTGATTTATCTCTCTTTCCCCAACATGAATGCTTGTTTTCCTAACTCGAAGCCTCCCCGACCCGAATTTTGTTGCTGGTCCCGTGAAAATCTTGAAGAGGTTACAGTGTATCGAACTTTTGATATCGATGGTGAACCACCTTGAATGTTGATTTTCATTTTTTTTCTATGAACAACAATTTTTTTTGCCGTGGGGGAACTTTCAGTGTTCGGGCAGCTCTGTTACGTCGAATATGTTGAGCCCCTTGAATTTTATGCAGTAAGTACTTTCATATACAGAAGTACAGTAGTATTCAGAATGCTGCAGTATAGTGGAAAAAATCCCATGTAACACCTCACGTGTAGTTATGCAACTTTTTCTACGTATTATGCTACAGATGTTTGAATTGGGAAACTAATGAAAAATCAATCATACAAGTTTCTGGTTTTCTCTGCAACGACGTGTGTATCAGTAATAACCCCCGTAAACATTTCTTCATAATGCGTGCTTTTTTCCTCCATGATCTAAACCCGGAAGAGTATGATTTATTGCGTCACATCAATGATGGAATCGTTTTTTTTCGAATCTCGAATGCTGAAAGTAGAGTTGGACCCCACTTCAGGACGAATTTGTTCGCTGTTATACTTCATGCACCGACTGACATTTTAAGTTTGATGAAAACTACAAAATTTTATACTTCTTTTTCGTTGATTTTAATTATACGAAATGATCGTACATTTTATCCCTTTCATGAGTGTTAATTACAAAGTGATACTGTACTTGCATATAAAGTACAGTAGTGTCTAGAAAGTTAGTGTGCGGTTCAAAAGTTTCAAGTAACGCTTTTAAGAACAGTTTATTTAAAATTTGATTATGTCGTTCGTCCTGTATCAAATGCTGAATTTTTTTTTCAAGTCTAAGGCGATCGTGAAACGTTCGTCAGACAGAAACTTAATCTCTGGTATCCCTGAGAGGAAAAATTCGTGTCATACCCGGAATATTTTTATTTTGAATCTGTTTTGACTTCAATGAAAAGAAAAGTGTCGAAGTCGTGTAGTGAATTACAGGTAATTTGGGCTTGGAAGCTTAGATACCACGTTTCGTATTCTCAACTGTCCATGGAAATGTTTGTTTCCTATTCTGATTGTTAGACTGACTTTCAAAGTTGGAGACAGAAAGTGTGTTCAGAGCAAATGCATAGTGATTTTTGTGGGGTGTTCCGGTAGTGAATGCATTTTTTATTTTATGGTTTTCTCTTTCGAGAAGGAAAAGTTTGAGTGCTCTCGCAAATTAATTAACGGTTGGTAGTGGATTCATCTGAGTCCCCGCCCGAATCTCGGCTTTCAAATCCCAGGCCAGGGCGTTTTCCCCCGCCGCAAACTGTTCGTCCAGTTTTTTCCTCCTCTTCTGTCTGTGAATAGAAATGTGGACGAAGATGCTTGGAGCTCAATTAGAAAGAGAGGGAAAAAAAGATTGGTAGCCGAGAAGTGTGGATGGAGACAAAGCGTGGAACTGGCCATGCAGGGCGACCGCGTGAAAGTGTAGCTTTCAAAGTTTTGTTCGCCATTTGAACGCGCGGCTCTCGGACGTGCTTTCTAGTCTCTCATCCGCGATCTTGTCCGGTGATGGGAGAATCTCGAGTCTGATTCTTCTCGCGTCTTTTTTTTTCTTCCTAAATCTTCGTGCGAGATTTTTGTGCGATTCAATTTAACATGTGTACCCATTGGTTGGTGTCTCCTAGAAAAGTTTTTGGGTCTCGTGTATTGGTGTATTGTTGTGATGGTGGAAGAGTGAACGGATGGAAGGCCACACTCCGTTATAGAATATGTTACGGGGAAAAGCACCCTTGGTTGTTATTCCACGAATTTTCTTTCGCTTCAATTTTTTATGCTCTTTTCCAGTGAACTAACTTTAGATTTTTCTTGATGGTTTTGTTGCTGTAAGAGTGGACTGATGAAAGGCTCCAGAATCCAATGAAAAAAGTTTCGATAGAATTCCACAAATTTCCTTGAAAATTTATTCTCCTCCATTAATCGAAGTCTAAAAGTTTCTGGGTTGTTCCAACACCTGAAACTTTCCATTGGATATTCAAAGCTCGCGCGCCTTGCGATGCCGGGAATTTATTTTGTGCGCAAAGCTATGTCTTTGTTTCGCGTTGTGCAGTTTATGTGCACGTTTTTCCCCCGCCATGATGAAGTGAGCTTTCGTGAATTCATTATAAATAGAAGACGGTATTTATTACGTACTGTACTTTAATACTTTTAAGAAATTATTCAGATGTTCAGGTTTTTAAGAATATATACTGAAGTTACCTTTCAAGAATATTTTTTGTTTTGTTTTCTGGTGTGTTCTGTTCTGTTTGCACAAGCAATGGGTCTTTTCATGGAGTAGAAAATCTCTGAAATTGTCTGAAACGAGAATATAGTGACGTACTGTATGGAAAATTTGTAGTGTCCGGAAGCAGGCGTTGCTCTGTTGAAAATTTAAGGCTTTCCAATGTGACATGGTGAATTTTCCACCGCATTTCGTGAAGTTATTTATCCGAGGATATCAAAT
Organism: Notodromas monacha; assembly: GCA_905338405.1. Lineage (NCBI taxonomy): Eukaryota > Metazoa > Arthropoda > Ostracoda > Podocopida > Cyprididae > Notodromas > Notodromas monacha. The sequence goes on along the minus strand of CAJPEX010000091.1, from coordinate 67,974 downwards.
TTTCGCGTTGACTTCAGTACAGTACTTAAAATATTCTTTTGTTAATCATATGTTGTGTTACGATGTGATCCATCCGAACTTTCAGATAGCAAGAGAAAATTATTCTTCAATTTGATCACAAACCCTTTTTTTTAATTTCCAAGATAACCTGTGTGTTCGTGCCTTTGATAGTATTCTCACAATTGAATTCTTCTTGAAGAAGCCTTCTTTGTTCTTAAAGTTTGTACAATGTGAAAATCTGAAACCTTTTCAACGATATAATTTCTATTCAATCTCGATTGTATGGGAACGTCGAATTGTGAAATTGTCGATTTTTTCGAATTCTCTCGAGAATTTTCGCTCGAATTCATAAAAAAATCCTTTCCAGAGCACTGAAATCAGCGTTGGGAAAATCAGTGCAGTTGCGCCAGCACATCTTGGTTAAAATTAACACGCCTGCATATAATGTCGAAAAAGTGTCTGTTTTGTTTGCTGAAGCCCATTTTGTGTTTGTTGCGCGAGATTACATACTTGGGTAGGACGAATGAATTTATGGCCGTGTTGCTGAGATTAAAAAAAAAAAGATGTGCAAACGGCGCTTGGCATTGGAGTAGAGAGCGGGAACTTCGTTAGTTAGGGTTATCTTTCAGAAGTGAGAATAATCAGTATGAATAAAAAAAAAAAAATTAGGATCGATTTCTTCAAGTGTGTTTTTGAGGTGAAAGTAACTCGGTCATCAGGAATTCCTGTTGAAAATGGGGAGACTGCGACTTTGAAATTAGAACCAAGTACAAAAAAGATACACGTCTTCCTCCCACATTTTTGCAAGGATTTTAGAGTAACAAGTCAATCGTTCCCATGTTCCAAGCTTCCCATGTATTGAACACCAATAACATTCGATGATCACCACGAGATTGCCGAGTCGAGCAGCTTATTCAGCCCAGGGTTTTCAACCTTGCGAATTTTTTCATCTTATGGTTGCATCACGGGTCCACCTGGAAAGGAGCTTTGGGGCTTGCCCCTTATTTACGATTACCTATGTCTTTATAATTATTTAAGGGCGCATTGGGTCTCTGATACCTTATACTCAGCCATGATAACGTTTTTTCGGTGAATCCATTATACTGTAGATGACATAATCGCTCCAACTGATATCAAGTCTTCAAACTCGGATTAGCACGCGCAGCGCTTAACATTTAGCAGTTTTCGATTTTCTCGTACTAGCTTGCCATTGCAAGTACCACCAATGGTACGCGCACCATAGGTTAGGTTGTACAATAATCGAAAGCTGAGACGGAGTTTCTCGCTCCTGGAGATTAGTGAGTTGATCTCTCATCAACGTACAAATTCCGATCGTTGACGAGCATTTGCAATGCCCGATCTGTAAGAGTGAATGGTAAATCGAGATTCGGGCAACCGAGCGCCATCGAAGGGGGAGTCAAGCCAATCTGCGGTTAATTGGCTCGATGGGAATGCCCGGCTGCCGCGGGAAGAGGTTCATTTATTTTTATTTTTTCTCGGATTGAGGAAGCGGAAGACAGCAGCGTGCTCGGGCCCCGGAAGTACTCTCGGCCGGGCCCCAGCACGCGGAACACGCGCAACTCCGGCCCGGCCCTTAGGATAGATCCCATCGACTTCGACCCAACGGAAATAAGGAAGGAAGGCAGGAACCGAGCGAAGCCTAGTGGATCACTTTCTCTGCGCCCACGGCCCCGCGCTCGGAGGCGTTTCATCCATCCGCCGTGCGGACGGGAGACAAGCGCCGGTCCCGTCGATCCTTCTCCCCGAATTGCGAAATTCCCCCGCTGCGTTGTAATACGTTGCGCCGCGTCTTACGCAAGCTGCTCACTTTCTAGAGTGAGGAAGTTACGAACAGAGAGGGGGGGGGGGATTCGAGGAACACTCATTTTCTTGGGTCATTATGTATCTGTAGCTCGCCGGGGCCAGCATATTTTTTTCCTCTGTTTCTCGTATCACCGGCGCTGGTCTCTTCCTGTGTCTTGTCTGAAAAGGCCGTGATCGTGCCCCCGCGCGCTATTTGCTCTCTGCAAATTTACACCCGGAATGGAAATCTACGTTGGTGCCTCGGTTAATGGACTGGATTTGACCCGTGTCAGTTGGACGTGTGTTATCCGAAAATCCTAATAACTAAGTATGTACTTTGAAGCCGTCTATGCCTGGTTGTTTCCAAGTGCTGCCCTTTAACTGAATAACTTTTAGCCACTTCGAATAATCCGTTCAAGATCCTTCGGACATTTTCCTCATACATAACTTCGAATACATTCTGAAAAGAGTACGTCATATCGTTAAAAAAAATACAGCCATGACACCGGTAAACAAAACAAAAAATAATTATTATTATAAACGCACAAAACCACGACGAGGAATCATCTTCTATCCACTTGAAAATCATGTATGCTGGCAGCCAATTTTCCCATAGTACTGTATCTTCAATTTTGACGGAAAAGTACTCTTTCTACAGTGTGTTTTCCGAAACCATTTCCCTTGTCCGAAAGTATAATCTACGGTATCCCGAAGAAATTTTGCAAAAATTTTCCTCATGCCATGCGTCCTATTATTATTCCTCTGTTTAATTTTGGAATTTTCCTTTATGAATCAGGGTTTTCCAAGTTTCTGCGAGGTAAACGATAACGGTAAGTTCCACTTCAGATGGGCCATGTGCATTGCTTTGTTTTTCGGTAGATTTGAGCTGTAGTCTCACAAGGACAAGTTGACTTAGTTTGCTTATAAATGTATGCTGTATATGCATTTTTTCATTTAAGTTTTTTGAATGTGTGACAAATTACTTTGTACGCGAGCAAATCAAACTTCATTGATTCAAAGGTGTTCTAATTATTTGTCTTCTGAGAGATCGGTCTAACATTTAGATGCTCGTGCAGTCGTGCTCCGTCATTTTTACTGTTGCTGGGTTTCCAGTGAATCCGTATATAATGTAAGATTGCAGAAGTGTAGAATCATCATGTGAAGCGAGTGAGGCGTCAAAAAATTAATGAAATATTTCAATATGCATTTTAATTGAGCCTCATCCTCCCGCATGCAAATCTATCATAGGCCGCCCTTATTCTGCTGAAAAATTTACTGAAGGATTTCACCCGCAAGAACGTTCATATTCTCTCATTTTCCCTCTGAAGTTTCCGCGTCCCGGTGCGTTAGTTTTTCAATCGCCCAAATGGCTGTCCAAAATTAAGGATATGGGTCAATATTCGGGTAATAACGGTATTAAAGACTTTTCAATTTTTTATCCAGTGGACAAATTATGCCGTATATCGTTTATACATTATACTGTATATATATTTTTTAATTCTCTTCCGATACCGTCAAAAATTCCCAGCATGTTTAGAATCGCGTGATACTTCAGCAAATCAAAAATCTTCGATTTCGACAGCGTCTGTTCAGCCTGACACACAGGTCACTTTCACTGCAAGTCAGCGTATAGGAATTGTCAAATCCGATGACATTTCTTGGATAAAAAATATTCACGAAAGGATTACATTTTATTATACTGTATAAGCCTTTTGAGCGAAAGATTATTACTTTACCAACGGTTTTGAGGCATTGGAAAACTAATCCCTTCGGATCGCATTGGACACGAACTTTTCATTGGTTAGTACAGTATCGACTTCCTTCACATTCCCGATCAGCGATGCAAAAAGCTTTTCCTTTTTTAGCTCACCGTTTCTGAACTTTCATTAATGTTGTTCGTAAGGTCAAGGGGATCAAAATCGAATCATTGAAACAGTGTTGCTCTCAGAAAATGCTTCCCAATCGGTGCTCCGCAGAGGAGCAAGTGGATCACTCTTCTCTTGCCGGATTAGAAAGAAGATCAGTAGCGAAAAATAATGGCATGCAATAAGATACGAAACCATGCATCTGATGTGCACTGAAGTAGCATCAATAAATGCTTTGCAAGGACCTGAGCTCGTGTAAAAAAAGAATTAAAATATCTTGAAAAACCTATTGCAACAACAACCGCAGAGATCTCCGTCCTTAAAATGTAAAAAAATTGAAATGTTTTCAACGCCTAGAGGTGCGGTTATCCGAGACCAACTACTTTCGCGAATGAGGAATGTCGAAATCGCGACTTTTCGTTCGTATTGTAATGGAAACGTTTTGCGGAAGTAAAAAGAAAACTGATACTATATTTGGACCAGATCATGTTGATAGCTGATTGGGAATTACCGGAAATACGGTATGTTGTTATGCTCAAGAAGTAGTGTGCACGAGAAATATCCTCAATACTTGATGCAATTACCCATCATTAATTTTCTGTTCGCCGCGTCAACAAGGTCTAAAGCCTCTGTTCCAAATATGACTTTTTTCCGTAAAATCGGCAAGGCTTGTCCATCTGATTTCGTGAATGTTCAGGGTCGGAATCATGACAGACGCCTAGCATTAGAAACGGCGGCCAACATTTTTAAAGACTAGATTAGAAGGCACAAGCTTTGTAGAACCAGTTAATTGTAGATTAATGTATATGTTAAGGAATCAGGGCCTGCGAAGACGACTCGAAGACTTTCCGTAAAGTCTGAGATCCGGAATTCGATTCGCTGAAGTTGCTCCGAGCTACGAAGGGGTAGGGTTTTCTTGCTAATAAATCGGCATGACGTGTCTCTGCTCGCGGAAAAGTGCGAGGCCGGAATCGCGACGGGAAGTGCGGACCAGGTAAGTCGTGGCTGTGCGGCAGTGTGGTCCAGGAAGCGGAAGGCCGGCGTTGGAGTGTGCCCGGAAGTTGCGGGCGCGATTGCAACGCCTTGCCGGTTCGGACCGGTGGATTAGGCGCACTTCAGTAGAGCTGCCTATATGACTTTCTCCGTAGCCTCGTTGGCGTCGGATCGACAGTGCGGCTCAAGTCTCGCTTTGGCATCGTTCGGACTGTCGAGGTTTCGCGTCATCGGCGATGAAGGGCTTTTTATTCTTCGGATTTCTCCGTCGTCGAGGTCTCTTCTGAGGCGTCGTGTGTGTGTGTGTGTTTTCTGCGTCACGAAACTTTCTTTGTGGCGGTTGTTCTTCCAAGTTCAGTTTTTTACTTTGACTCAATCCCTCGACGTTTCGAATGTTATTCATTATGTACGAGATTCTGAACAGCCACTTTTCGAAAAAATACGAAATTTTTATTTTTAGATCAGGTAAAACTTTATTCAGCGAAGCAATGTTGTGCGGATCATACGAATAATAACGGATCGTTCCGTTAAGAACTTATCTAGAAAGAAAGAAAGAGATTCAAATCTGATGAGTGACTAAATTTTGCCATGGATTAATTGAATGATTCTATTTGAAAGTGTGAAAGCCCGCAATGCGGTCAGGAAACTTCATTGTTTCAATGCTATTTTTGATTTTGTTCTGCTGGATGAAGTAAAACTTGATTGTACTGGTGATCCTTACAAATAAAACTTTATAATTTTCACGGTGAACATGCTGCCCTTGAAACCAAAAAGCTGATTCAGTATCAGGAAAATACCCATTAGAATGAAATTATGTTTCGTTGTATACGACCTGATAAAATTGGCCGGCAATAGAAACCTCAAGTGGATTGCGCGACAGAGCATTCGAGCTCTTTCTAGAGTCGCTGTTTTTGAGAATTATGGCCTATTAAGAAAATATGATGAAAGTTGATTAAATATTCGCTTCCCGTAAAAAAAATTAGTCCAGGGAAATGTTCGTGCCCAAAGCAACATGACGATAATTGAAAATTTTTTAGGGCGGCCGAAGTCTTCCGTATGCAGAGATTTGATTTTTGGCGCATTTCTTCCAGAAAAAAATACATAGACGGTGTTTCCGCTAACTTTTCGAATTATCACAAATCAATTACCCATATGACATGCTTTTCTTGGAAACGCTTTGCATCCTTATGAGGGGCGTTTCGTCATTCATCGGAATCTTATGTTTTCTCTCATGCTACAAAATTCATAATACTGTACCGTGTATGACCCATTAATTAGCTTTCAACAAGAAGTAACCTGTTTCAAAGTTTTATCAAACACTTCAGCGAATTCGGTGGAAACTGTTGCTATCCATTTGATCTGCATTCGCTATTTTGTGGAAATCCAGTTATGTCTGTACTCCTCAGTCACCGATGTCGACGGCTCTATCGTTCGTATAGCAAATTCAAGCTGAAAGCGTACTCGTAATGGATACCATTGCAAATTTACGAGCACTTGTTTCTTGGAAGTGTTATCGGAAAAAAATATTTTTTAAATCGAAAATTGGTATATTTCCGAGTCCGGAATTTATGAACGCTCATCGCGCAGTCGCCAGAATCACGTTGTGAACTGGAAGCGAATTACCGAAAATCCACGGGTAAATCATAAAATCTCGCAATTAACAGTTTCTCGCAATTATTCGGGATTTCATTCGAAAGGTGCTCTATTTATGGATAACCAGTGTTTTTCCCGAAAATTGCGACGCCGAAAACTATCGATTTGAAAATTATCTGGAAAATTAGCCCAGGATTTTGTTCGTACAATTATGTTTTCTCCAGGAAACTGGAAGCAGTAACTGTTCGTGAAGCTTTTTTTATATTATTTTATCTTATTCTTTATAAAGTATATCGTATTCTTCAGTCACTCTGAGTTCAACGGGGATCAGTTCAAGCGTCGATATTTAATACGTTAGAAAAATTACACGATATGAATTCGGCTTTTATTCGATGTTTTGTACTGGCAGACTCTTGGTGAATTTCTAAAAAAAAAGTTATTGAAAAGCCCTTCTTACGCTGAATCCCCTATGCGGAGCCGTCTTTGAAACAAAAACATGTGGCGGAGCAATTCAAGGGGTTCCACGTGTCTCGAGATTTATTTTTTTGGCCCCGAGCTCATGACTTCAACTACTTCAATCTTTAAATACCGGCGCACAAATCGGTGTCTTTTCTACGAAGCGAACATATGGATTATTAATTTCGAATTTATTTTAATACTGTAGCGGACTTACTGAAGATGTTCAGGAGGAGCGCCTAAGGCAAACTTAGCACAGATGCAGAATTTCTGCTCGATTGTGTCCACACTATGGACTGTATTCTCTATACAGTACTTGATAAAACGGGGTTTTATGGGCCTCGAAAACTTTTCGAAATTCGGACTTGAATAAGAAAGTCCTCTACAGTGGTATTCTTGTACTTCATTCGATATTGTAATTTAATGGATGCCAGTTCAGCAGGTAATCTATCTCTATCATTAAAAAAATGGTCATGGTCCCAGGAGTGTACAGTCTAGCTGCTCCTTTGCTGTAACGCATACTTTTTTTCCCTTGTTACGATTTTCGTGGAAGTAGTCCGCATGGCCGGGATTAGCACTCGCTATCACTCTGGAAAGATATTCTCACTACTCCATAATTTTTATTTTCAAACATATTTATCCCTATGCAGAACCTCTACAAGGTATTCTCCGTATAACGAATTATTTGTTCACCTGAGGGTCTACGTAGAGAGAGTCAAACTGTGTCGCTTGGCTCTGAAAAATGTAATTACAGTATGGTATGTCTGATAGAAAGAAAGCAGATGATGTGCGAGGGTTGTCATTTCATGTGGAAAAAGGGGGAGGTGTACGATGGTGTCCGCTGTAACGAGGCGTTGGCGTAATTTTGAGCGAACTTTCTGCCGTACCCGGACGATAATCCCGGTTCTTGCGATGCATGCTTGGCATCGAGTCTCCACGCGCACGCCTCGGTACAGGTTACTCGGAAAGAATTATTCGGTTCTAGTTACCTGTCTCGTCACTCGTCAAGACGTCCTACTCAAATTACCCGTTGCACATAGTAGTTAGCTCGTGAGCGGGGAGAACAAACGAATATTCGGCAAAAACAATGCCGTGGTGCTTTCCTGATTCTGCGTCTCTGGGGGGGCATTGCTTTCCCGTTTGGACGACGCTTTCGTGCGTCGCCCTTCGCTACTCACGCGTTTTCGCTTTCTGTCCCAGATATACCCAACTTTCGATTTTTTCCGTTTCAGATGAGTCGTCGGGAATGTTTAAATCTTTTTGCATGTGCGGAATGATCAGTCATTCCCCACCGGAATTATTATGAAAATTGGATGGGAAAAGCTTCTAAAAATGATTCGTCATTCAAACTTCGGATGTAAGGACAGCTTGTCCTTTTTTTCGGTAGATAAAAGTGGACGAAGAGAAATCCTTCTAGAAGTTTGGGTTTCGAGTGGTTTTTTGGGGAAAATGAGTTTCATTTTCGGACATAGAGTCGGAAATGCAGTCTGTGATCGCGATACTTGAAGGTTTTTTTTTCTTCATCAGCGTTTGAGATTTGTTCCAAGTTGTTTCTCTGGAAGTGGTCGATGTTGCGGTCATATTTCGATTCGTATTTTTAGAGCGCTTGAGAGTCTTGCTCCAATTTCGAGCCTATGATATTGTTCATGTTGTCTTTTCAGTCTCTGCGTGCGAAGACCTTTTTGTCATGCAGTACTAAAAGAGGCGTCGGTAATCATGATAGTCTCTTCCACGGTGAATTTGATTCAATCGAAGTAATAATTGAAAATTTTCTTGAATTTTAATTAGTATATATGTTTGATCGTCAATTTCGTCGAGGCGGCTGAGAATTGTAGCTGAATTTTTAGTCTCCCTGCGATGAATTTGTTTTTAGTTGGTTGTTCTTCGATTTTGATCAATCCAACATTTGCTGTTGAATTTGGAAGCAGGTGATTATGATGGTTTTTGTTCTCGTCGATCGCCTCCTAATCAACGATCTGTGTTTTAAAATTCGCTTTCGTTTGTTTTGATGAATTTTGTGCTGTGGGAGTTTTGCTTTCCTTCAATTTGCAGCAGCGCAATGCATTAATTACCGTCATATTTGCAAAGTTTAATCTCGTAATTGTTTTTTTTTTATTTCGGCCGTAAATTTAGTCGGAGCAATCGGAGATGCAGCGTTCGAGTTTTCTCTAGCTTGTTCCAACATGAAACCAGGATTTCCTAGCTTTCTTTCCGGTTTTCCTCCCGCTGGTGGCGAAATTCTCACGGTCGTAATATGTCGCGCCGCGCCTTACGCAAGCAGCTTACTTTCGAGACAAGGAAGTTACGGACGAGGAGGAATTCATGGAACATTCGTTTTCCTGGGTCATTATGTATCTCAAGTGGCATTGTTATTCGTAACAGAACTGCGAGCCGGAAGATTTCCCCGCGATTTGCCTTTTATTGCTGCCCGAGCGGGAGAAATTGTCATACTTCTCACGGTGCACTTCCGTCATCCCGGCACTTGTCTTTTCTAGAATAACGGCGACTCGCTGTTGGCGGAAGTTACTACCTCTCGGCGTGTTCTCGTGAATTGAGCAACGAGCGAGCGATTTTCCCCCTCATCTCACTTCCCGATGGTTGTAAAGTTTATTCTTTGACAGTTGTGAAATAATGTCGCTGGGGTGAAACCACGGATCAGTTTTATGCGCTGGTTATCCTTTAGCTGTGATGGGAAGTGATGGCACAAGACGTGGTCAATATTCATTTGCTGTGCTAATCGAAGAAGAGCGGGATACGGAGTCACTGCTTAGAATGCACTCAGTTTGTGTTTGTGGTCGATTACTTCGATCATTCTGGAATAATATCCCTGGGTTGAAGCTGCAGATTCATTTGGTTCGTTAATGTATTTATAGAGGCAACAAAGTGAGTTTTATTTATTTTTTTCCTAAATGAGCGGCGACTTGATCGAGCGCGAAACACTCGCAGTCTTTCGAAGTGCGGGGGAAAAAAATGTTGCGGGATTGCGAATACAGTTTCAAACACGACGATTTTTTTCAGTTTCAATCATGAAAATGCATTCCATAATTTATAATGACCTTTGAATGTGTCGAGCAACAGTTTCTTCCTGAAATATGTCCCCAGCATTCACTTCCCGTAGATCATTTGATCCGTTTAGGCTCGAGTGTGTCTTGCAAGCCTTGCGAAGGTTGAAATGTTTTACTGTATTCGTGTATTTCCTTGGATTTGTGTCTACTAGTCGTTGTGGTCTGAAGTACTGTACATATTTGAAGTGCTGCACAACGAAATTGTTCCGGTAGCTTTTCTACCATTCTTCTGTCGTAAAAAAAAAATCGTCAAAATGATAACGTTCTCACGAACATTTTAACGCGGACTTTCTCGATTTCCATTGCTGATTTCCGGCCGATCAAAATTAAATTGTCATGCAGCATTTCGAAAATTTGTCTGCCCCTAAAACTGTGCTGCAGTAATTATCTACAGGTACACTACGTATTTGTAACTAATGGAAACGTGCAAATGTGGGGTATCTAAAATCTGTTGACCCTTTTTGCTTGTTGGATTTTTCGTATTGTTGGCTAGGTTCACTTTCCCTCCAGTTTGTCATTGACATTAAATTCTGCTCCACTACGTTGTTCGGATGTCATAAGCCCTTTCGTAAGTCGTGTACCTAATTTTTCTGACAAAAATTTTGGTGAAAAAATGCTTTAATGTCAAACCATGGTTATTGTAAACAAAACTACCTTAAATACCAAGTTGAACATGTCGACTGCATTTTGTCCGGTAGAAACTGACAAAATGCGAGAACTCAGATTACAGTGCGAAACTGCTGAAGTTGTAGGGAAAAGAAAGTTCGAATCATTCGATTTGGGGATCATATCGTTCCAATATGTATTTTTTTCAGTCTGAATTTATCTGAAATGCCGTGGGTGTGTCCGACGTTGAACCTGTGCATGACGCACGCTTTTTTATTCGTATTCTTGTTCCAAAAATGCATAATTTTTTTCTACTTATGCACGATTCGTATCTAAATTTGTTTCCAATTTCTGGAGAAAATGGTGTGCGTAATTCGGTAGTAAAAATTTTTTTATTGAAGTTCAGTATTGGTGCACGAGTCCGTAGTGTAGAATGGAATCCCTGGCATATTGTGGAGCAAGTGAGGATACATCTCAGATTCACCAGCCACCTTGTTTTTTTTATGGGCTGAAAAATTAAGGTGCGTCATGGAAGATTCATGGCGTCTTAAATTCCCTGAAATACGGTAGTTGGATTCGGGTGGTGGTACCATACTCCGCGTTGGTGCGGGTAGTTGGTTGAGTTCGAGTTCACGAGGGTGCTTGCCTCGTGATCCGCGTCGCGACGTGTTGTGATTTGCTTGCTTGTGTTCCGAGTGACTTGTTGCATTGAGACGTCGATGACGAAGGCGTTTTCTGACGGGAAGTTTTTCTCCTCTTTTGTTGCGTTCACAGGGACACGGAGGGAATTCCAAGACGGGGGTGGTTCCGATGCCTTGCTCCATGCCGGCTTCGTTGAGCCCGACGCCCGTCAGCAGGCGAAACTCGGGCGCAGGCGGGCCGCGCCAGCAGAGCCAGCAGACGATTGTGGTCGACACTGACGACGACTTCCAGTCGTCTCGGTTCGCCAGCCATCGCCGCCTGGACCGATGCCTGTCTGAACCAACGACATCTGCCGGCGCCAGCAGCCCGACATCTCGTCCGGGGGCTTCGCCGCGCTCTGTCGTTGGAAACAGCAGTCGCTACAAGACTGAACTCTGCCGCGCTTTCGAAGAAACCGGCCATTGCAAGTACGGCGAAAAGTGTCAGTTCGCTCACGGGCATCAGGAGCTCCGCACCGTGCATCGGCACCGCAAGTACAAGACGGAGCTGTGTCGCACGTACCACACCATCGGGTTTTGTCCCTATGGCCCGAGGTGTCACTTCATACATAACGCGGAAGAGGCGCGATCGAAGCCGATTGCTGCCGCGCCGCGTCCCCTATCCATGTCCTCGTCATCGTCCACGACGTCGTCGCCGACGCACAGCGACTCCTTGTCTGGCTCGCCGACCTCGTTTTCTATGTTCTGGGCGACCGGGGATGACGATCATTTGAGGATCGATAGCCCGCCGTCGACCAGCTTCACACACGCTTCTGACCTGGACATCTTCGTGGCTGCTGCAACAGCCGCCGCTGCGGCGGTTGTCAAGCCGACGATGGTTGCTCCGGAGTTTCCCGAGTTTGTTAGTGTGCCGGTGGCGCCGAGACTTCCTGTATTCTCGAGGCTCGCTGGCTCAGACGCGGATCCCGCTGACCGGTGAACGAACGCTGACTCGGGTGCCTCAGAAGGACCAGCCTCACATTCGGATCAGTTTTTGTATTGGTTTTTTTTGTTTTTGTTTTTTTTCGGGAGAAAGAACGAACACGGTCGACACATGCCCTCTCTTCTGTCGACGCATTCTGTCGGACGCGCGGCGGAAATATTCCTGAACATGCATTGTTCCTCACCGGAAGAGTCAAGTCAAGTCTGCTCGGGTCGGTTATTTATTTTAGTGGATTCTGTCGGCTGCAAAGTGTATCATGTGCTTCGGAATCTGGTGTGTGATTTTCTCGGTTTTCCACAGAAAAAAAAAAAGCGGAGATATTTTCGTCGAATATCAGTTTCAGGAGGAACAAGGCGTGTGAAGGTGGTACCCCTTTTTTGAATTGTGTCGATCGAATTACGTTGTGAACGAATGGACGGCTTCTCTAGACTTTTATTTCGGGAAACGGAACCTTCGGTTTTTGCCAACATTTTGGATTTTTTTTCATGTGAAACTGTTCTCTGAGATGCACTCGGCTGTTGAGTGAGGGTGTGATGAGCAGTGTCTGAAACGCAGGTTTGCTTTTGGCCGAGAAATACGTATAGAAAGCGTGTCAGCTGGAGCGCGACTGTCGTAGCCTTCGTTTATTTGTCTGCTGGAATCGGGATTTTTTGCCAATTCATTCGGGAAATACCGCATTTACGCGATTATAGGCCGCATCCTGATGCTTGTTGCTGATAGGAAAGAAAGAAAAATGTAAAACTCCTCCGATCAACGGAATCTTCAATTATCTGAAAGGTTTTCCCCCCTCCTCTTATTTAATGGACTACGCTCGTTCAAATCCAAGATTTTAGAATCCCATCGAAATTTCATGGCATTTTGCCTCGGATTGTAACCGATCTTCAGAGCGAGCGTTACGTATTTTTCCACCTCGGATAATTGAAATTACTCTGTTTCACGTTAAAATAGTCTCCTTGTGCTGTGTATGTGTTGAACTCCTCTGGGTCTTCATTAGTATATACTGGGCAGCAAAAAAAATGAATGAAAATACGATCTATACGGCTGCAGTTACCGCCGAATTTTTAGAATAATATATTTTTTATTTATTATATGATTTAGAGTGTAAGCTAAGCTCCAAAACACACAACAGCTCAAGTGCAGCCTACGCGAGTTATAAGTTCATACATTACGTTAAAAATTTTCGAACGATCTAATCAACCGACATGGAAATAAGAGTGCGGCTTATAATTGAGTAAACACGATAGTTGATCTAATCCTTGATTGCACCCTATTATTGAGCCGCTCCGCGGTGAACGACGGTGGTGTTGGCTGGATGGGTTAGTGTCGGTGGAAAAGGAATCGGGAAATTTGTCGGGGATTCCCGGCGACGAGTCAAATCACGAAAGCCCTTGTTTACATTGTTTTTTTCCGTCTTGTACGTGTTTTCATGTCGGTACGTTTAATGCGGTTTTTTTCATTAAGTGGAGGGCATGAGTGGGAGAATGGGGGTGTGTTTTGACGGGTTTTTGGACGCCTTCATGTCATTTTTTCCTGACTTTTTTTTTTCGTTCTGACCATTTACCCCGAGATTTCACTTGTCTATTCTTGCTATTTATTGTTTCCGCGGGCGTTCCTCGCTCTGCGAAGCATAGAACTTGCCGTGTACATTGAATGCATTTCCTCTTTGCGCCGATCTTGTTTCGATTCAACTTGACTGTTAGACTGAAAGAATTATTTATGAAAGATTCACGACCTGTCGAGTGTACGCGCGTTTTATGTTTTTTTTTTTAGGGAGACGCATTCACGGATTTTCCTGCGCGGTTAATTTAAAAGAGGAGTAAGAGATATTTGGGTGAGATGAAAAAGCGAGTTTTTCCTCGACCTTCGATTTTTTCATTTTAATAAGGTGTAGTCCGTTTCTGGAACTTACGCTCTCGTGGCTGCGGAGGACGGAATCGAGATTAAACGTCACATTACCCGAAGTCGTGTTGCTGTTTTTCTGGAAGATTTTGATATTGAGTATGTACGTGCGTATGTTGTCATGGCACCACTTCCTCTGTGACTGGATGGTTTATCGCCGAGTTCTGGACGAATCCGGAGCTTTTTGGCCAATGGTAGAGTATCACTGATGGTGTGAGGGCCATTTGCCGGATGGTATACGGGATTGACCATGAAAAAATGTAGGACTCGTGTGTTGGACGTGGACTCAATTTCACCGCTTCAACTCCGTATGAAAATGAACGTGGAAGTACAGTATCTTGGTGAAAATGATCGATCAAATAAAACAACACAAATCAATTTTTTCGAGGAATGAACCACCGTGGTTGAGTTGAGGGGTATAGAATTGTACAGTACCTATACAAATTACTCATATACAGTACTACGTGCCTCCAATTAAGATGCGAACCTCGATTTTGGAGAGGAAAATTTGATTAAAATGTATCATACGTAAGGTGCGTACCCTAGTTTTTAGTGATCAGTATTAAATATTAAAATCCGCAGTAATCACAAATTTAAATATTGGATTGCTTAAAAGTTGGAAATATTAAACAAAGCCTGATAGAAAGCAAGTCAAGTTGTCTCTTCGAGCTTGGAAATTATCGTATTTTACCCTTTTTGCGTTTTTGAATTTATTCTGTGATTCCAGAATGTGTTGGAGGCACCAACATTCCAGAATTAGTTGAGGATTTGCACTTGAAACGCACAACACATTTTTGGGAATAGCTTTCAAGGAAAAATTTGTGTGGTACTACTGGTACTTGAGTGAATACAGTATTCCATTCCTTTTTTAGGTCTGCTGAAAAAATTACGAATCTGTATTTAAGGGCTGATGCGAGGCAGTTTCTTGGAAACAAAAGTTGTTTTTGAAGTCTTAGGTGCGGCTATTTGAATAAAAGAATATGTTTTTCATGAAGGCTCATTTGCATTCCCTCATCATCTCAGAGCTGTTCAGATTTTTCTCTGTCAATGTGTTATCGCTAATGGACGTGCAAGGCTTCACCCGCATGAAGGTACAGTACTGTACTTGCTGAGGTAAGGAGGACGCACTTCAAATTCAACCTGAATGTGCGACATTTCTTCCGTCAAAGGCAGGCTTGATCTTTAATATTGCTAGAAATTTGAGGTACTGTATTATAATTTAGTCGACGTGAAATGGACTCACAAGTAGACATTTAAATGGAAATGAGATTTACTAATTATTTCTTGATTTGTAAACATTCGAAACTTTTTCTTCAACGGGAATCATCTCCGGTCTGATCCAATAAGAAATCCATGTTTCCCTCATTTTGGCATTAAACCCATACTTTTGCTCATTTGGCATTTTGATTTCGCATGGGCAAATTTACTCTTATGCTTAGAACGCATACGGAACTATTAATGCGAAAAAACTTTTCGTCGAAATTTCTTCGAATCAGAATAGAATTTTCCGGCATTCACAGTTCGGAATTTTCTATGGATTTTTTCAGCTTTCTCAAAATGTACGCTTCTTTGAATAAACGTTGTCAACATACTGTAATATTGTAAATAGAATATGAGAAAAGATTTAGAAGCAATTGCTTTGAATTTATATTTAAGCCTAAAATTAGTTACAGTAGATATTCATTTTATTTTAATGAGCATAAACTAAAGAAATCTTCCAAAATATCATCTGCCTGTATTAGTGAAGGAAATGCGTGCCAAAACATTATTTCAGAGGCCTTTAATTGCTGAATACCTTACATTACTTCTGTTGCGATGCTTCGTGTTCGTTTTCTTTTTTGCATTTTTTTCTTCCGAATTTTAGCAAGTCTTCATTGTCTTGTTTCGGGACATGCTCAATAATCCACGTGTCCACCTGACAACGTTTTGGCATGTTCTTCGTCGAGTAGTTTAGCTTTTCCAAGCGAACCGGGCGATTGATGTGGTGTCCTTGTTCGAGGTCAGTTGCTTCTTCGTGAGTGAAGGCCGTCCACCAGGAACTGGGAAGTTTTCCGGGAACAATAACCCAGTAAAGGGGATTTTCGTTTTTCGGCGAAGCAAATCGACGCAGAAATCTGAAAAGGTGGTGCAAGTCTGGATGAGTTGGAATTTCACTAATTGTCTCTCGTGACGCGGTCGGAAGGATGTGTTAGTTGGACTGTGAACAATTACCCATCGAATCTCTTCGTTTCCTCATAACGTACAGTATTTCAGCTTCGCGTCCAGCACAAGGATATTCGCATTCATTGAAAGGCACCGCGAATTTTTTTATTCATCACTTCAAATATAGTTCAAGGGTGCAATTTTAATGCAATAAATGCATTGTCACGTACATTACAGCTTGTGCAGATGCGCTTCCGTAGTTTAATTTTTCGAAAGCAACGTCTCGAAAAATCGGTCTCGAGTTGCCTGAGACGTTTTCCTTTCGGCCTGCACGTTCGAGTGATTGGACGGTGAATACTCAAAAGCATAATTTGTGACTCAATTTTACCTAAAATAAGTTACTCAGAGAAAGCTGCTCATCGAATCGAATTTTGTTCGGACTCATTTACTTCACATCATTTGATCAATATATGAACACATTTGAATGCCTGCTCGGGTATGATCTCTAGACTTCACTCTATACTTGACTAAACTTACTGAATAAAATCATTAGAAAATATTTCCGCTTTCTTTTTAAAGTTCTTCACGATTTTCATTCAATATCTTTTTAATGCTGCGAGCAGTGAGCAAAGTTTCAAAATCGCTGTCTCTCGACAGGCAGTGGGAGCGAAGTTATGATGTTTGTGGTCTGTAAAACAGCAGAAAAACCACCACAAACTTTTTTTTGGCGATGAATGTCAAAATTCGTTAAAAGAAAATTTTATTGCTTTGGATCTACCATATGTTTCCTACTGGGACATTCGAAAAAATTTAATTTCGTCGTAAATAAGCTAGTGAACCATGGGATGAAAGAATTTTACCCTCAATTTCTTGAACCCATCCATGCAATGGTTTTTATAATACATTACTGTTTATTGAGTTCCCCACAAAAGATAAATCCGCATTACTAATTTTTGGGAAGGGGGATATGACTCACAATTATACAAAGTTATTTTACATAATTCTGTTGGCCCATGAATTTCAACATGATTTCAACTTGAACGTGAGAATTATCACAAAAAAAGGAAAAAAAATCAAAGTTTTACTGTTAATTTTTATTTTATCTGGGAAATTGATAAATTTATGAGCGGGAGCTGTCAGGATCTAACTTCAGTTTCATGCTAAACAATTCATATTGAATTCACAACTTCCTACTAAAAATACTGTATAAAGATTTTATGGTCTATGACGGTCTTTTTGGTTAGCGGCTGGAAGAATGTAAATCAATTACAATGTAATATTAAGACAAAACCCGTATCTTAAATCTAAAATTCGGCACAACGATTAACGAATATCATCCAGGATTACCAGGAACAAACTGATCACAGTACAGTATTGTACTTCTGTTTCCATAATGTATTATAGGGCGCCTTGCCCGAATAAATAGTGCACTTCCTGGAAACCCGGCCTGGATACAGCACCGATGCGTTTCCGTTAGTCACGAACAGAGGTCGCGCGTAATTTCGTGCGACCCTCGCAAGCGCGAAATCCAAATCTGCCAAGAGCTAAAAATACCACCTGGCATTCGCTGCCGGGTCTGCAACACCGGACCGAAGCCCGCACCTGCTAACCATTATCCGGCCACAGCGGTGTCGAACCCCAGGAAAACAATGCGACATTTCCTCTCAAAAATCCGCCTAGGTGAATGTGGGAACCAGGGAATCGGGTGTCGCTTCAGTCCCGCTTGTTTCCTGCATTTTAGCGCCGGGGGGTCGATAGGAAAGTATTTTTTCACAATTACTTCTCTGAAATATCTTAGTACTGTATCGTCACGAGAATAATTTCAGAATTCCATTCTGACGCAAAATGCAATTTCCTCCGTCGCAGATTTTTTTTTACAGTGATTTTACCTCTGCTCACAACATAGACATTTTCCCTCTCTTTATTTGCAGCAGGGGACAGATAATACAATTTTTTCGCAGATAATTCGGTACATGTGCAGTTTTTTGTTTGTTAGTTCATAGAAAACATTACTGCACATGGAGCCCGTTTTCGAAATTCCACCTGCTTGTGTGGTGCACTTGAAGCACTTCATTGCCACTTACTATACTACAGTATATAAATAATATTTCTTATAAGACCGGGATTCAAGAAAACTTCATTTTTATCCCTCGAATTTTTAAAGAAATAAAGACCAAGATATTGATAAAACGATACAGTACTCGTATGGAGCAACGTGTTTGCCCAATATAGAAAATTCTTTGTATAGTTCAACGTAGTGAGTTACTTTCTTCCGCTTTGTAGAACGCTCCTGAATTCAGATTTTCAGCTTCATAGTGCGAAAAATTACTGTACATTACTCATGATTTGAGTTATTCACAGAGTTCATTTTCATCCTGCGCCTTTTCACCTCATGCATCAACTCACAAAAACAATAAACGTCGGAAGTCTTCATCCTCAGGTTTAAAAGTCTGTCTCATCAAAAACTGAGGTTCCACAAGCATTTGCTTTATTGTCATCGTGTGATTCAGAAAGTTTGTACAGTATGACACATTTTTCTTTTTGTTTCGGTTGATTTTATATTTGCTTATCGTATTTTTTTGGGTTGGTAAATTTCTACCGTCAGCATGATCCAATACAATTGCATGCCATCGATTCAGATTGCCTGTGGTTCCGTGGATTCGTTTCGTACGCTTTTACCTGTTGTGCAGAACGATAATATTCTCTGTGAAAAAAATGTGTTTTCTGTGCTTGGAAAACCTTCGGTTGGTGCAAAAGAAGCTCTTTTATGTCATATATTCTCTGTGCTCAAAATAATGCCCAGTATTTGTCTTTTTCTGGGAAGCTTATTCGTAAGTACGTTTGGTTCGTGGAACACTCGGCGAAGATGAAAATTTTCTCCGTTAAATATTTTCCGGCGATTTAGTTTCGAAGCTGTGTTAAGAGCACTGCTTTTGACGGAGTTGTGATGTCTGATGATGAAGTTAATTTACCTTGTAGAGGAGTGTATTCATTCTGTACTAGGAACATGCGCTTTCTGAATAGCCCTCGTTCTTGCCGAAGTGTGGGATAACGAAAACCATGTGTCGTCGAGGCAGCCCTCTCGTCTCCGTAGTTAGTGCGTCGACGACGCGTCGGCAAATTCGTTGTGATGATCAATGTCAGCTCTCGCATCGCCAGTTGACGTCTGCGGGGATCGTCACGGCTCCTTCACAGCAGCCAGCTAAACCAACCTTGACCCTTTGAGTCGAATTAACGCTCAAACATCTCCTCAGGTTTCTTACGCAGTTTCTATATTCACAGTACGTGAACTCGCAAATCATCTCGTTCATTCCAAAAATAATTGAATTATGCATGGAAACGGGTACAGAAAACTGTCTGCTGAAAGCTTACGTGATTTTCCAGCGTTTTTATATTGCTTACTATGCGTGCACTCCGTTTTCATTTAACAGATCAAGGACCAGCACATATTCAGAAGCAGGCTATTAATACGAAAATGTTTCCTGACGTTAGTTAGACTATTATCAGAGAGGGGAAAAATGGAGGTTCTCTATGATGTCTTAATTGAAGAATCCATCCTGCATAAATTTGGAGCTTCAAAGCGTGCTTCCTGGATATTCCGAGCATTTTTGTTTGTTATCCCTGGAAACGTAGTAAGTTACGTGCGTCTCCTTTTAATTAGGATGGGAAATGATTAAGATACTAAAAGTCTATTCCAGACGAAAATAGTCTTTATTCAATATAACACACAGTATTCACAATATTGACCACAAGACACAGGGATCTCTAAACCTCTGAACTGTACTGTCTCCTGAGCTAAAATGCCTAAATGTCTTAATCCTGCCAGGGGTTTATATACCGCAGGATTGGGGTACATTATAGAAGGGGAGTAGGTCAGGCGCGTGTGCAGGTATCATTTAATGATCGACACGCGTCGACAGGTATTGCGCAGTTCCGGAGGTTGCTATGCGCAGGGGTTTCTATGCGCGCGTCAT
Source organism: Notodromas monacha (assembly GCA_905338405.1). Lineage (NCBI taxonomy): Eukaryota > Metazoa > Arthropoda > Ostracoda > Podocopida > Cyprididae > Notodromas > Notodromas monacha. The sequence continues at coordinate 47,955 of CAJPEX010000091.1, read as the reverse complement.
CAGGGGGTCCGCGCGTCATCAAGGGTCAGCACACGTGTCTGTCAGATTTGTCTGTCAGTCCACGTGTTCTTGGGAAGGACAGGGAAGGGATGGAAGAATATTAA